>WOVY01003211.1:0-96102 GCA_013436015.1 Rhipicephalus annulatus | reverse complement strand
GCACAGTCCCTCATGGCCCTGCTCTTTGTCATTTACATTACCGATCTTCCCAACTAGCATTTCTCCCTGATTCAGATTGTTTGCAGACGATTGCGTGCTATACAGCCATATTAACAATATCAATGATGTTTTGTCCTTGCAATCTGATCTCATCTAACTGCAGGAAAATCGAAGATTGGTGTCGCAAGTGACTGATGTCTATAAACGCATCAAAAACCTCCTTCTTACTTTTGACCATAAGAAGTCACACCCTGCTCGAGATTATATATGTGACTCTTCAATATCCACTGATAGCACAACAAGTATTTATGTACTATTTCTCTTCTGACCTATCATGCAGACCCATATAACCAGCAGAACTCATTCTTCTATTCGTGTTCTTGGTTTCTTGAATTGTAATATCCAATTAGCAGCAGCCTCAGTCAAACTTCTAACCTACTGCTCGTTAGTCAGAACAAAACTAGAATAGGCATATACCCTGATGGACACATACCAACATAACCACATCACCATGAATAAATCAGTGGTGAGCTGTGCCGTACGTTTCATTTTTTTCGGACTATTCCTACAACTCTAGTTTATCGAAACTCAAAAAACAAAAAAAAAACTTTCCCAGCTTTGTGTCACGCCGTCGGGTCACGCACCTTTCTCTCTTTCACAAGTTCTTTCCCAAATCACCTAAAGTCGACTTCAATGTTTCCGCTCATCGCCACTCAAGCCGGACCAACCACGAAAAGACCATACACCCCCCTAAAGCTCACACTGACTCCCATGCATCCACCTTCTTTAACCTGACATTAAGGAACTGGAATAACCTTCCACCAAAGCAGTGCTTCAATCGGACCCAACCATGTTCAAACACATTATAGAAGAACTGTTGTTGTAGATGCGCTCACCCCTCATGTTAACCCATCATTTAGGTGCCTTTCAGGCAAAATATATATTAATAAATAAATAAATACATGGACGCAATAATATAGAGTTTTAGTACTGCGGAATGGTGCTACGTACACATCACGCAAGTGCCTTGCGAGACGTAACGTCGCTTTCCACGAATGCGCTTTTAGTACGTCCTAATACAAGCAAACATAACGAACGTGAAGCGTGTTGCGCCATCTGGTAGTTCAATATAAAAGTACGTGTTGTTGAAGGTCATTCTGAGCCAATCGAAATGTGCTAGCTGGATTATTGCCATAATTTAGCCGCTGTAGTAGGCTGTAGTATGCATTTCATGCCGCCATTTTGCGAAACGAAGCCTCGCGCTGTCGCGAACGTGCTCGAGAGCGGCGCGACCATCTCATACGTACGCATGCGCGCATCGCAGTCATGGGTTTGTAGCGACTGCATATGAAATGCGATATGTGCGCGTTGCGGTATGCGCATGCGCACTGTGCAAAACGTGGCGTTCTTACGTACGCTATACCACCACGTACAATACATACGCAATAATAAAACTCTTCATTAGAGAGGTTGAGAATAACGTTCACAGGTGCTGCGAGGGCTGTTTTAAGGCATCTTCGGGAAAGCGCAGCGGTGCGCACCAACCGCCTTCGGTAACCAGGGCGCACCCTGTAGGGCACTATTTTTTTTTTCTTGCTCTGAGGTGCTTCGAGAAAATCGGTGAAAGGACGCTGTGCAATCCCAGTATTCGCTGCGTACCGCGCTCACAGCAGACAATCAGCATACGACGCGCCACGGCTAGTATACCATTTGCCCTTTTACAGAACCGGAGCGTTCCGCCCATTTTTCTTTTTGGTTTGGGGAAATTCTAGAGCGCTCCACGAATGCTCTGGGGCACCATTTCCGGAGATGCTATTAGTTGCGGGCGCCATATGAGTTTTAGGAGAGCGTTCACTCCCCCTAGGAAAAAGCCTAAGAACTTCCTCCCCCCCCCGCAAATCCAAACACACGGAAGCTGCACACAGAACTTCGCTGGCCTCGTAGGCCGCGATCACCGCACGGCAATTCAGCTTTTCTGTGGGCGGCTCGCGAACACGAACGGTGGCTCACGTTACGCAGTGGCAGCGACCGCGTCGCAAGGGCTCGGGGTGCACTATTCTGAACCTCCCTGTGATCATTCATACAAGAATAAAATTTGGCAGAAGCAAAAAAGCTGTTGTAAAGAAAAGAAGGCTGGACAGGAGTTTGCGGCAGTCACTGAACTTTGTGCATTTAAAATAATTGTTGAAACTTCAATGTCAGCTGGGGTAGGGATCCTTTATACCTTTCTGCTCTCACTTTCGAACACTTTTCTTAATAGCACTTTAGCATATGATTGTGACTTATAAACAATTTTTTAGACACAAAGCCGATCACATTTATTACGCTCGACATGGTCTTAACAAGAAACAAACAGGGTCCAGCAAAACGTTTGTTATCGCCCAATCGCGGTGGTCTAGTGGCAAAGGTACTCGGCTGCTGACCCGCAGGTCGCGGGATCGAATCCAGGCTGCGGCGGCTGCATTTCCGATGGAGACGGCGATTCTGTAGGCCCGTGTGCTCTGATTTGGGTTCACGGTAAAGATCCCCAGGTGGTCGAAATTTCCGCTGCCCTCCACTACGGCGTCTCTCATGATCATATCGTGGTTTTTGGACGTTAAACCTCACATATAAATGAAAATGTTGGTTATCGAGTTCCGCAAAATGTTGAGATCATTGCATTATTCAAAATATACACATAGATGCTAATAGCGAAATCAAAGAAAAATATGTGACATTCCGCCTATAAAAGAAGTTGATTTTGTTTTGTTCTCGTTAAACTATAATTATTACCGTATTTTATACATGTACACAAAGGTGGGTTGTCATACCACACAATCGCCCTTCATCAGCGCGGTAATGTACCAGTGACATTGAAGTATACCTGAGTGAGATTTCAGGACAGCAAGCTTGCTAAAAAGAATTGCTGGAATTGCCGAAAACAGGACTTCAAAGCGACTAAAAATTTCGTAGTTGTAGTTAGTGGCTAAATATCCCACACATCAGGCACCAACGCCACTATCACCAGAATAATAACCGCAGTGAGAGGTAGCACCTTGACGTACTCAAGAAGGCTGGGCCTGTACGCTAATGATACAGCTGGACCGAAAAATCTTACAACAATGTCGTCACATTTTGATGTCGACAGGAATTATATGAGCAATCTACATGGTTTTTTCTTGTCACCGTCACAATCGACGTCATTTTTCTTATAACGGCCAAATTTATAAACTCCACAGGCGCATCAAGTATTCTACCCGTTAGTAGAAGCTCTCGAAGGATGGCTTTAAACGCCGTCTAACAAGACGTAAAAATCACGAGGGCATTTAAGCTCTTTTTATGGCGTAGGAATTGCCAAAGAACTAGGGACCGATGGCCAGGCATGTTGTTGTAGAAACATTTGTTTGAACAGATAAAACAAATGAATGCCCGAAAAACTCCACAAAAATAATTAACCGTGCGAAAGCTGCCCCAGTGCTTACCAGCGGTTTCAACCGACGATGTAATTGAAATCTTTGAGAACTATTGGTTGCATACATGTGCTTCTTAATTAGGTTATACGCACGTTTCGCTTGGATTTACCGCAGGATTTATTTAACTATGCGTCGCATAGTTACGATCATGGAGTAGTTCAATGAGCGGTTAAAAGCATTTCGCAGTGCGTTTCACCCAGTGGTTGTTCTCGAACCACAGGTGGTCACGCACTTCGTAGCCGAAGCCAAAGTTGCGGCGGAGAAACTCCCGTCAAAAGCTGAATAATGATGATTGATTATTTGAGATGTGGGGATTAACGTCTCAAAACCACAATTATGAGAGGCGCCCTAGTTGAGGGCTCCGGGAATTTCGACCACCTAGGGATTTTAACGTGCACCGAAACCTGAGCACACGGGCCTACAGAATTTCCGCCTCAATCGAAAATGCCGCCGCCGCAGCCGTGATTCGATTCTACGCCACCTGCGGGTCAGCAACCGAGTACCTTAGCCACTAGACTACAGCGCCAGGTGCTCTGCGAAAGCTGGCATTTGCAAGGGAACGCATTCCCACAATATTTATGTAGACGCTGCCGTGCCGGCACAGACGCTTGTTTGGTGTGGCATTATTGCAAGCGTTTGGCATCGTGAATTAACTCTGCGGTGTGGTTTATAAGAACCGACCGGCCACCAGTGCTTGCGTTTCCGTTCATTCTCAAGCGCAGCTTAGAAAAATGTCTGGTCATTGGTACGCAGTTTCTGCCAGCATTCGGCGTCCCGGGCCTGTTTTTCTGCCCGGACCACACCATCGTTCCGGAAAATGAGAGCCCTCTCAGTTTGCATGGTCGCCACTTTTGTAGAGTTTCTCGTGGTTTACCCATGCAGAAGGTTTCATTAGAAACTGATGCACGAGTGCTCGGTGCCCCGGCTACGACGGGATGGACGACGTCGCTCACAGAGCAGCCAATGGCGTGTACGACTAAGAACGACGTAGCTCGTAGCACAGCCAATGAAAAACACTCGCAACACCAATGCCGAATGGTTTCTTGTCTCTCCTAGCCATATACAGCTCTGGCTGTAAAGAGCCGGCCATCTCAGTTGCACGCAGGGCACATGGTTCATCTCACGTGTGAGGACCGCTGTCCATTGCTCATCAAGCAGAAATCAAACGTGCCCCACCAGTACTTCCGAATGCACATGATTGTACGCGAGAGCAGATAGAACGGGGTGGTCTGCGCTCGAGCAACAGCAGCAAAACTTGTGCATAAGGGCATGGTCACGAGCTCTACAATGCCAGCCTTCAGCAAACAGTTTCTATATCATTCTTTGTGCTGAACTCTCAGTGCGCTGAGACGATAGACTGCAGAAAAAGTGCCGCTGTTATTACCTTACAACAGTGTTAGGTAACGTTACACGAGATCACATGCAAAGAATACTGATGCCATCTTCCCTTTTTTAACATTCTATTTTGTTGATGTTGCAATAACTGCTTCCACCTCAAGGGAGTCCACCTTAGTAGAGCAATGGCTAAGGTGCTCGACTGCTGAACCGAATTTCGTGGGTTTGATCCCGGTCGTGGAGTCGCATTTCGATCGAGGCTAAGTGGTAGAGGGGCGTGTAGAGGGCGATGGCAGTGCACGTTAAATAACACCAGATGGCCAAATTTCCAGAGCTCTCCAATACAGCGAGTCTCATAGTCGTGCGATGGTTTTGAAACGTCCGTCTACACATATTACTATTGTTGTGGGGAAGTCGCAAGGCACTGACTAGTGGGACCATCTCTGAGTGCGAAGCGCGAGTGTGGGCACGCGCTGTAGACGCTGGACTGCTCGAGCATTTCTGTCCGTACCGGCTGTCTGCCTACTGCCTGGCGTCGCTATTAAACTCCGTAGCAATGTGGCGGAAGTGCGCTGGGTACCCAAACCTAGAACTTCAAAGCCGGAAGCTGCCCACTTCATCAACAATGCCTGATCAGACGACCGCGCAAGGCACCACCCTGCAAAGCCCGGCCCAATCTTAACTGGTCATCGTACCTACCACCCTGCGCCAACTGGTATCCCCCTTCTTCGGGGGCACCGAGGATCAAGATACGGAAGACTGGTTGCAGCTGTTTGAAAAGTTGAGCGCCGCCAACAAGTTGGACGACCCCTCGAAATTGAAGTATGTCCCATTTTATCTCAAAGACGTCGCCAGCCTGTGGTTCACAAACCACCGTACTGAATATATACTTGGGCCGCTTTCAAGACCACCCTTGCAGCTGTGTTCGATCGCCCCGCAGTGCGCAAGCTGCGTGCTGAACACCGCCTACGTGGACGAGCACAAACGCAGGGCGAAAACTTCACTAGCTATATTGAAGATGTTATCGATTTATGTCGGCGCTTTAACCATTAGATGACAGAACAAGACAAGGTCAGGCATATCTGGAAAGGAATAGACAACGATGCCTTTCAATTGTTGCTGGCAAAGGGCCCAAGTACCGTGTCTGAACTTGTGACCTTGTGCCCGAGCTTGGAAGAGATTCGCAAACAACGTGCATCAGTTCGGAGGTCGACGACAGCAGGACTCTCCCGCTGTCCTGGCCGTCGGTGGTGACAGCACCCTGTTGGAGCAGATAAAAGACTATGTACGCCAAGAGTTCGCACGACAGCTTTCGTGTCTCTCGTATCTGCCGATTACCGAAGCAACAACGAACCGCCTAACGCCGACAATAAGACAGGCTATTCAGGAGCAGGTCTCCGAGGTGTTGCCATTACCTACGCCTGCCTCTCCACCAACAGCTGTTGCCACGCCACTGACTTATGCGGCCGTCGCGGCAATGCCTCTGCCTCGTCTGCCATTGTATACGCCACAACCTGTGCGACCTTTCACCGCGCCGTTTCCAGCTACACAGCAGCACGCTGGAAATCCTTGGCGCACTGCTGACAACCGGCTGATATGTTACCTTTGCTGAATTCTAGGTCACGTTGCACGTCTATGTCGTCGGGGCTTCGTAGTTAATGCACTAAGATACCCTGAATACTCGTTTCGGCCTCCATATCACGCGCCTCACGTGCCACCTGAAGTTCACAAATGCGATATGCAAGCTCCTTCCGGCACCCGAACCTCCGCTTCTCAACGTTCTACTTACCAATCACCTTCCCCTTCAGCAAGTCGTCGTTCTGTATCACCTAGGCATGTACGACCCACCTCCATTGAGACGGAAAACTAACCGCCACAGCTCCGGAGGCACGAGTTGCGTCTTCGTCTAATCGTTTAAGGCCTCGCCTGTCTCCCGCCAATCTTATCGATGAAATCGTCGAAGGTGTACAAACACTTGCACTCATCCATACCGGTGCCGTGATATCAGTGAATAGTAAAAGACTCCGCCGCTCTCTTCGTAAAGTGACGATTGCTTTCTCCCGTAGTTTCTCTTAGCACTGCGAGTGCCCAACAAATTGAGCCCGTCGCAGCGTGTACAGCAAAAGTGGTTATTCGAGACGTGTTGTACATCATTGAATTTCACGTGTTGGCTTTATGTTCCCATGATGTCATCCTAGGATGGGATTTCTTATCACGTCATCACGCTGTCGTGGACTGCGCTCTGGCCGAATTGGAGCTGTTAAGACTGGTGTCCACCGACGACTAGCAATGGTCGGGCGACCATTTGTGACTGATCGCAAAGTGTCTCGAACGGTCGCAAACTGGTCGCAAAGCGACTTCTTTGGCTTTTCGCTTCCTGACCGATTTTTCAGTCGCGCGACTGGGGTCTCAAAGGTGCTGGAACCAGTCAGCGATGCTCAATTTTTGTTGTTTTTTATTGCGTTGGCGAGAACAGATAAAAACAAAAAATGCGGTGCACTCGGTTTCCTCTTATCACTCAGCTAGCGGCGATCAGCTGATCGGCGCCAGTCTCCAGAGTTCTCGCTGGTAACGAGATCCGGACGTGACTCTCCGGTATTGCGACTTTCGGTCGCTCGCATGCAGCCTCTGCCGGCGTGAACATCAGTCGCTTTTTGGTCGCCAATCGCAAACGGTCGCGCGACCACTGCTAGTCCCCAGTGTGCACCAGCCTTTTACCGTTTTGTGATGTGCCTTTTGTTGATGCAGCCGTATCTGGCGTAGCTAACCTTGTCGTCGTGACGAACATAGACCGTCCTCTTTTCAGCGCCCAGTTTCTCCCTGCCTGCTGCGCTTCACTTTCTTATGCTATTGTCCTATTCACGCAATCTGACATTTTCGGTAGCCGCCACCACACATCACTGCCATTCGCCGTTCTAGTGCTTGGTCAAGACACTACCGAGATATTTATTTCTAATCTCAACTCGTGCCCCCTCAGTTTGCCCCGCAACAAGACGCTTGGCCACATTCAGCTTATCGATGAAGGTACTATCGTGCTTGCCAATTTTTTCGACACAAAGCCGAATATCGAGGCTAAAGGCCTTGGTTCCTCACTTTGCCTCGAACAGCGTGTCGTCCGATACATTTCACCGTTTTACTGACAGCCATCTCGCCCCGGCTCAACGAGAGCAGCTTGTTGCACGGATTCAGGCATTCGTGTGACTTTCCGCAAGCGGTGCTAGAAAGAACGAGCACCGTTGTGCACACAATTGACACAGGGAAGAGTACTCCTTTGCGCCAGCGCCCCTATCGTGTGTCCCCGGCGGAGCGTCGCGTAATTGCAGAACAAGTAGACGACATGCTACAGCGTGGAGTCATCAAGCCTTCTTATAGTCCTTAGTCTTCACCAGTTGTACTCGTCAAAAAAGGATGGTTCGATCCGGTTCTGCGTAGACTACAGGCGCCTAAACAACATTACGACGAAAGATGTTTACCCTCTTTCCCGCATAGACGACGCTCTCTATTGTCTCCAAGGTGCAGAATTCTTTTCCTCGCTTGACCTTCGATCAGGTTATTGGCAAGTCCCAACGGCTGAGTCTGATTACCCAAAAACGACGTTCGTCACACCGGGTGCTCTCTATGAATTTACCGTAATGCCATTCGGACTCTGCAATGCACCCGCTACATTCGAGCGAATGGTGGACAGCAGTTTACGTGGTCTAAAACGGAACATATGCTTGTGCTCTCTTGATGATGTTTAGGTCTTTTCACTCGATTTCACTTCGCATCTCAATCGTCTGCGTGAAACTCTACAGTGCCTTACAAACGCCAGGCTTCAGCTTAACACGAAGAAATGTCACTTCAGAGCTTAACAACTCACCATACTTGGTCATATTGTCTCGAAAGCCGGCAGCTTTCCCGACCCTGACAAGCGTCGTGCTGTTGCCGAATTTCCTAAGCCGACTACAGTTAAGGAACTACAGAGCTTTGTGGACTTGTGCTCCTATTTTCGTCGGATTTTCCGGAGCTTTCCTTCCATCATCGCTCCGCTCACCAAACTCCTTGCTGGCCCTGCAGACCTTTCGAATTCGGACAGCAGCCTGTGACGAATCCTTCGCAACACTGCGCCAACTCCTCACCTCACCACCCGTACTGCGTCATTATGACCCTACTGCACCGACCGAAGTACACACGTATGCAAGTGGCGTTGGCCTTGGTGCAGTACTCGCGCAACGCAAACCAAGTTTTACAAAGTATGTGGTCGCCTATGCAAGCCACGCCCTCACTAAGGCAGAAGCCAACTATTCTGTTACGGAAAAAGAGTGCCTGGCAATTATTTGTGCGTTAAACAAGTTTCGCCCCTATTTGTGCGGCCAAACTTTTGACGTGGTAACTGACCATCACGCACTCTGTTGGTTGGCTTCACAGAAAGATCCTTCTGTTCGCCTCGGACGTTGGGCACTACGCCTCCAGAAATTCGAACTACGCGTCGTCTACCAGTAGGGGCGAAAGGATTCTGACGCAGATGCGCTTTCACGATCACCCGTGAAATCTGATGACACGCATATGTCAGCCCTTGACATTCTCCTCTCTGCCGTCAGCGTCACAGACATGTCATCTGTACAGCGGAAGAACCCTGGATTTTCTCGCTCTTGAATATGCCTTCTGACGCATCGACTTCCGGTTACCCGCGTGCTCTTCGCCGCCAAGCAACGCATTTCTTCATACGATTGATTGATTGATATGTGGGGTTTAACGTCCCAAAACCACCATATGATTGTGAGAGACGCCGTAGTGGAGGGCTCCGGAAATTTCGACCACCTGGGGCTCTTTAACGTGCACCCAAATCAGAGCACACGGGCCTACAACATTTCCGCCTCCATCAGAAATGCAGCCGCCGCAGCCGGGATTCGAACCCGCGACCTGCGGGTCAGCAGCCGAGTACCTTAGCCACTAGACCACCGCAGCGGGGCGCATTTCTTCATAAGGGATGGCCTGTTATACCGTCGCAACTATCAAGTGGTGGGTCGTAAATGCCTGCTAGTCATACCCAGCCATATGCAGTCTGATATGTGCGAATATTTTTATGCTGAACCGCGACACGCACACGCCGGTGCGCTAAAGTCGTATGAGCGCATCTGCCAACGTTACTACTGGCGGGGTATGTACACGTTTGTACGCAAACACATTCGCTAATGTTCCTTGTGTCAGCAGCGCAAGACATTCCCTCATTCAGCCGGTCAACTGCAGCCTTTACCATGTTGTCCTGCACGTCTATTTGACCATGTTGGGATTGACCTATACTGCCCGCTACCATGCTCTGTTGTTGGTAATAAATGGGTGATTGTGGCTGCCGACCATCTGACAAGGTACGCCGAAACAGCAGCGCTACCTTCGGCTGGTGCTGGTGACGTTGCGATCTCCATCTTGCATCGGTTTGTTCTTCGTCATGGTGCACCACGGGAGCTCCTGAGTGACAGGGGCCGCGTATTTTGTCCGAAGTTCTGCAGCAGCTCTTACATTCATGCTGTACGGTACACCGCACATCAACAGCCTACCACGCTCAGACAAATGGCTTAACGGAACATTTCAATAGAACCCTGGGAGACATGCTCGCTATGTAGATTGATGCCGGCTACTCCGATTGGGACGTTGTCCTTTCTTTCGTGACGTAGTGCCTACAATACGGCGATTCAATCAAAAACGGGCTTTACTCCGTTTTTACTTTTATATGGTCATGACCCATGCAGCACACTCGACAGGATTCTTCCATACAATCCTGATGCCTCTAAGTAGAGCCCAGTTTCGGAAATAGCCGAACATGCCGAAAAGTGTCGTCAGCTTGCATGGTCCTTCATAGTCAATAATCAAGCCCTCCAAAAAGATCGCCACCACCGTAATCTTGTTCAGGACACTTTCCCTGTCGGTTCTCTCGTGTGGCTCCGACTGCGTTTCCTCTCTTCTAGACTGACTCTCAAGTTTGCACCAAGGTATACTGGCGCTTACCGCGTCATACAGCACCCTTCTTCTGTCACCTATGTATTTGAACCGCTAAAGCCGTCCACGGACAAGCACCGCCTTGGTCGTGAGACAATCCACGTCAGTCACCTCAAGCCCTGCTACGACCCTCCTGTTTTCACGTCACCTTGAGTCGCCAGGATGGCTCGTCTTCGTCGCCGGGGTATTGTAGTGGGGAATTCGCAAGGCACTGACTAGTGGGACCATCTCTGAGTGCGAAGCGCGAGCGTGGGCACGAGCTGTAGACGCTGGACTGCTCGAGCATATCTGTACGTACCAGCTGCCTGCCTACTACCTGGCGTCGCTGTTAAACTCCCTTCCGCAATTATTATTATTATTGGCCTAGGGAGAAAATTATTTTTTTAGAGATTTTCATCAATAAAATCAAACCTCCTCTAGAATCGCAATGCTTCCTGAGACATCTGAGACATTTAGATCACATTCTTTAAGCACAATTTCACTCATATTCGCTTCCGTGCGCAAAGAAAAGAACTTTCACAAGTTCTAGATAGACTTGACAATCTCCAGTTGTTGAAACAAAGGGTTAAGAACACTGCCCGAGACCATCTAAAGCAAGCAAGGCATTGAGAGCGTTGTTGCGCTTCTTGCGGACAAGTGGTTTTTGAGACAGACTGTAAGCAGCGTCGTAGATCTTCTTGATCTTTTCTGCGTTAACTTCTCATATATGTCATGTTGTATTTCTCTTGCCCCCTTTCCCAGCACAGGGTAGCCAGCCGTTTGGAGAACTGGCTAACCTTCTCTCCTTTCTCCTTCCTTTCTCCTCCTCCTTCACGCATAGTGTTTGTGTGGCGTAAAAATTACCGCTTGGTGACAATTTGTATGAAAGACAGCAGATTATCAGTGTGGAAGAGAAAGAGAGATAAAGATGCAAGAAAAGGCAGGGAGGTTAACCAGACACACATCCGGTTTGCAACCCTGCACTGGAAAAGAAAGAGGTTGCAGAGAGATAAGAACGGTACACAAAAGCACGAACACACTCGGGCTTCACTCAGCTCAGGCGGTCACTCAGCTTTGTTGTCTCAAAGTGTTGTGGGAATGTTTTAGTCGCTTTCTGCGCCGTTGAGGCAGACTCCCAAGGTCCCAGAATCTTTTGCACAGAGAATGGTCTAGAGTCCAGTGGATTCAAAACTATCCAGAGCTGGCATCGCTGTGTGTCGTAGCAAGCGCAGCTGCACAGGATGTGTTCGATGGTGTCTTCAGTTTTGCAGTAGTCGCATGTAGAGGTGTCTGCTTTACTGATGGGAAGAGAGGCAATACTAATGATATCGAAGACATATAGATGAGGAGAGCCTAATGAAGTACAGCGGAACTGGTTGCGTGTCTACGGGGGTTTACAGTCGGTGCTAGAATAGCACATGCTCGTCGGTTCGCCATTGACGGCGATGCTCCTCGAGCATCTGTCACGGAGTGCGCATTGAGCACGTTTGGCGACACCCTAATTAGACAAAACGAGCACTGAAAAACACGAATGCCTCATCCAGTGCAGTAATATTGTCTGACAATTGTGTAAGACTAAGTTCATCACCACTCAGGACAGCATGGAAGTTATTGTTTAAAACTTGTTTGCGACGAGACATGGCTCCTGAATAAATAGTACGATTGATAAATCGAGCATTTTGGTCGAACTTTTGCCCGCCTTTAAGGCACTCTAGTTATAAATAGCCGAAATGTGAGGGGTTTTCGGAACTAGTTAGCCATGCTGACGACTTGTGAAAGCTACTGACTACTCACCAAAGCTACTCTCATGGTTCCCATCTGTGCTGTTTGCATCGCATGTTGAGCTATGGCATAAGAGCACAATTGATACTGTTCTAGAAATTATTTCTTTGTGACAAACTAGGTTTACTGACGTCCCCTTTGCCAGACAAGCACTCAGCTTAGTGACTCTTCATGTGAGTCTAGAGAACTTTCACTGAAAACTTTTGGTTGTTCAGAGTATTTAGCTCCTTCGCATGAAGAAACTGAGCAATGATTGTTTTTCAGCTGCTTGTCGTCTGTGTGAGTGGCTTGTGTCACTCGGCTAGAGCCGATGGTGTATCGTAACGCGCTCCCGCTACCTCTAACCGTCCTTGATAGAGGCGCTGCAGGAATTTCTCGTACGCCCGCTGGTGTAGCTTTACACGGCTGAAGGCCATGACGCCTAGTGAGTGCCTCTAAAAATGATGCGCGCACGTGAGCAATTTGCGCTCATGCGGCAGTGAGGCTGCGGCGCTACTGTACCACACATCGGCTTCCTTTCTGTATGAAATAAACTACGCTCATCTGGCTTAACCTTAGTTACCTTGCTCTTGGGAAAGCGTTACTCAAAATTGGCTCACTCCTGATTGACGTCTGCATGCATGCAAACCTACAGAATTACGGAGCAAAACGCCTACAGTATTCTTCGCACGTCTCATTTGGAGTGACAGGGTACATACAGCAGTCCTAAAGCACCGACCACAGGGAAGTATGCCTATGTAAATAATTATGGTTACTTACGCCGCTCGTGGGACACCTTCAATCTCTCGTGAGAAGTCGAATGTTTCGTTTTCCCAAGCGTCGCTGAAACCAGCCATTTGCTTGTAAAATAGGTACATCTGCAAGACAAATGAGTGCGCATCTTTCAACGTAAATCAGTGTAGGACTGACGTTGCTTGCTCATACTCTTTTTATTTGTGCACTTGATTTGGGTCGCTCTAATTTACATACCAATAACAAGAGTCACGATAATGTACTTTTGGTATTAAATAAAGCTTTTCACAATGCGAGAAATTTCCATAGGCATGCATTACCGACTTATTCGTAAGCATTACAACCGCACTGAAACCAGTATACTCTTTAGTGTACCATGCGCTCTTGTTGCTGAGTGTTTTGCAAATACATAATTACATGGAGTTTTGTTCGCTTCAAAACAGTAAAGTTTGTCAGTTTTCGCACGTGGTTGACGCGCCAATGTCAGTATGAGGCACAAACCCTCACCCTGAAATAATTCGAACTTTAGTGTGTACTTCATTTCCGGCAAAAGTATAGTGAGTGCTAAATTTTACAATTCAGCCTTCATGGCCAAATGGTAGCTAGAAATTGCGCGCTGAGCAGCCTGAAGCCATAGGAACAACGCCACATAAGGCAGTTGGTGGCATTACAAATTCTGGCTTTGAGGATACTGTGGTGCAAGTAAAAAACGTGCTCAGAGATCGCTTGCATAGTCAGCATACTGTCATAAATATACAGGCATGCGTTTATCATGTGTCGCGGTAGTGTCTCGGTTGTCCACTCTTTTTTCTGACTAACTCTTTGAACTACAGCTGTCTTTTTCTGGTGCACTGATAGAACGTACTCTTAAATTGTCCATGCTTTCATGGTGCTTTGTAAATGCTGGTAGGTACACCCCTGAATTTCACCTAGTAATGGTGTCCACATCAAAAGCGTTGAGCTCAAGTATACACCTGCAAACTGCTACAAACATGTGCGTGAATGGTAACAAGAATAGCGTCGATTGAAGCCCTCAGTTTGAGTTTACTAAAATCGTAACAGATCCAGCCGACAATTAGCCCAGAGGCGGTCACATTGCGTGTTACAATATCTAATACGAAAAATGAAGTCTCAGTGGTGCCACCAGTCATACTATTTAGAGTTTTATTGTAGCATTTCAATTGTAAGCATAGTTTGGTGCATGTAAATCTTGAGGGAAGATTGCCTGCCGATACGCTCCTGTGGGCCACGTAAAGCTGTCATAGGTGACGAAGTAGAGGGATTTATTGCGCTCCCTCCGGGCAGAAGACATCTGAAAGTAAGGCCTGGCACTGCGCATTCTCATGCCTATGAGTAGCGCTTAATCACAAACCAACATTCATTCCAACGTAGCCATTTATTTCTACGTAGACACGACACGATGGTGTAGTGATTTTGGTGCTTGACAGCTTACTCAAAGACTGCTTAATTAAATCCCCATCAAGAGGAGTGGGTTTTCAGTTGAGGTGAAACTTCTTGTGGCCTATGGGTTCAAATTCAGCGCATATGAAAAAAAAATTATTATCGCAACTTTCACATATGTTCACTATGGAGTCTTCCATAATCATAAGGCACTTTTGATTGTTAAAGAGTCACTCACCAGGTTTGACAACTTTGAGTTGACAAGCGAAATGCGTAGACTAGGCGTTCATGATCACGTCTGCCGAAATTTGCAACGCTACGCGCTGCGGAAATGGGTCAAATTTTAAGATGAAAGCTGCTCCCTCTCCCCTCCACCGGCGCACGCGTAGAGAATGAGGGCATGACGTGGGTCTAGGAATGGCCCTACGTACACGGCAATGCACTGACGTTGGCTCACTTCGTAGACGACTCTGCTCTGACGTTGTCAACAGTATACCACGTGACATGGCAAAATCATTTAACACAACGTGCAAAGTTTATGTATTTGTTGCTTTAAGAGATCAATAAAAGTTGAAGTAAATAATGAGACGCAATAAAAAGTTGTGCGCGTTTTTCTTACATTTTTTTCCATGAAATGCTACGAGATGCGGGGCTAATGTGCCAGCGTTTCACATGCGTTCGGGTCCCCGCGGTCAGCGCATTGAACAGACGACCGCCGTGGAACGCTCCTACGCGTTCGCGCACTCATTGTGCTCATCTACTCTACCGTGGCTATGCCAGCGTTTCCAAATAATCCCGCAGAAAGAGGCAAAAGACCACAAAATTACGCTTGTCAACAAAGCAACGCCGCTCGCGTGCACGGGGCTGGGCTTGTACGGGCACGTCATGCGCACGTCACCTCTTGGTCGGATGCCGGAGAGGGTGGGGAAGAGGTTTGGCTTGCGAAGGCTACGCGGAGGAGTGGCAAGGGTGTCGAGCTCGTCTCCTTTCATCCTCGTTTAGCGCCGCTTCAAAAAGCCTCTTTTCTCCGCTCGTAATGAACCGATCCGAAACGTTTTCGTGGCAAAACGTTCCTCATCGAACACCCAACAATTTCCACAGCCTAACTAAAATTCGGTATGGTGCCTGGTGAGAGCCCTTTAAATCTCTACTGAGACCATCATTGTGTTTGTATTTAACACACGCTTGTATATAACATGGCTAAGTTTGGACACGTTGTATAGCCAAATAAAGCTATACAAATAAAATCGCACCGCTAACAGTTTCACGACACTTGAAGGTCAATGCGGTCACGAATAGTATCCAGCTATTTACATTAAGGACAAAAAAAGATGACGTATACAGTCTCGCATTCGACAACGCCTTTAAACGTACAGTTCTTCGCAATGAAAACAATAATTCGAAGTAATAGTTGAAAAAAACTGGCAATTTTGGGAGGCGATGGCGGAACCCCACGTGATTTAAAGGTTTTTAAAAATCATATTGAAAATATGTACCATATTTCAGAATGAGTCATTCTTTCTGTGTTGCAGCCCTTGCTCTAGCGTGTACCTGGTGTTCTCCAGGAGAAATTCTTCAAGTTTATGGCAATACTCCCTCTGATTTTCACAGTATTCCCCAAAAAGGTTCGTCCAGTGTTGCTCAAGGCGTTCACGAGTGAGATCTGCTTCCAGTGCACCAGCTGCATACGCTTGTATCGTGTCCAGAAAATGTTCATTGCTCTCCACTTGGAGGTAGGACCACCTAGAGGTTGATGAAAATTACAATGTGCGTCTCTGAAACCACACTCGTGCTCGCGGAAACTAGTCGTAAAATGCAACTGAAAATGAAGGGTAAAGAGAAATCTGAACTCACCATTATTTGCTTACGCCGTTGTGAAGTGGAATTTATGATGGTTCAGTTGTTTTTATTTATAAACGTTTAGTCAGCAATTGGAATTTGTGAGAAGAACATGACATTTTATTATGGAATCAACATCACGAGAACTGGCTTTTTGAACCGGAGTTATAGAATCGGCACACAAATATACCCTAAAACAATGCGAGTAGCAAGTCTTGAGTGAATGCTCACACAAAAGATGATCATGAAACAATCCAGCAGAATTTGATAATTTTTCTATGCTGTTTTTTTCACTCAGGCCGCTGCACGTTAGAGCTTGTGGTGTTCATTTCAGTGTGTTCTAATATTCTGAACTTTTTCTCAATACTGCGTAAGTACTATCAATTGGGCGAAATGGCACATATTCGTGGCTATTTGTTGCACGTAACACACACGAACCAAAAAAAAAATATCTGCGCCAGCGCTGTCTACTTCTTGATGGTTTGTGTGGGAGTTGCGCAAAAAAAGTCATGGATCTATAGTGCATCTTCCAGGATCCCCAGAACCCTTTGCTCCACGAGGCAGCGTAAGAACGAAAGTGGCTTCTGCTAAGCGTTCGATTCCTCTTCGTGGCGACTACATTTTGTTGAGGGCAAATGACAAGAGCGCCTGTGTTCAGATACTTCGGTGGTCGTTATGAATTATTAGCTAAAATAAATCATTATTATTCACAATGGGTTCAACAATAGAATAGCATTACTTTTCCCAGGTTCCCAAGATGACTAATAAATAGTACCGTCCAATCCCCTTTAAGTGTCCTCGACTTAATCACTAAAACGACCTATAATTGTCTTCTTCACAAGCAGCATATTAGAGACACTTGTTAGTATCACCGTTTTCACTATGTTTGTTACCCTTAGGAACCTCAACTATATTATTGATGAAGGTAAGAGAAACTTCCATTACCATACAGTGGTGGTGTATACGCAGTACAGTCACTAAAAATCAGCTAACATGAGCGTCATGAAGACATATCTACAAATGAAATATTTCAGCAAAAACGATCGAGTTATCTGCTCCAAGCGCAACTGAATCAGGAAAGTGTATTGTGTACCTTCGTGCCGCACAGTGTAATCGTGTTTACATGCAAGTGTGATCAAACACGAGCTTTGAGCGTACATGTGCCAAGCTCTGACATGACTGTGCATCCACTGTGGCACAGCGTTATCGCGGGACCTTCTTTCCTGTTTGGAATACATAAAAGGCAGCGTTGAATAAACTTCGGGGTTCTTTGTAGCGTTGAACTCGGCTTATATGTGTCACCTACTTCCAATGCACGAAACATGGTGTCAGACACCTGTACCCATGCCCACGCTATAGGAAACCACTGAGCATTCGTCAGTCAAGTTATGGACTTCTTGAGGCCACCAGATCACCTTTGTCTGGACGGAGATGTCAGCAAAAGGTGGAAATTTTTCGAACAGAATTTTGAGCTGTTCCTCACCACATCGGAGGCAAGCGAGGAACCACGGACTGGGGCGACAAAGGTGGCGCTACTTCTCAGCGTGGCTGGGGATGAGGCATTAGAAATTCTTAACAGCTTCAGCTTCACAGAGGGCGAGTCCAAGAACGTTTTCGAGACTGTGGTCAAGAAATTCGAAAAGTGCTGCGAAGCCCAGCTAAATGAAGTTCATGAGTTATTCGTGTTCCGGCAGCGAGTACAAGCAGACCGTGAATAAAGCGAACAGTTCATAAGAGACCTGAGAAGACTCGCTTAATTGTGTAACTTCGGTACTATGTCCGAATCTACGATTCGAGACCAAATTGCGTATGACACAAGTAACGAAAAGGTCCGTGAGAAACGTTTTCGAGACAAAGGGTTGACGCTGGCTAAAGCCGAACATGTATGCGAGGCGGCGGAACTAGCCGCAGCACAGAAAGAAGTGTGGTCTCAAGAGGGACAAGTCGACCACGTGAAAGCAAGCGAATCCAACCGGGAGCGGCAGAAGAAATTTCGGTGCAGTCGCTGTGCACGCATGCATACCCCACGAAGCTGTCATGCGTTTGGACGCATCTGTAGAAAGTGTGGCAGCGAAAACCACTTCGCGGTGCGTTGCAAAAGTGCCAAACAAGTCTCGGAAGTCCGTAGCTGGGATCAAGACGACGATAATTTTGAAATATTGAACGTGTCAAACGGGAAGCAGCAACGGCACTGGATGGTGCCAGTGCAAGTCTGCACCATGCAAGTTTTCCTCAAGGTAGACACCGGTGCAGAAGCAAACCTACTGCCATATGGTACATGGTAGGAACTGCGGCCAAAAGCGCCGCTCAAGGCTAGCAAAGCGGTTCTTCATTCATATGAGGGAGCATTCATCATCCACCTTGAGATTGGACGCTCAAAACCGCAATAGGTAACCAAGTCTCAGACGTAGTCTTTTTCATTGTGAAAGGGGGCGTCAGGCCATCCTGGGACTACATGCCAGTGAGCGGCTGGGACTTTTCACGAGGTCAGTGAGCTCGATTACTACCAACAGCAGCGAGCGACTGGTCCAAGCTTACCGAGACGTGTTTCAATGAACGGGGTGCGTCCAGCGCGAATACCGGTTGGTGCTACAAAAAGGTGCAACTCCAAGCGTCCAAACGCCGAGACGTATTTCTCTAGCATTGCAAAAGCCGCCTAAAGAGGAACTCGAAAGGATGCTCAAGGCAGACATCATCACTAAAGTAGAAGAACCCACGGACTGGGTAAGTCCCTTGTTTATATTCAAGAAAAAAATGGCAAACTAATGATCTGTATGCATCCGAGAAGGATTAATGAGTTCCTGAACGAGAGCAGTATGACATGCTACGGCGCGAAGACATTGAGGCAGGGTTGGCAGGCGCAAAAATTTTTTAACGTTTGGACGCAAACTCTGGTTTCCATCAGATTCCGCTTCACGAGGAAACTTCAAGAATATGTACATTCGCCACACCTTTCGGCCATTATCGTTTCCTCTGTTTGCCCTTTGCAATCGCTTCAGCTCCGGAGGTCTTTCGGAAGACGTTAAACGAGATTTTCAATGACATCGCAGGCGTGCAAGTGTATGTGGACGACGTACTGATATGGGGATCGACGAGACAGGAACATGAAGGGAGGCTAAAGAGAGTTCTAGAAGCGGCGCGAAAAGTGGGGCTGAATTTCAATCCCGAAAGTCTGAAGTTAGCGTCACTGAAACTTCGTTTTTGGGTGATATCATTTCAGGGGCAGGAATAAGGCCAAGCCCCGCATCAATTACTTCGGTTCTTTGCTTGCCACCGCCTACTGACAAGCTCGGAGTGCAACGAATGCTAGGCGTGATGAAATACTTCGGAAAGTTCGTACCCGCGCTCGCGGAAAAGACTCGGTTGTTACGCCAGCTGATAAAGAAAGACGCGGTTTTCAAATAGACGGAGAATCACGCAAGTGAGTGGGAGCAGCTTTGCAAATGTCTTAGTGGACAACCGTTGCTGGAAATCTTTGATCCACAAAAAGACACGAAGATAACCTCAGATGCCTCGCAGAAGGGCATAGGCTCGGCTCTCTTGCAGTGGTATGGTGACTCATGGAAACCGTTTGCATACGCCTCGCGCGAATTGACAGAGGCTCAGAAAAGGTATGCGCAGATTGAAACGGGAGGCAATGGTGGTTGTAGTAGGGTGTGAAAAGTTTCATCACTTTGCGTATGGACGCAATGTTGCTCTAGAAACTGACCACCGTTTATTGGCAGCAATCTCAAAGGAAGCTATAGGGAAAGTGCCACCTACACTGCAGCACTTTTTTCTTCGTTTATTGAAATATGATTTTCAGCTGCAGTTCCTTCCAGGAAAACAGTTGGTCCTGGTGGATATGCTGTCGCGAGCTTCCGTCAGCAGTCCAGAGAAAGACGGAGTATATGAAGACGTCGAAACACCGGCCGTAAGTGTTGTCTCTTCCTTAGTGAGCGAAGTGATGCAAGATAGACCGGCGAGAGAAACAAGGAAAGACGGCTACTTAAAGAATGTGGCGGAGCAGCTGGCGGAAAACAAACTAGTGAAAGGAGAGCTAAGACCTCTTGTAGGTGAACTATCTGTCGTAAATGGCGTCTTGCTTAAAGGCAACAAAGTGGTGATACCACCAAGTATGCGACGCGAAATACAAAGATGCATCCACTAAGGCCACATGGGTATAAACAAATGTAAAGCCCGACCACGTCATCTAGTGTTTTGGCCAGGTTAATATTAGAATATTGAAAATGTCATTTGCGGGTGCGCTGTCTGCAAAAAGTACGCTTATAAACAGCCACGTTAGCCGCTGATAATACGCTCGACACCCAATCAACCATGGTGTCACGTTGGCGTCGATATCTTTCAGTACGGCGGAAAGTCGTACTGGTGAGCGTACGATGCACATTCTAACTTTCCGGAAGTGGAACAACTCCAGGATACATCGGCATAGACGACTGTCGAAAGACTCCAAGCAATCTTTGCTAGGTATGACATACCCCTAAAGGTATGCACAGACAATGTCTCACAGTTTAAGTCGAGAGTTTGCCGTTTTTGCGAAAGACTACGACTTTAAGCATACAACATCAAGTCCGAGGTTTCCCCAATCTAATGGCCTGGCCGAAAAAGGTGTAAAGTGTTGAAAACAATTAAAGGGAAAATGACTTTCGGATGAGTCTTCTCAGCTACAAGTCCAGCCCACTGGAAGACGGGAGGTCCCCAGCGGAGCTGCTTCAAGGTCGACAACTGAGGACGCCCATACCAGACTTCAACGAGGGCCCCCGAACAGCCGTTCGGAAGCATGGACAAGTACAACCCAAGCGTCAGTCTCTTCCATCGGTGACCACAGTGCAAGTGGAGTGAGTGCAGGGGAACACCTGCGAAATAAAGACTAAAGCTAGAGCCAGATGCAGCCGAGATCATACGCTGTCATCATCGAGAGGGGCAACGTTCTGCGACGGAACTGCGATCACCTCTTGCCAACAGCGGAATCCTTTTACGACACGAAATACTCTTCAGACGAAGAGAGCACAAGTGATGACGTCGCCAACCACCTGCATGCAGTCCACAACTGATAGTGCAAGCTCTGTGACTGTATGCCCTAGACTCAGACGGAGTGCCCGAAACCGAAGACCAGCGCAGTGACTGGGTTACGGGAATAACTTTGAGCAAGTTACGTAAACAGCACTGCTGAGATCTGAGCGTATTTTTCATGGTTTTGTTTTTTGATTCTTTTTATTGAAGAAAGAAAGATGTATCGTATACGTTCGTGCCGCACAGTGTAATCGTGTTTACATGAAAGTGTGATAAACACAAGCTTTGAGCGTACACGTGCCGTGCTCTGACGTCACTGCACATCCACTGTGACGCAGCGTTATCGCGGGACCTTCTTTCCTGTTTGGAATACATAAAGGCAACATTGAATAAACTTGGGGGTTCTTTGTAGCGTTGAACTTGACCTATATGTGTCACCTACTGCACATGCACGAAACAGGAAGGGGTCAACACAGATAGCGTGTGAATGACTGTACGATGAGACGTTGCATATTCCACACGCAATGGTCTATAAAATTATTTGATTGCCATAGGTAACCTGTTGCAGTCAGCGATATGAGCATGCATCTAAGTTTCCTAGTTGAATAGTTAGATTTCAAAGGAGTAAGGCCACATCGTTTACTGCTTTAGAATGCTAAATAGGAACAAATACCGGAGTGAGAACAATGAATATTATGCCTACTTAGCATTAGTGACCATCCTTATGATAGCATTTTTCTACATGTATGGTTTCTGTAAAATTTGTTAAGAGTTGATAGTTATTTTTATCAGCGCGGATACGTAAACTCGCTGATAATGCCATTGCTCAACTTCAACTACTGGCTTTCTAAGCATTAACAAGACGGACAAGTCGCATGATAGTGTAGATTGGTCGGGGTATTTAGGGTTGTGAGCCTTATATTGATGGAAGGCCTACTGCACGTAAATTATCTTCTATTCCGGCTCCCAACACCTCATATACATGAGCACATTTTACTTGACACCACCAAAAAGCTACACATGTGTTTTATAAATCACGACAACTCTGCGAGATATGCTTTCCATGTTAAATGTGGCTTTCCATAGACGTATCTCACTTCCTTCTGTCTGATTATTTGTGCTTTCTTACAGTACAATGGAATACGACATGTTGTTTTCTAGGCTGTATTGTTCTAATTTTTAGGGAGAGCGTGTATCAAAGGTACATTTATCCTGAAGTTCGATTTTTCAGTGAGCAGAAGATCCGTCAAGGAGCGAGTACTGACCCAGTTTTGTGGCCCGTCGAACGGTCAAAGGGTGCAATGGCAAGTGTTAAGTTTACTTGCAACAACTTCGTTAAAAACCAATATAATGGCGTTTGTGGCATGCTTCATCCTCACGTTTCTCTGAACCAGTAGCTGTAATGTCGAAGATTTCTTAGTAGGCTCTCTGTCTAGAAATTAGTACTATTTAAACTTTTAAACAGATGACGTAATGTGAACTTTATTGCTCTAGGAAGTGGCATCTTTTACTTGCTAGAATTCATTGACTTTTCTGCAGAGAAGCTTTAGGAAGTTCAAAGAACAGCTTAAACCTCGATACCAGCACAAGCTTACGAGACAGCGGAACGTTTTGTGGCTCCAGACTATTCATAAAACTAGAAGTTCCTATGGAGAAGCAAAATACATTGTGTCAAGAAAGCGTGCCGTCACGCACACATGCTGCAATAGATTTGAAACGACAGAAATCAGGTTGAAATTAGCGAAACATTTCTCTAAGTGGCAAGCAGCTAACATATCAAAATTGTTTGTTTGTATATTATAACGTCGCAGCTTTGGTTTATGCACAGCTAATACCATGTTGTGCAAGTGTTATGAGGTAAAACTGTCATAGTTTCAGCTCGAGCACGAAGCAATGAATGCGACAGCAACAACATGTGCTGTTACACGGCGTAAGGCTAGGAAATAAGCAACCATACAAATTGTAGTGAATACAGTCGATTGTCCTTGAATTGACAGTAATATAGTATTCACAATATCTAAACAAGAGTTACTGTGAATAGTTGACAGTGTGGTGTCCGGAAGGAGGTGAATCCCAAGTTCGTCAGCGAGAAACGCGACGAGCCACTGGTTTTCATGTCGAAGTACATTAACGTAGAAATCTCCAGTGTCTATCACCGGCGCAGCCTGTAGGTACACCTCCCGAATATCTGTAGCAAACAGCTCCGGACGTAAGTCTATAGCGTTCCTGGTAAGATGTGCACTGTTGTTACGATGAAGCTGTGCATTTTTTCACTGGCGCAAGCGTCAACACAACTCATGTGGTGTCGCGAGTTGAGCTAGTCCGTGTAAAGTGATAGTGGCTGTGCGATTTTTGATGGGAACCGAATTCAAAGGCACGATGGGAGCAGCATTATCACGAGTAGTCATGCAAATGATGCGAGCAATTTTTCCAGTTGCTTTAGAGTGAAAGCGGAGTCAAACCCATATTTAAAGTCTATATTCATTCAGCCATTACCGTACGATTTTTCATCGTGCATAGAAAACCGCCGAAAAGTAAACATTCCACACAGTAGCACAGTAGGCTTATCATATGAATTTTCCCCAAAACAACAAGAAATTGAAACCAACTACATGCAACACTCACAAAAATAACTAACACAAAGAACTTCAAAACGCTTTTCAGAGTTTCATCTCAAATGAACATCGGTGTTTGATTTATACCTTTGATTCCTATATATGTAGTTTGCTTTTACTATAAATTTTGTTTTAAAAATTGTTACTTTTGCGCATTATGTTTTGTATCATTATCATGTTTTTACCTTTTTTCGCATTATGTTTTTACCTCTCGGCAGTTTATCGAGTGTATGTATATTCAAAGAGGTCTTATTTTAACACTCCCGGTAAAATTAGGTGTTTTGATTGCTGCAACGATAATTACGCCTACTTTTACCTTTGTTTTGCAATTCACATTTGTTACTTGTGATTGTGACATTTTTGATCAATACTCTGTATCTGTGATCAAGTGGTTATTATGTAATAACTTTTACCCCTCTCCCCCTTATTGTAAGTTTGTACCCTGAGGGTATTTAAATAAATAGTTAAATAAAAAGCTGTTTTATATAAAAAGCCTTTTTCATCGATGTGAATGTACTTCAGAGGACCTAGCCCTCCAATAATCAAACCATCAAACAGGTCAGCGTTTTGGGACATCATGTACGACTTGTCTAAACAAACACGTGATTCGTTCAGCAATGCTTCTTTTTAGGTCTCTTGGTATTAACCCAGTGGTAAATGGTGTGCGTAAATACCGCGCCGTAGTGCCGTAAGTGCCACAGAGAGTATTAGAAGCGTGGCCTAGTTGGTTAGTGCAGCGAGCTGATGAGCGAGTGTTCACTGGATTGAATACCTGGTGGGTGCCCTCAAATTTTCTTCTAACTATTTGTGCTCATTATATATATATATATATATATATATATATATTGTCGCGACGTCAAGAGAGAGGTCGTACTCGAAGACGCTGAGAAAACAGCAGCGGGTCGGTCTTTTTGTTAACCGCGTGAGAGAGAGTTCCTCATCTTTCTCGTTGTTGCGTTCTGCATAAAAGCGTGCAGATGCGCGTATGCGCTGTCGCCTTCGTCTTTTTCGCGGGACGCATGTGACATTTGCCTCCCTCCAAAAATGGCATCGTCCCGATGCGTAGCCAAGGCACTCTACTTATAAAAACGCACATATGCACCGGCACGCACAGGACAAACGAGAGTTAGCTGGACAAGTAGGGTTTCATCCGGATGACATGCACGATTTCGGGTGAGCAGTTTCGGCGACTGGAACTGCAATCGCCGTCGGGAATAACTTCGTAGTTGATGTCGTTCAATCGTCGGGTGACTCGATATGGGCCAAAGTATCGTCGTAATAGCTTTTCTGAAAGTCCGCGTCGACGTATTGGGATCCAGACCCATACCTTGTCGCCTGGTTTGTAGGTTACCAATTTATGTCGTAGGTCGTACCGTTTCGCATCTTTGTGTTGCTGGTGACAAATACGCACGCGGGCTAGCTGTCGGGCTTCTTCGGCACGCTGACCAAATTCTTCGGCGTCAGCGTGAGTGTCGTCACACTCGTGCGGCAGCATAGCGTCCAACGTTGTAGTGACTTCGCGCCCGTGTATTAAACTAAACGGCGTCATTCCGGTAGTTTCCTGCCGGGCAGTATTATAGGCGAAGGTCACATAAGGCAAGATTTCGTCCCAGTTCTTGTGTTCTGTGTCGACATACATGCAGAGCATGTCTGCGAGGGTCTTATTAAGCCGCTCTGTTAGTCCGTTCGTTTGTGGGTGGTACGCCGTTGTTCTCCGGTGAGCTGTACCACTGAGCCTGAGAACCGACTCCAAAAGTTCTGCCACGAACGCAGTTCCTCTATCCGTGATGAGAACTGTTGGAGCACCATGCCGAAGGACGACGTTTTCTATGAAGAAATGAGCCGCTTCTGCTGCTGTGGTCCTCGGCATGGCTTTAGTTTCTGCGTAGCGAGACAAATAATCAGTGGCGACAATGATCCATCTGTTCCCTGTGGTAGAAGTTGGGAATGGGCCCAGGAAATCCATTCCGATTTGGGCGAATGGCTTTGCTGGCACTTGAACGGAATGTAATAAGCCTGCCGGCCTGCCGGATGGTGCTTTGCGTCTTTGACAGTCGGCACATGTTTGGACGTGATGCTTCACAGCAGCAGGTAGGTTAGGCCAGTAGTAACTGTTTTGCAGACGGGACAATGTTCGAGTGTAACCGAGATGACCAGAGGTGACTTCATCATGGCAGGCTTCCAGAATTTCTTTTCGCAGTGATGCAGGGACGACGAGCAAGTATGGGCTGCCGGTGGGAGAAAAGTTTTTCTTGTATAGGACGTCGTTCCTTAAACAAAAAGATGGCACTCCTCTCGCAAAAATTCGCGGCACGTCTTCCCGTCGTCCTTCTAAGAAATTGATAAGCGAAAGCAGGTCAGGGTCACGGCGCTGCTCTTGTGAGATAGTGGCCGCGTTGATGACTCCCAAGAATGCGGCGTCCATAGACTCGTCATTAATAGCGGCAGGCTCAACGGGTGACCGCGAGAGACAGTCTGCGTCGGTGTGCTTCTTCCCTGATTTATAAATAATGGTCATATCAAACTCCTGAAGCCGAAGGCTCCAGCGTGCTAAACGGCCGGATGGGTCTTTCAAGTTAGTGAGCCAGCAAAGCGAGTGGTGATCACTGACGACCTTGAATGAGCGGCCGTACAGATACGGTCGAAATTTGAGAACCGCCCAAACCACGGCGAGGCACTCTTTCTCGGTAGTCGAGTAGTTCTCTTCCGTGCGAGAAAGAGCTCTGCTGGCATAGGCTATCACTTTCTCGGAGTTATCTTGCCATTGTATCAGTACGGCGCCCAGGCCTACATTGCTTGCGTCGGTGTGAAGTGCTGTTGGCGCTTCCTGGTCAAAGTGCGCCAGAACCGGAGGTGTTTGGAGGCGTTGGCGTAATTCGTTGAACGCTGTTTGTTCCTTTTCGCTCCAAAGAAAGGGGACATCCTCTCGTGTGAGCCGCGTCAGAGGCGCCGCAATAGACGAAAAGTTGGCGATGAATCGTCGGTAATAAGCGCAGAGGCCTAAGAAGCGTCTCACTGCTCTTTTGTCATGCGGTGCGGGAAACTTTGCGACAGCGTCGATTTTGCCCGGGTCAGGTCGAACACCTTCGTGGCTGACCACGTGGCCTAAGAAGCAAAGTTCGTTGAAACCGAAGTGGCACTTCTCTGGCTTTAAAGTCAGGCCAGCCGAACGTATAGCTTCTAGAACTGCGAATAATCGACTTAGGTGTTCCTCGAATGTAGCTGAGAAGACGACAACGTCGTCTAGATAAACCAAGCATGTCTGCCACTTAAGTCCTGATAGCACAGTGTCCATTAAACGCTGAAAAGTGGCTGGCGCTGAGCATAACCCGAATGGAAGCACTTTAATGTCATAAAGACAGTCGGGCGTCACGAAAGCAGTTTTCTCACGGTCTCTCTCGTCGACCTCTATTTGCCAATAGCCACTTCGCAGGTCCATCGATGAGAAATAGCGTGCATGCCGCAGCCGATCAAGAGAGTCATCTATACGTGGCAGTGGGTATACGTCTTTCTTCGTTACTTGGTTTAACTTGCGGTAATCTATACAGAAACGCAAGCTGCCGTCTTTCTTTTTAACCAATACCACGGGGGATGCCCAGGGACTCTTGGAAGGCCGTATTACGTCATCTTGGAGCATCTTCTGAACTTGCTTTTGGATCTCCTCACGTTCTTTCGGAGCCACACGGTATGGGTTTTGACGGATCGGTCTCGTATTATCTTCAATGATGATTCAGTGCCGGGTCAGCGGTGTTTGCTTGACTTTCGACGTGCACGAAAAACAATTTTTGAACTGGTGTATCAGCTCTAGTAGGCGCTGTTTTTCCGAGGCTGACAGGGTTGAGCAAATGTTGACAGGCAAAGGTGTCGAGGCTGGGATGGTCGCCTCGTCCGGTTGTAAAGCGAAGCAACCTCTGGCTTGGTCCACGTCGTCGTAGTAGGCAATCGCGGTGCCCTTCTGGATGTGACGACGCTCGTTGCTGAAGTTGGTGATGAGGACTTCTGCCCGCCCATCAATTAGTGCCAGAATGCCTCTCGCTATTGAAACACCTTGCGTAAGCAATAGCGTGTCTATTCGCTCCGCTATCACCTCATTACGGCACGGCCGTTCACACAACACCGACACAAGGCAGCAAGATCTCGGCGAGAGCATCACATCATCGGCTACACGTAAACGTTGCAGTTGTTCTTCAGTGGTGGCGTCGACGTAAGGATGGGCGGAAAAGGTGACGATACGTTCTGGGATGTTGATGACAGCACCGTACTCTCGCAGAAAATTCCATACCCAAAATCAACTCTTTACAACAGTCCGGTAAAATGTACAAAAGTGGCGACGAAGTTCGAATCATCGATTACGAGCCGAGCGGTGCATTTACCGGTTGGCGTCATTAGCTGCCCACCAGCACTCCTTATGCTCGGCCCACTCCACGGCGTCTTAACTTTCTTAAGGCGGTCGGCGAGCTCTTGTCGCATAATAGAGAAGTCAGCACCAGTGTCAACCAGTGCTGTTACGTGGTGTCCGTCTATAATAACGGTGAGGTCGGCACGTACAAATTCATTGGCAGTAGTACTCGTGGTTGTTGTCGTCTTCGTCATCACCGTCGTCACGTCGTCTTTGTGTAGAGGCAAAGGGGTCTTTTTGGCGTCTCGGCAATTGGCAACCTTGCCCCCGGAGGTCGCGGCAGTTAGTTTCCCTGGCACGGGCTTGGGGAGCGGTTTCTGATGGCGTCCACGTATCTTTGGCGATTTGGGGAATTCTGACTTCGTGCAGGTGAGGGAGACCGCCAGCGACGACTTGGTGAAGACGCTTGGTTGGTCGGTAGGTGATCAGCACCATGGTCATGAGGGTCTCCAGAATAAAAAGAAGCGGGCCGAGAAAAGTTTCCAAACCGGGTTTCTCGATGCCGGCAGTAGCGCGAGATGTGGCCTGGTTCGCCGCAGTGGAAACAAAGGGGTCGACGGTCGGCGGTGCGCCACAAGTCGGTCCGACGTACTGGTGGTCGCCGCACAGGTTCACGCTGCCACCACGGCAAGGTAATGGGCCGTGGCTGAAAGGGTGGTTCTTCTGGGGCAGGCGGATGACGGCGGACGGCATCAGCATAGGTCAGTGGACGTGGTTCGGGTGGTGGCGCCGGTGAGGGAAAGGCTTGCCGTAGTTCCTGGCGCACGATTTCTGCAACAGAAGCAACTGGGGGATCGGTAGACGGAAGGCCGAGGGCCCGCAGCTCTTCCCGCAGGATTTGTCGAATCATTTGCCGTAAAGAGTTTTCAGAAACGGCGGCGTTTTGAGCGGCGGCACCAACAGGCGTTTGGTCGGGCAGGCGGTCAAAGTGGCGGCATCGTTGCCGGAGCGCCCGCTCAATGACAGTCGCCTCTTTGATGAATTCATCCACTGTTGTTGGCGGATTTTGTACAAGGCCGGCGAAAAGCGGTTCCTTAACTCCCCGCATCAGATGACGAACTTTCCTTGCCTCGGGCATGTCAGGGTCAGCGCGGCGAAATAGGCGGGCCATATCCTCAGCGAACATGGCCACGCTTTCATTCGGCTTTTGCACGCGGGCTTCGATCATCTGCTGTGCGAGATCCCGTCGGTCCGCACTGAGGAACGTCTCGAGAAGCTTTTGGCGGAAATTGTCCCAGTTTTGGAAAGTAGGCTCCCTGTTCTCGTACCATGTGCGAGCGCTATTTTCCATTGCGAAGTAGGCACGGCCAAGTTTTTCTTGCACGCTCCAACGATTCACCACAGCGGTCCGCTCGAACTGGTCGAGCCAGTCCTCGACATCTTCATACGGTTCTCCACGGAAGACTTCGGGAACACGAGGAGTCTCAAAAGTTACCTGGTAAGGGTGAGTCGTCTGGGCCGGAGGAAGATTCGCAGACGCTGAAGGGGCTGCCATGCTGGTAACAGGAGATGCCGTCAAGAGTTCTGGGCTTAGGCCTAATAGGCGCCGGCTGAATCGGTGTACTGGAGTCGCAACAAGACGTTGAGGCTCCGGACTGGTTGTACGGTCGCGAACAACGCTTTCTTGCATCAGGTTGCAGGCCCCAGCACTTCCACCAGTGTCGCGACGTCAAGAGAGAGGTCGTACTCGAAGACGCTGAGAAAACAGCAGCGGGTCGGTCTTTTTGTTAACCGCGTGAGAGAGAGTTCCTCATCTTTCTCGTTGTTGCGTTCTGCATAAAAGCGTGCAGATGCGCGTATGCGCTGTCGCCTTCGTCTTTTTCGCGGGACGCATGTGACAATATATATATATATATATATATATATATATATATATATATATATATATATATATATATATATATATATATATATATACGTGACATTAGGGCAACGACAATCATAAGCCAAGAGTGTCTATAAAAATGATATCCCATTTAACTGTCAGTGTAAAGTCCAAGACGTATTTAAATACATCAGCCCACAATCTATTTTTTTGTACTTGACGATCACAAACTGAAACGAGTTCAAGCCAGCTGTCAAAGTTATAGCTCCTCAAATGATTTTCACCAGTAACGATGCTCAATGCGATCAGACTAAGCGAGTAACAAAGAAAGCGTAACACTGATATCAGCGGGCTATTTTCGGCAAACAAAACAAGTGTATCAGCGGGCCCATTTTGTGTTGTTTTTGGTGCACATTGTCTACGACCCCTCAACTTCCGTATTCAGAAAGCCGAGACGTCATGCCTGTATTTCATTTTCAAAGTGTGTGGTGTCTCCCTGTCACTCTGTTTACCTTTGATCATCCAGCGGTCATTAGGCACAACCGTTCAGCACTTCGTCAGGAGCTGTGTAGTGAAACATCCTTTTTAAAAGAGCCCAATAAAGAGTCTATATATATCTCTCTCAGCCTTAACAACTTACACTGAAGAAAACCTGCACAGTTTCTAAGCTGAAACCGATTCTCTCGCGGCAGCGAATTTATTTCCTACACTGGTTGCGCAGGAGAGCAAACGTTATTCCCATTAGGCATGTGAGGCCCACTTTCAAGACGCATTTTTTTTCACGAACGTAAAGGTGTCCAGACCACCTTTTGTTCGTCAGACTTAGAGTTATTTCTTTTCATTTCAGTTCAATAAAAACTGGCAGAACCCACGTTCAGTGGGAATCAATGATATGCGACGCAAAAATGAGAAATGTTGATATGTCACTTTAAAATCAGAACAACGTTACGAGGTGGAGTTAAAAAATACCCTACATGACTTCTGTGTCATGGTTTTCATGTTTAGATGTGTTGGTAACCTTTGTCATCTATCACTTCACGTGATATCGAATTCAGTATATGTGGAGCTATCAAAACGGCTGCGAGCACGCTATGAGCGTGGTGTGTTGTCACGTTCTTACAAGGCATGCGTGTCAAAATTATCATGTTTGCACCAGTCATACATTTCGTCATTCGTTGACGTCACATAACAACAAATTTGGTATATGTGGAGCAAGCAAAACGGCCACGAGCGCATCATGAAGGGCCCAATATACCCCAATGTAGCATTCACGCACGCGCACGCTGCGCACAGCGACGCTATACGTTCGCAAAACGCAAGCACTCTAATAGTCTGACGCCAGGCGCGACCAGCGTCGGTCAGCGGAGACCGACGGCAACCGGCGCGAAATACGACATGCTGCATTTTTCGCCGATGCGTTACCCAGACAACACTGCGTCTCTCTCTTTTCGTGATGGAGGAATGCCGGACGCGCTAAAACGCGCATGCGTCAAAGCAACGCTCAGGGCGTGCGCCTGCGAGTATATGGCAGGACCGGCGCTGGCGTGGCAACGCCGGCGTGACGCGACGAAATGAACGCCAGCGAGCATGAGCGCCGCGTCATGTCGAAGTGTATTGGTGCTTTGACTTTGGCATGTAGCCATGTTCTCACATGACACGCATCACATGTTTGTTATGTTTGCACCAGTATCATACCTTCGTCCTTCATTAGCGTACCGAAATACCAAATTTGGTATAAGTAAAGCTAGCGAAACATCCCCTAGCGCATCTTGGGCATAGGCATTTAGTCATGTTGTTACATGACACGCATCTCGCGATTATCATGTTTGCACTAGTCACATACCTTCATCATGCATTCACGTACTGTAATACCGAATTTGTAGATGTGACGCTAGTGAAACGGCCGCCAGCGCATTATAAACATGGCATGTAGTCACGTTGTTACGTGACACTCATCTCATGATTATCAGCTTTGCAACAGTCACATACCTTCAGCATACATTCACGTACTGCATTACGAAATTCTGTATATGTGACACTAGCGAAACGGCTGCGAGCACATCATGAGCGTAGCATGTAGTCTTGTATATGACACGCATGTGAAAATTTCTATGTTAGGGTCTGTCCCCTGTGTTTGCCATGCAATCATGCCGTAGCATACCAGTTTTCCAACATGCCATGTGAATGAAACCACCGTAAGAGCAGCAGGACCATGAAATGTACTCATGACATTCATAACATACATATTAAGATTTTCGTGTCATGACCAGTCAAATCTGTTCTTCATACACTTAGTTACGCCTTACCAAGTTTGGTATCGATACCATTATTGAAACGACCAGGAGAGCTCAACGTCGTAGGCTGCTAGACAGATGGATAGATAGATAGATAGATAGATAGATAGATAGATAGATAGATAGATAGATAGATAGATAGATAGATAGATAGATACGCTCAATGTCGCCGAAAGTCGCTAAGAAATGCTTCGCATTTATTAATAACCTTAGCTCTCACGACGGCCCTCACAGGGTGGAGGGTTCAGGTATTTTTCGGGTGGCACAAATGAGTACAAAAAAGAGCACAACAAAGTGCATTGTGTTCAAAAGCAAAAAAAACAGCTTAGACAGTATCAGGAATCATTTTAAATTATTATTTAGGAATAAAGCTATTTGTAGCCACAAAGTTATGCAAAAAAGGCAGTTTTATGGTGTCATTCATTCGCAGTTTGGAGCACTTCCAGTAATACTTTCTTCTGCTCCATGTGGAGCAAGGTTATTCCATTGGCAGATCAAGATGGCTCACTGTATGTCCCATTGGCAGATCTGGAGAAGCTCCTTTGCAAGATCCACTCCATGAAGCAACATTTTTACTCCACAAAAATTGGCGACTTCGACCTGCATTCCCAAGCCCCCCTTGCCTTGAAACGATACCATCTTTTACGCCTCGCGTCGAAGCTCACGTTTTGCTAGCGTGGCTTCGCTGTGCCAAGCATGCCCTACTGAAGTAGGGAGAAAGACGCGCACGTCGCGTTCCATTCTGACCCTGCGATTTGCTTTAAAAGAGCAAATGGGTTCAACTGGTAGATTCTCTTGTGTTGCCCTCCGCCAGAGTGGAGTGTTCTGGGCAGAGTTTGTCCGCCACTCCGAATCTTCCAAGCAATGCGTCCATCAGACTTTCTTCGAAAAACGTTAGCGAAGAACACCTATTGTGGATTCAGGTAATATATTTTATTGCACATGAAGGCAAGCAATAAAGCCTAAAGGAAAGCAATCAAGGCAATACTGCAAAACAGATTGTGATGCAGTCCCAGTTAACTGGCCGGCCACATCTGGCCGGACGTGCGCAGTATATGTCTCATTTGGTAAACACACAACCAATTATTTCTGCAAAGTCGTTTAGTCGCATTGGAGGTAATGCTTATTTACTGGATCATCCGCTGTGAGGGCACATATGTCTCGTACGGCTGCACCGTGGAACTACGGCAATTGAGACATGAGCATTGGAAAAATTGAAAAGCATTTCACCAAGACCCATAGCCGAAGGCGGAGTACGGCTTGGGGCCTTGGTTTTTCTCTCCTCCCCTATGAAATTTGGATGAGGCAAGCTGTTTTGCCGAAACGAAGTGAAAATAGTTGTTTTTCAAGGCTTTCAGCAAATGGGCCATTCAACCCCCACCCCTTGAAAAAAAAATTCTGACTACCTTCCTGATTTCACCGGAAATCGAAACACGCTTCGCTGGAAATCAATGATGACAGTTATTTAAACGCTATTCCTGTCAAGCACCACACGACCGCAAACGTTGAGCGTGAGGTGTCGACTTTCAAAACATTCCAAAACGCGCATGTTCTAGTCTTGCAGGAACAACCAGCACAATGACTTCGGTCGAAGTGAGGAAATACTGTGTTGTCTTTTGAAAGCTGATCGCAATGTGTTCATTCAATCATAGCTGTATCGGCTGCCATATGGAAGGGGTATTAATGAGGGGTGTTCACCTTGAAACGTAAAACAATACAGCGTTGATGAGTTCAACAGCTGCTGTGTTAAAGATCGTTGTTATGAAGAACTAGGGACGTGAAAATATTAAAAAGTGCGAATAAACAATTGAATTTCTTTATATTTATTTCCATACTTGAATCAATTAGGGCAAATTTTAACCCTCAAATATTTGTTTAATCTTTTTATTCAGGTTTACTCATAAGGCGTCAATTTGTCTGTTTCAGAAATAACGCCGAACCGAATGCACCACGATTCTAGGAATACAGTAGCCAAAAACGAAGTAAATGTTGTTCTGAGAAAAACCATGGTTCTGAAAGCCACATGAATATCTCAATACAACTGACTCCCCGTGTCTCATTTAGTGCCCCAGCAATGGTTCTCCAATGAAGAAGACAGCAGCTGCCTATGGACCATTTTTATGAAGAGGAGAATTTTCTTCTTCAAGGGCGGTTGCATTCGAGTACCAAAGCCGATGTCACAGCCTCAGAAAAGTGATTTTCTTTTGAGGGTCCTGCGCACTAGAGAGAGCGCCAGGTGGCGCCGAGGAGTGCACACGCGTTCACATCGGCTCCGTCAATCATCGTACCTAGCAGCGGTTAAAATCATGTGACTATCAGTGAAACTACGGGAATTGTGCAGGAAGGCGTCAGGTACACGCTGACACCATCTTTTTGGACAAGCGATCCCGGTTTCCTCTGGGAAGTGAAGACCTTCGGCAGAGCATGTCAACCCGCCACGCTAAGCCTCGCGGCGAAGAGGAACGCGGAGTACTGGCAGCCAGCTCTCGGCCGACGCGTCGCGCTGCACCTGCCCGAACCCCAACGGACAACGACCCGGAACTAGCCCAGGCACTTATAGACATGGATGACCAAGACATCAAAACCCAAGTGAGCTCTGCGGTGGACGCCAACGAAGATTTCCTTTCACCTGACGAGGTGCTACAAGGGGAATCTACTAGCGACGCCGAGAACAAGGAAAAAGACTCTGCGGAGGAACGCGACGTCGCAGCCAAGAATGGTCAGTGGCAGGTAGCTATTTCATTGCGACAGAGAAAACGCATCAGGAAACAAGAACGCGCCGCGAGTGATGACAGCATTGCTCGAGGCGGAACTGAGAGCAACAGCTCCGGCGCTAGAACGCTTGCAGAAGAGCAACGCGGAAAAGCATCTGAAAGGGGCCGACGACGAACGCGCTCGGCGCCGCTGCCCAAAAACGATATGAAGATTATTATGCGGCCCAGACCAGGGATAGTTGTGAAGGAACTGAAAGCATACCAGGTTGCGCGAGCGATAGAACATGCGAGCGGTGACCAGGAGGCCTGTAACAGCCACAAATTTCTGCTTCGCCTTCGCAACGGATCAAACATAATTATTGCAAGCACTCCGTACGAAGATGTAGCAGAAAGGATCTTGAAGATAAAGACACTGGAGCTCAATGGCACCAACTATCCCGTGAACACCTACATATCCACTCCTGCTGGATACCTGAAAGGAGTGGTACACGGATTAGAACGCGAAACGCCAGAAGCTGAACTTCTGAGCCATCTCCGAGTGCGCACTCAAGGAGTGACAATTGTTCAAGCCCGCATGCTCGGACAGTCACAAAGTGCAGTGATCACGTTCGATGGACCAATACTGCCACGCTTCGTGTATTATTACGGTGGCGAAATGCCGTGCGTGCCTTATCAACCCACACGGCAGTACTGTAAACTCTGCAAGAGCCACGGACATAGGGTGGATGTTTGTCCCACACCAATGACAAAGGCGTGCAGTAACTGTCGCCTAAGAGACCCACCTGAGGACCACACTTGCGATCCGGAATGTGCCCTGTGCGGCGGACGCCATCCCACGGCGGCATCGGAGTGCACCGAGAAACTCAAACGCGTCCCTCAAAAGGGCCGGTCGCTGCTGTCGCACCAACACAGCACACCAAAAACCACTGGCATACTCAAGAGACGCTGGTTCAGTACGGACCGCGAGGAATCTGCATCGCCAGGCAGGGCCTGTTCCAGTTCCCGATCCAGATCTCGATCTACATCCCGATCCAGGTCCGGCTCTCGGGACTGCTCCAACTACAGGAATGGTGGCCACAAGCAGGCCCAAGCAAAGCAAAAACAGCACAAGGGCAAGAAGGCGCAGAAAAAGGAAGCGAAGAACCAGGTGAGCTGGGCAGCGAAATCCTCCCTACACTCACACCAAACACCACAACTCACGTGCTTAGAACGTGAGTTAGAGATAATGCGGGTGAGAATAGGTGACCTAGAACGCGAAAATAGGGAACTAAAGAAGCAACAAACGCAGCGCCCGCAACAAAACTCTATACCCACCCAGAGTGGCCAGAAATCGCAGACGCAACCGAATGCAGGAGGTGACTCAAGGATTACGTCGTCGATGCTGAAAGAAGCATTAAAGGAAGTTATACCGACAGTTATAGAGCAAGTAATGATAAATGTAGATAGAAAGCTCGAGATTCTGGACAAGAAAATCCAGGCACAACACGTCGAATTCACGAAAGCCTTGCGAAACCATGCCACTGGCATCAACATCAGAGAAAAAGCTGAGAAAATTTACAACAGGCCCGGATTGTCGGCCATGAACCAGGAGACGCATAATGGCTAATCATGAAACGCAGCGGTCAGAAAAGTGCGAAATATGGCAGTGGAACTGCCGTGGTTTCCGGCGGAAAAGAGGGCAACTGTTGCAGCTGGTGGCGTCGCAACAAAAGCCACCTGCTGTCATAGCAGTCCAGGAAGCCGGAACACAACCGAAATTACGGGGCTACGAAACTTATAGTACCGGGGACGCATAATGGAAAGTTGCTTTATTAGTCGATAACTCAATTACAGCAATATGTCATCAGCCCATTGAACAGGCGGATATCCCGCATATCATAACAGAAATGATCTACAAAGGGAGCCATGGAAAGAGCGCCTTCATACTTAATATCTATAGTCCCCCAAGACAAAACAGAGCAACGTTCAACAAGCTCTTTCAAGAGACAGCAAAACTGGCGAAAGGGAGTCCATTAACCATAGTTGCGGACTTTAATGCCAGGCATGCAAGCTGGGGATATAAGATGCAAGACACCAAAGGCAAGAATATCGCAAGACAAATAGAAAAACTTGAATGACTCTGTTAACTGACCCTGCAATACCAACGAGGATATGCAATAGCGTATCCATGGATACAAGTCCAGACTTGACGATAGTACAAAACTGCCACAGCGTGGACTGGTACAACACCCTAAAAAACCTGGGCAGTGATCATTACATACTAAGCACCACAATCCGCACCGGCCGAATCCGCAAACACATCGGCACAGCCAAAATTACAGACTGGCACGCATATAGAAAAGCGCTAAAAGCGCACGTGACCGCCATAGACGACTTGGACGAGTGGTGCAAGGTAATTCGAAATGAAAAGCAAATGTACACCAAAACTGTCGCCAGAACAGATGATACCCCTGAAGTAGACGCTCACCTTCGCCACCTGTGGGAAGCAAGAAGAAAACTCACTAAAAGATGGAAAAGGCAAAAGCGAAATAAGAAACTCAAAGCGAAAATTGAAGAAATAACGCAGCAAGCCGAACAGTACGCTAATCAACTCGCGACAGCCAACTGGGAACAATTTTGCGATTCACTAAATGGAACCCTAGGAACAGCAAAGACATGGAATATCCTAAGAGCCATGATTGACCCTATGAAAACTAAACGCGAAGGACAAAAATCTTTAGAAAGATTATTGCACACATATCCAGGCATAAGAGATGACCTGCTTCAAGACATCTATATTAAGTGTTTCGGTGCCCGAGCCATCACAGCCCCTTACTAGGCTAAATACACTGGGCTCCCAAACTCAGAACTGGATGCACCTTTCACGCATGCCGAGATTAGAGCGGCAATCGTCAGCATGAAACGCAACACAGCGCCTGGGGCGGACCAAATCACCGATGCCATGATTCGCAACATGAATGACGAAGCCATAACAGTGCTTCTAAACTTCATTAACAAACACTGGGTGAATGGCACTATACCTCAGCAATGGAAGCATGCTGTAATAATTATGATACCCAAACCAGGAAAGAAATTGGCAATAGAAAACCTCAGGCCAATCTCTCTTACCTCGTGTTTAGGCAATGTGTTTGAGAGATTATTAAATACCAGACTTCAACGGCACCTTGAACAAAATAACTTGTTGCCAAACACCATGTTTGGTTTCCGCTCAAACCTTTTGACACAGGACATCCTTCTGCTTTTAAAGGAGGAAGTCCCAACAAATGTTCCAAAAGCAGGAGAAAACATTGTCATGGCCATCGACATAAAAGGCGCTTTTGACAACGTAAGCCATAAGGCCATATTAGATGGGCTAGCAGCGACAAACTGTGGTCAAAGGACGTACAAATATGTACAGAACTTCCTTACTAAAAGAACCGCTGTTATCAGATTAGGAGAAGACGAATCCAATGTCTTCCACCCACCGAGCAAAGGTACACCACAAGGCGCTGTGATCTCGCCTACGCTTTTCAACATAGCCATGATTGGTCTAGCCAAAAAACTGGAAGGTATTCCCGACATCCGACACTCCTTCTATGCGGATGACATCACTGTATGGACAACCAAGGGTAGCTTGGCAAAAAAAGAAGAGCGGCTTCAACTGGCAGCTAAAACCATCGAAGATTACACCAAAAAAAGGGGGCTTTAGAGCTCAGCAGACAAATCGGAACTTATTCGGTTCTTTAAGAGTAAAAAACAAAAGACAGACCCGAGCCTCCACCTTGAGGTCAAGCTAGACGGCAATATTATACCAGAGAAAACAACTGTTCGGATCTTAGGGATGTGGTTACAGTCCAATCAGCGATGTCTCCACACACTGAATATGCTTAAACGAACAGCTCAACAAATTGTTCGTATGATAGTTCGAATAACGAACAATCGTGCTGAACTGAAAGAACAAGACGTGCTTCGTTTGGTAAAGAGCTTAGTCATCAGCAGACTTACATACTCGCTACCCTACCACAACATGAATAGAGAGGAGAAAGAAAAAGCAGACAAAATATTAAAGATGGCGTATAAAGCGGCTCTGAGACTACCACAAAGCACTTAAACTGCGAAGCTATTAGCGCTCGGACTTCACAATACATTTGATGAGTTGGCTGAGGCACAAGTAACCACCCAGATTAACCGCCTGCTACAGACGACAACCGGCAGAAAACTTCTTCAGAGGATCGGCCTCGGCGAACAAGTACAGGCACATGGAAGAGCTAAGGAATTGTCGTGCTCAGTCAGAGCCTGGTACAAAATATGTCCCCTACCGAAGAACATGGACCCAGTTTTACATGCTGGAAGACGTAAAGCAAGAGCCGTTTACATAGATAAACAGACAAAATATCTAAATACGGCGAGATTTACTGACGCCGCACCATATCAGGCAAATGCAAAGAACATGGTGGCCGTGGTCACAGACCGAAAAGGAAACGTCACAAGTTGTGCCTCCATAGCTCAAGCCTCTATCACAGAAGCGGAGGAGGTAGCAATCGCGCTGGCAATCAAGGAGGGCAGGGAGCGAAAAGCCCCAATGACAATAATCACAGACTCGAAGGCTGCATGTAGAAATTACGAAAAAGGTAGAATATGTATGAAGGCCTTCCAAATTCTAACCAAAGCTCACAAGGACTTCCCAATTGAATACACCCAAACCATTATCTGGGCGCCAGGGCACGAGGGCGTCACCGGGAACCAGTTTGCGGATGAGGCGGCTCGAGGCTTCACAGATTACCGAGCTTTCTTGCACACTGAAATAGAGGATGCAACGCCCCTAGACCCTAACTTTGGTGCAATTCTTCAGAATTTCAGGGACAATAGAAAAGTGTATCCAGCACCGCATAAGAAACTCACAGCAATGGAATCGGTGGCATTACGCAGAATCCAAACACATACACGAACTTACACAGGCTGCATGTATTCTACCCCACCGCATACAAAGATTTATGTCCGTGGTGTGGGGCCACACCAACTCTGTTTCACATCACGTGGGAGTGTACGCATCACAATGAATAACATCACAACATGAACAACACAGAGGAACAATGGGAGGCGCTGCTGTCCAGCTCGGCCATTGTTGATCAGCGCTGGCTGGTCCAACGGGTAGAGATGATGGCTAGGGCCAGCAGAGCCCTGGAATAGGGGCCCGACCATTTGGAATGCTCCGCGTTATGCGCAAATAAAGTTTTCTCTCTCTCTCTCTCTCTCTCTCCCTGCGCACTAACAACAGCCCAGGGAGAACTTAGGCGGTGCGCATGAAGCCTTTTTTGAAAAGGTTATAGACTCTTACGAGGCAAAATATTCTGTTAAACACTTTCTACATCGTGAAAATCAAGGCGTCCATCGTTTTTTTTTGGGGGGGGGGGTGGGGGGACAAATTTTTTGAATGGGAAAGCACTATTGCGAGACGATATTTTGGACGACAGTCAACGGATGTGTTTTAAAGTGTCGCTGCGAGAGCCAGTGCCATTTTTATGAGAATGAGGATTATGAGAAATATACCGATTCACATATACGTTGGCCTTATTGCTTATTATGAACAGGTCTTTGTGATAACAAGTTTTCGGTGTTTTTAGGGGTGAACCTCTTTAAAGTGGCACGCGTTCGTCCCTGGTCGTAGTGCGTAAGCAGTCTTACGTTTTGACCTGCATGGTGGTGCCGCTGGAAGATTTCTCCTGTGCGTTGTTGAACAATAAAAAATTCGCAGCGTGCCCGTTACTAAAAGCCAAAGTCTTCTGTCTCTCATTCCACATAAGCCCCCATTGGCACATTGAGCACTATATGATAAGAAAGGTTTGCTACGTCATATTCGCTGGGCGTAACTTCCTTCGTTTTACAAAGGTTTAGCGAGCGTTGAGCTGCAGTGCCATGAAACAGTGAACTAGTATACAACATGAACACGAGGTGGTTAAAGGCGGGTAGTAGACCCGAAGTGCAAGCCGTAAGAAAGTGTGCGTGTGCCATCTCTTGTTTAGTCCTTGAAATGTCCGCTGGATGGCGGTGCTTCTATATGGGGAATATATGATGAAAAGATGCGAGATGGTGGTACATGGAGAGTTGACTAGATGGACGAACAGACACACAGACAGATTCATGGACGGACACAAGGATGGCTGCACGGCCAGATGCACGCATGGACGCACGCAGGAGCAGATGCATGAACGAACGCACGTATGGACGCATAGATGGGCGTGCTGAGGCACGAACAGACGCACGCACGGATGGGCAGATGGACGCACGGGCGGTTACACAGACGGACGCATGGACGGACGGAAGGAAGAATGAATGAACGGACGGATGCTTCGCTTTTCTCTCCTTCATTCACCCCGTGGATATGCTGTAATTTGTTTTTGATTTTAATTTAGCTGTGTTTGAAATGCGTGCAAGAGCCAGGTGACCGCTGCGTGGTCACCTTGACAAACGCTTCTGTAAAGCGTGAATGTTTGTTTTGCATGAAAATTCATTACCTGTGAACACTGTTATTGGCGACTGCACATTGCGTCACTTGCAAGGACCTCTCCTATGAATGGAACTTTTAATGACAAATCATATATAGCTGTATGGTAATGGACCACATCGGAAAGAGGACACGTGACAACCGTTTCGTCCATACGAGCATTTCACACCATACTGAAGCGCATACTCTAACAGCCATGATTTTTACGTCAAGTATTGATTCGTGATGAGTGAATAGAAATGATCAACATGCAGTGGAGCGTGCGCTTTTCTCGCGCCCTGTTTATTTCTTGTTCCCCTGGTTCGCTCCCCGAAGACAAGCATCAATTTTCCGGCATGATGTGACACAATCTTGATAGGTAAGATGCCGATTGCCGAGAGGAATTAATAAATAAAAACAAATAAGAACTGCAATATTCACAAGAAAATAATATTCACGCATCTCCACGAAGTGAATGTTTATGGGTGCACGAATCTAGGTGCTAAGGTTCATATCTGCATTGAAGTTGCCAACTACAGTGTACAGTGTTTGTGCTTCCAGGTATTTTGTACTTTTTGTCACAGTTACTGTTATTACTCTATTGTTTCATCTTTACTGTGTCTCACATATCTTACACGAGCGTTGCCCCATATATTGTACGTAGAGGGAAATAAATTGACAGAAGGAGTCGCGACAAAGCTTGGTCCAGAAGCCCATAATGTCTGCATTGAAACCACCGATTAGTATAAAATTTTTGTGCATGTAGGCGTTTTATATTGCTACTTCGCAATTGTAGTTGTAGTTGATCTACTGTAAACCTTTTGTTTATCCGTATAAATATATGTTTCAGCTATAGCAATGGTTTTCTTACGACCATGAGTGCAGAGAGTGAGCTTCGATGACAAAGCTCAGTCCTAATGTCCATAATGTGTACGTTGAATTCTCCAACATGTATAAAGTGTCGGCGCTTGTAGGGGTTTTATGCTATTTTGTCAAAGATACGGTTCATATTAGTCTCTGTTTTTGTGTCTCACATACATGTGTATCCTCACGACGAAAGCGTATGACGAGAACATTAGGCCCTAAACAGCTTCGCCCCTAAAACATGTCGTGATGAGGTGAAATCGAAAATTGCGTGCCCACGATCGGAAGACCAACATCTTTACCGATCTGCTTTCCAAGCGTGGTATCATAATAGTAGATAGTACAGCACAGCAAGGGGTGGGAAAAAGAATTATGGATGAAGAGGAGAGACGAAAGGGAAGAGGGGCATCGGGTAAAACAGAGCACATAGTGCATGAAAAAGAGAGAGAAGGAAACAAAAAGTAGAGAAAAAAGAAGAAAATAAATCTAGTGATAAACACAGAGAGAGAACAAAAGAACGAAAGACATAAAAAGGAAGGAAGAGAAAGCAACAGGCAAGCAAAAAAAAGAAATAAGCTCCTACAAGAAAGGCTTAAAAACATGAGTGAGGAAAAAAGATACAAAAAGAAAACTGGAGAAAAAACAACGAAAGTTATTGCGCTGCATTCTAGCTGCAGGCTATGAGCCAGCAGGACAAAGATGCTTATATTTTCTCCCCTCAAGTATCAACTCCTCGCGTGTGATCATTTAATGCTCCAGTGTCGTACTTTGAGATAAATGAAGCGGTACTGTTGTCATACCTTCACATGTGTTGTCCAGTCAGTAAATTGCAACGAATTATTAATACACGCGAAGCAGCTTTTTGACTAGTCTGTGTAAGACTGTTCGTCGTGTCTCCGTGCCAAGGCGCTGCACCACGCTCCCTTCGCCGCAGGTGTTGGGGCAGTGCTACTAGGTCACGCCTTTCCTCTCAGTGTGTGATGACGTCACTTTCTCCCTCACCTGCCACGTGCTTCTCAAGTGTGACGTCTCTGGCTTCACCGTCTCGACGACTTGCAACGCTCGAGCCCATTTCAAGTGAGCATCCGTTCGACTCATTTGTCTGCGATGTAGAGGACACCGGAAAGGGAAGCTTTTTCACACACCGAAACATGCGCCGAAGTATTTAGGCCTAACCTAGGCCATCGCCGGCGCTGTGAGGGTTGGCAGAGTGGATCTCAATCGCTAGTAGGGACGTCATGTCTGCACCAGCGACGAGGAGAAAGTCAGGGAAGCCGAACGCAAGCGTCGGCAGCAGAGTAGTAACTGTACCGATGATGTGCGAGTCAAAAACACAAATCGCATCCGTACGCAACGCTGCTGCTTCGCATCTCATCAAGGTTCTCTTTGGGAAGATGTTAATAAATTCATACTCACCCGCTGTTTTCTATGTCATCTTGAAATGTCGCCCATGCTACAGGTGCGTGTTCTGAGTTGCCTGGAAAGTCGCTGGTCGGCAGTTCACCATCCTGTATGGTGATCCGCTGGGTGCGTTTATCCTGCGGCACCCATGCAGAAGCGGCACAAGCGCCTTGAATCAGGGCCGGCAATAACGGAAGATATGCTGTCAATTGCAAAATTGCCCCGTCCAAAGAGCTTTGGTACATTGCAAGGCAGCGTCCCGCAGTCAGTTTTTTCCACCCAATTCTCACTGAGAAAAAAAGCAAAACATCACTCAGGGCACCACATAAAATATAAAGAACGAAGGAACAAAACAGGCTCCACACATATGTGCCGAGTTTCGGTCAATGACAACGTTTATGTCTATAAAACTGCTAAAGATTGCACGATGAGGCACGTACTGCAATACTTTTATTGCAGTACGTACAATAAAACTTTGACTTATTATATCAAAAGTGCAGCTTAGACCACACTACGCAGAACTGAACTGTCGCCACACTCACACAATAATGAGAGAAGGGCGTACGGCTACGTGCACTTCATGCAAACACATTTGAACACATCGCATATTACGTTTTAAAGTTTTAACAGTGGCACATATGCAGTCAAAGTAGTTGTGTGAATATATAATTCAAACGCAGGTATGCAGAACATATTTCAAAAACATATGTGATCCAGACAAAAAGCATGCCTGTGCAGTGTGCCTTCATTATGTGCTGTTGTAGTGACTCGCTTCATGAAAAATCTTCATGACCAAAACTCAAGAATGTACTAAATGTATCAACATATCCTGTAACTGTACTTTAATTTTATTAGTAGAGGTCACATACGCTCTGCAATTACTAAAATATATACTTTATGACAACTAATAGACAATGATGCGAAGGAAACGAAAGCGGATTCGCTAGAAGTAATTGTAGTGTAAATGTGAAGAAAAAAACGACGCGTTCCTCGAAGGCCACCGATTTGGTTTTTGGTGGTGTCAAGTGGTTTTTTTCATTCACTTTCTTTAGAAGTAAAACTCCGTATGGTCTAAGAAAGTCCCACGTTCTCCCGACGTACCTAGCGCAGCATGTCCACAGACAGACAGACAGACAGACAGACAGACAGACAGACAGACAGACAGACAGACAGACAGACAGACAGACAGATAAACGGACGGCTCGCCCCACTCATCATCATACACTCCGTGGATACGATGTAATTTTTTTTCACACTTACACATTGCCGCTAGTTTTTGTCATCTTTGTCTTAGTTCTAATTATTATAGTGCCTAACAAAAAAGGAGCCCTCAAATATACACTAAATATTTGTATGTAATTTTAAATACGGAACCCTGAAATGAAACGAATTCTTACCAATGATGCGCCAGACCGTGGGAGAAATTAATGAGAATTGTTGAAAGACGTTCGCTGCAGCTTCGGTGGAGGCAAAAGGAAGTGAACAGTTGTAATTGGGCTCACTTTAAAACAGGTAGCGCGTAAAAAGTGGCAACTGAACAACCGGATGCAGCCACGCCATTTAAAGGCACAGAAAATATGCAAAAGAGAGGAGAGCAGACAGATAACGCATCCTTCCTTTCAACTATGAAGGCTAAACTGGTATTTCGACTTGTCTGAAGTGTGGTGTGCTGAAACCCAAATATTTAAACAGAACAACCGCAGCAAACTTGCTGCATGAAAGAGAAAGACGACGACAGTTATTGCTGGTTGTTGATGAACTGGCGTTATCTTGTTCACCGAGCTCTGCGTATCGCATATAGTTTAATAATTAGGTTACGCGTAACATTATTGGTGGAGGTGCATGGTACCGAGGGTGCCGCGGTGGGCTTTAGCCTGTTCCAGACATCGGCATTCTTTCAGGATTGTATCAATGCTCGTGACATTTTTTAAAACAAGCAGGCTGAAGGCATCGTCAGCGATTCCTTTGAGAACGTGATTAACTTTCTCGTCTTCCGACATGCGCTGGTCGACCTTGCTACAAAGCGCCAAGACGTCAAGAATGTACGAGACGTGCGACTTAGTAGACGTCTGGGCACGAGTGGCAAGAGTCTTCTTGCCAGTGAGCTGACGAACAGATTAATCGGCAAAAAGATCACGTATATTTGTTTTGAAGAGATTCCAGCTAGTGATTTCGGCTTCATTTGTTTCGAACCATGTGCGCGGCATGCCGTCGAGACAGAACAGAACATTCGCGAGCATGAGCGTGCGATCGCAGTGGTGGGTAGCACTGACGCGCTCGAACCGGTGCAGCCAGGAGTCAACCTCGATGGTACCGTCAGCGAAGAAAGTGCCAGGATCTCGAAGGGGCGGCAGGGGGACGTAGGTTGTCAGCTCGGCTGGAGAGGCCGGTGGTTGTGAGGTACTGGCCGCTGAAGTAGCCGAAGAGTCCCCGGTGTTGCGAGCCCTGCGCGTCTCCTTCGAGCTATGGGAGTCGTCCCCCTCCACCAATAATATTACGCGTAACTACACGGTCATGGCCCCGCCGCAGTGGTCTAGTGGCTAAGGTACTCGGCTGCTGACCCGCAGGTCGCAGGCTTAATTACCGGCGGCGGCGCCTAAATTTCCGATGGAGGCGGAAAGGTTGTAGGCCCGTGTGCTCAGATTCGGGTGCACGTTAAAGAATTCCAGGAGGTCAAAATTCCAGAGCCCTCCACTACGGCGTCTTTCATAATATATATGGCGTTTTTGGGAAGTTAAACTTCACATATCAATCAAATCAACTATATGGTCATGAACGCATACCGCAGTGGATGGTTCCAGCGATCTTGACTATATAGTGTTCCTTAAGGGGCCCTGCAACACCTTTTCAGCATGGGGAGAAAATGCTACTGTTCAGTCGTAGAGGCTCCCAAAAACACGCGAACCGATTAATATGGCGGAGCACGTGGCATGGCAGGCACAAAAAAACAGAAGATCTGCTCAGAATTGCTTCCTTTTCGCTCGAAAAATGACGGAGGAAGCTCAAAGATCGCTCGTAGAAGGTCATCTATCAGTCATTGATTAATTTGAGCTTGGTGCCCTCGGTAATTACAGGAATTGTCGCGAGAGGCCACAATATATATATATATATATATATATATATATATATATATATATATATATATATATATATATATATATATATATGGTAAATTATATTTAGTGGAGCTCAGGCATGGGGCCGTGTGGGGCTTGGTAGAAGGTGAAGAACGAACTCAGATTAAAACAGCTGGCCCGCAGAAAATTTGCTGTCTATGGCCTATGTCTCTCTCATTCATAACGACGGCACATTTGCCACTTTGCGAACCCTGACGAATACTGGTCCACCCGACGAAACCGTTGGTAATAAAAAGTGGCAGCATATCCACGAAGTGAATGATGCAGAGTGGGGTGAAGCATCCGTCCGTCCATTCAATCTTGCTTCTGTCCGTCCATGCGTGCGTCTGTGTGGCCGCCTGTGCGTCCCTCCACCTGTCCGTGCGTGTGTCTGTTTGTGCGTCCGCACGTCCATTTGTGCGTCCGTCCCTGCATTGGTCCATGCATCCGTTCCTGCGTCCGCCCATGCGTCTATCCATCCGTGCTGGAATCCGTGCATCCGTCAATGCATCTGTCTTTGTGTCCATTTTTCCACCTACTCAATACTCCAAGTACTACCACCTCGTATCTTTTCATCATATATTCCTCATATAGAAGCACCGTCATTCAGCGGACATTCCAAAGACTGAACGAGAGGAGGCACATGCACACTTTCTTACGGCCTGCGCTTCGTGTCTACTTCCCACCTTTAACCACCTCGAGTTTATGGTATATACTAGTTCACTATATTCGTGGCCCTGCGGCCCAATGCTCGCTAAGTCTTTTTAAAACCAAGGAGGTTACACCCAGCGAGTATAACGTAGCAACCCTTTCTTGTCAGATGGTGCTTAATGTACATGCCAATGGCTGCTAAGGGATAATGAGAGACAGGAGAATTCAGCTTTTAGTTAACGCGCACGCTGCGACTTTTTATTGTTCAGCAACGCCCAGAAGAAATTTCCCACCGGCACTACCTGTGAGGTCAAAATGTGAGACTGGTTACACACTACGACTACTACTACTACTTCGAGGAACGAACGGGTGCCGCTTTAAGGAGCTTTGCACCCTAAAGCTTAGACAACCGCTAAGTTGTGTTACTTCTCTTCCCAAGTACGTTTGGCCCATTGAAAAACTTCACACACACACACACACACACACACACACACACACACACACACACACACACACACACACACACACACACACACACACACACACACACACACACACACACACACACACACACACACACACACACACACACACACACACACACACACACACACCACACACACACACACACACACACACACACACACACACACACACACACACAAATATATGATGGCTAGTTGATGAACGAAGAGGATGAGCCAGGCTTACTCATAGAACGGTCGTTGGTAGAGGCAGGTTTGGGTGGCGTGACGCTGACAGGCTCAGCATCCACAACACAGGCTACTGCAGTGCCCTCTGGCAGGAGAACTTTCTTTGGCGTTTCATTCGTAGCAATGACGAGCGCAGAGCCGTGGTGAAAGCGTACGACACCTGATGCAAGGGCTACGCCTTTTGCGACGCAAGTCGACGAAGGAGACACCAAGACGTCACTGTGGTCGATGTCCTTAGAGATCAGGGTCACAATTCGTTCTTGATGTGGCGGTAGTTCGAGATCTTCGCGAGCGAACAGGCGTAGTGGCTTGTAGACGCCTTCGTAGAACATGGAGTCCGTATTAGATAGGTGCACAATCCGTTCACCACAACATATAGCGGCTGAAGAAGAAGACAGGAAGTCCCTCCGTAGAATTAGCTGATGAGAGCACCGGGCAAGCACACTGAACTCGATGTAATGCAAAATGTCATCAATAAAAACACGAGCAGTACAAAAAGCAAAAGGGCGGATAGTGTTCCTCTGGGCTTCGACTAGATTGGGTCCATTATAAGGTGTCATTACTTTTTTCAGGCGTTTGCACAAATCATACCTAATCACAGAAACTGTAGCACCGGTCTCCACCAAAGCGTCCACGAGAACTCCTTCCACCGTAACAGAAACCATGTTGAACGGGCGTGCTGGAGGAATATGAGTGCTATTGTTACATGCAGTTTCTCCTCAGAAAACTGCATCATTTAGGTTTACGACCGGTTGTCAGTCGTAAACGAGGCTGGCTGAAGAAGAGAGGAGGAGTGACGGAAGGGCGAAGGTGATCGGCGTCGGCTTGAACGGTAAGTTTTCCGCGTCTCAGTCGACGCGGGCGGAGATGGAGACCGCTGCTGTCCAGATGATTAACGCCGAGCGTAAGAATAACCACTGGAGAAAGTCCCGTTCGCGCATGTCGTACCCGCGACGCTCGTCCTGCTGGCGCTTGCGGCAGAAGCGCGATATATGGGCACGATATCCACAGTAAAAGCTTGTTGGGCGAGACGGGCTCCAAGGCGGGTAGTAGAGGGCGTTCGGCGCACCGGGAGATAGCGCACTCACGTGGACAGACGGAGGGTCGGGTGGGATTGGCCTGAAGTGAACCGGTGGTGCAGCAGCAACCGGCGTGAATGATGGCAGCGGCGAAGTAGAGTTTACGTTGCGAGGAGGCACGGCTGCAACTTGCGCGTACGTTGGAGGGCTAGACGGAGGTGAGTGTACGTAGGCTGGACCGGTGAATGATGTTAGTTCCTGCCTTACGATGTCACGGAGGGCCATGCTTGAAGGCTGTGTGACAGATGGAGAAGGTTGTGAGATGCCCATTGATTGAAGTTCTTCTCGTATGATCTCCCGTATCAGTCACGCAGGTCCCGGTCTGCTGTACGGTGTTCACTATTGCCCGACTGAAGGCGAACAGACTCAAGTTCGTCGAGACGCCGACACGTAGAGACGACGTCAGTGACAGTAGAAGGATTCTGGGCAACAAGGGCATTGTAGGCAATGCTTCCGATGCCCTTCAGGATGTGGCGCAGTTTGTCCGACTCGGACATCGAAGAATCGACGCGCCGGCAAAGCGCAAGGACATCCTCGATGTAAGATGTGTATGACTCGCCGGGATGTTGTTGGCGAGTATCTAGGGCCCTCCTCGCTAGAGCGGATTGAACGGCTGGCGTGCCGAATACTTGGCGCAGCTGCTGCTTGAAGGCAGGCCAGTCGGTGAGGTCGATCTCATGGTTCAAGAACCATGTCTGGGCAACGCCCGTGAGATAAAGCGATACTCGGCGGAGCTTGTTAGAGTCGTCCCAGTGATTAGTTGCGCTTACTCGCTCGTAGTTATCGAGCCAGTCCTCCACATCTTCGCCGCGGAGATCAGCGAAAATCGGGGGGTCACACTGGTGGTTTATGATGTAAAGAGGAGGGGCTTGCGGCACAGTGACGGCTTGCGGCGCAGAGACGGGAGCAGAAAGGGCATTCACCCACTCACTCTGAGACATGTTGGCGGACAGAGGGTGCAAGCGGCGGCCTGAACGGAGCTCCAGCGAGTAGGCGTTGTAAGGAGAGATACTGGGAACGTCAATCCACCTCCACCACGTATGACGACTCGGTTGTAACGAGGCTTATTGGTCGTGAACTCGGGAACGAGCAAGCGCAACGGACCCGAAAAAGAAGCGCACGTTCCAAGAAGATGATGATTGTCAGCCAGAACATATGATGATGATTGACTGCTGTTCAGATGCAGATGAAGCGCATAATAGATGCCTCCAATATATATATATATATATATATATATATATATATATATATATATATAGTGGGAGTAATAATTCAATGGGCCAGTTAGTCTTCGTGAAGGTATGGGATATGGCACAACGGGAGCGTTGTCAACAAGGATAAATATATTTATTTCCCAACAGTTCCGGGAGGGGACCTCCCTTCATCAGGGGATGAGTTATAAATATATTTATCCTTGTTGACAACGCTCCCGTTGTGCCATATCCCATATATATATATATATATATATATATATATATATATATATATATTGTCGCGAGAGCAAGGTTTCCAGTTCCAGTATCTTCTCAGAAAATTTGTGCAAAACCAACTCTTCTGCTTCTTTTTTAAGTCTTTCTTTGTACTCTTCTACCTTTGGGTTTGTTTCTCTGGCCTTTACAGAGCTTCGGCTTTTAACTTTAATGGAATGTGGGATAAATCGTGTTTTCCAGCCTGAGACAGGCGCCTACACGCTGCATGTACGGCTTACAAACGGAACAGGCAAGGTCGCCCCGTTCAGGATTAGAAGGGGAAAGCTTACCCGGAAAAGCGTCTAGCAAGAGGCCGGTCCGGCGCCACCGTCTGAGTCTAAGCCATTGTTAACAGGCACGCGTGTCATTGAGAATGACATGGGGACGCGACCACTTAGCCTGACCGAGACATAGTGGCGGCAGGTAAATGACCAAATTCTCCTGCGCTATTGTTAGGATGTCGGGGCGCCTCGCTGTCGCATGTACACCTGGAAAGCGCACGGAGCCCAATGGTGTATCCATCGCTCTTGAGGACGCTTCTAGGAAGCAAAAATTAACGAAAGAACTGACCGGGCTCGAGCGTGAGCACGGCCGCCGACTGAAGTCGGCCGATGGGGCCGGCACGAGTAATGTTGGACAGCACGGCCTGGCATGCGAGAGAGTGTCACGTGCGGAGAACCTCTCTCCCTTTGCGTGTTTCCTTCGGTGACAACGTTTTTACAAATGTAGAGCCTTTTATGAAAGTGTTTTTGTGATTGGTTGTGATGCTGCGAGTCCCAACATGTGATTGGTTTTGTGAAGACTCTTTGTTCGACCAAGGGTTAAAAAGAGGATGTTTGATTCGAAAAGCGAGCGGAGTCGGGGGAAAACGGCGGATCTCACCACCGGAGACCAGGCCATGCCGGCCGAGGGGTATGCCACCATTTTCTATGTTTTGTCTTTGTGACCCAGTGCATTTTTGTAAATTGAAGTTGTGTTTGCTAAATAAACCCCTAATGAGTTCTCCCCGAAATCATCGTGTTGACTTCTCATCGATTGCCTGCACGGAGTTTCACCCACACTTATTCGTCTCCCTGGTCGTCCGATGCGCCTAACTTCGAACAACCCCGACGTTTCGCTACAAAGTGGTGGAGGTTGCTCGGTAACGATAGTCCCGCTCTGAAATTATGCCCGAGTCAACAACAAATATAAGGAACCTACCTCTGACAGCTCCACTATGACGGAACCCCCTACCTTCTTCTCTCCTATGTCAACCCCCCAAGCTAAACCATTCATCGGACCACCAGTCTTTAGAGGTGCGCCGGAGGAATCTATTTCCGAGTGGCTACTTTGCTACGAACATGTAGCATCGCTTAATAATTGCGACCAAGCCACGAAGGTGAAATTTTTAAATCTGGCCTTAGACGGAGATGCGAAAAAGTGGCACAATACTCAAATTCTAACCGGTGCCCCTAATACATGGGAAGAATGGGCGACGCTACTAAAAACGTCCTTTACGAGTCGCCACTCAGTCGAGATCGCCTATTTGCGGCTACAAAACCGCACTCAATTGCCGTCCGAAACCCCCGAGCAGTACTACTATGACGTCGTACAGCTGTGTGCAAGAGTGAACCCGTCTATGACGGAAGATGATCGGTTGCGACACCTTATACGCGGTTTACGTCCGGATGTTCTGGAGAAAATGATAATCGCAAACCCGGAGAGCTGCACTGCATTCCTCCAAATTTTGCAACGCATAAACCTGGCAGCTTTGATGAACCGTTCATCAGCGCCACAGCCAATTGGCATCCAGTATTCCACCGGACCGCAGTCGTGGATGCAAAACATCGCGCATCCCGTAGGGTTCGCACCCGCCGCAGCGACAGGACACCCTCCTCCTACGTGTGTCGCCACTTGCGCCGCGGCCGAACTGCGTTGCCCGCGGGAGGTTGCCAACCGCGAGAGAGACCTGAAAACGATTGCGGACTCGGTTGCCTTGCTGTCTGACCGGCTAAAAGGCATCGAAGACGAGGTGCGTCGCCCCCCAATGCCTTGGCCTCGGAGAACTTCCCGTGCCAACGACGGGCGTCCCCGATGCCAGATTTGCCGCCGCATAGGCCACGTAACCCAACAGTGCTGGCAGCGGTTCCGAGATGACAGGAACGATGAGGCTGAGCTCCAAGGCAATCAGAATGTGCAGCCTAATCCTTTGGGAAACGAGAACGGCCGGGCCTAGGGGGCCAGCCCGGCCGCCCCATCGGCACATTGTCGGAAAGTCAGCTTCTCACAGTCCCCACACGAGCCAACGGTACAGAAACAAAACTTGTAATTGACACCGGCTCGTCCGTAAATATCATCTCAGAAGAATTAGCTAACAAAATATGTGCTTCATTCAAATCGAGAAAAGACATATTCATCCGAGGAATTGGCGGAGGCTTGCTCACCCCCAATGGTGAAGCTGAAATAAAACTTGAAATTGGCACGATTAAAGTTCACGAGACGTTTTTAGTGGTCAAGGATTGCCCGTACGAGCTACTCGGTGGTCTTCCTTTTTGTCGAGCAGCCCGGCTTCTCATTGATTTCTCCAAAAAAGAGCTGCAATTAAACGGTGAAATTTTTCGGCTACGTATAGACTCAAGTGCCCCCGAACATAATGATGTACTTACAGTGCGGTGCCACAAGCAAATTCACATTGAACCTCGCACAGAAGTCGCTATTGAAGTAAAGGTCGCAAGGGACGGAATTCACCTCGTCGAACCGAACAGCACGCTTAGAAACGGACTTCAGGTTGCACGCACAATAACGAGGATCGTGCATGGGAGGGGCCTCATTCGCATAGCTAATCCCACCTTGTCGCCAGTAAACCTGCTCAGCGGAACAAAGCTTGGATGGGCTTCATCTATTCATGACGCACAGCTGGCAATCACGGCCCCCGAGAACGATCGAGTGCCTCAAGAGTTTCACATAGAGACTGGGGATCACCTACAGCCGTCTGAACGGGATGAACTGCTGTCGCTCATTGAGAGGTACCGCCATCTATTTACGAGCAGTGACAACCCCATCCGGCAGACTCATGTCGCTGAACATGTGATCGACACAGGCGATTCTCGACCAATTCATCAGCACCCATATCGTCATTCCCCTTTTGAAAGACAACAGATTGAGCAACAAGTAGAGGAAATGCTGCGCGATGGGATAATTAGAGAGTCTCACAGTCCTTGGTCATCACCTGTCGTGCTCGTGAAGAAGCCAAATGGGATTGGCGTTTCTGCGTCGATTTCCGCAGAGTCAATGAGGTCACTAAAAAAGATGTGCACCCACTGCCACGAATTGATGACATTCTCGACGTGCTACAGGGGTCAAAATACTTCACCACACTTGATCTAACATCAGGCTACTGGCAAGTGGGCATCAAGAAGGAAGATAAGCAAAAGACTGCATTTGCCTGTGGACCCGGCCTGTACGAATTCAATGTTGTCCCTTTCGGCCTGTGCAACGCCCCTGCCACATTCCAGAGAATGATTAACAAAGTCCTCAGTGGTCTTCTCTGGAGAGTTTGTTTGGCCTACTTGGACGACATCGTTATTTTCTCGAAGACTATGGCAACTCATTTGCAAGATTTGCAAAGTGTGTTTTCGGCTTTGGACGCAGCAAACTTACGATTGAAGTCCGAGAAATGCAGCTTCGCCCGCCAGGAGATCAAATATCTTGGACACATTCTCACAGGTGAAAGCATCCGGCCGGACCCAGACAAAGTAGCCGCAATCAAAAAATTCCCAAAGCCACGAAACAAGAAAGGTGTACAGAGCTTTCTCGGAATCTGTAACTACTATCGGCGATTCATCAAAGATTTCTCTCGCATTTCTCGACCTCTGACCAACTTAACCAAAAAGGATGTTCCTTTCGTCTGGGATGCGGCATGCGAAGTGGCCATGCAATCCCTCAAAGAGAAGCTGATCACAGCCCCAATTCTGCATCAGTTTGAGCCGGGAAAGCCGATAGAGGTGCACACTGATGCCTGTGATTACGGCATTGGCGCCGTGCTTGTACAGAAAATTGGAACTCAAGAGAGAGTCGTCGCCTATGCCAGCCGCCACCTTAACAAGGCTGAGATGAACTACAGTACAACTGAGAAAGAATGCCTCGCCGTTGTGTACGCCTGCGGACAGTTTCGGCCATACGTCTTTGGTTCTAAGTTCACGGTCGTGACTGACCAAGCCAGCCTGGCTTGGCTAATGAAAGTAAGGAATCCGAACGGTCGTCTTATGCGATGGTCTCTGTTGCTTCAGGAATTCGACATAACGTTGCGACACCGCCCTGGCCTCAAGAATGGAAATGCCGACACGCTTTCCCGCCTTCCTCATGATCCCGCGCCTGTAAGCGAAGAAAACCCTTTACCGTTGCTGGTTCTGGATCAGGTGGATGTTGGAAAAAAACAGAGGGCAGACCCATGGATGAAAGAAATTATGCAGCACCTCGAGCACCCGGATGCGCCCGTTGTCAGGAAAACTAAAAGAACGGCACGGAGCTTTCGGTTGATCGACGGTGTACTGTATCGAAGGGCGAAAAGGTTTCAGGAGGATCGTGCGGCGTTTGTTGTCCCCAAGTGCTTGAGATCTGAGATTTTAAGGTACTGCCATGACGCCACCACGGCAGGCCACTTAGGTGTCAAGCGCACATGGGAGAAAGTTCGTTGCCGATATTTCTGGCCGAAGATGTTCTCGTACGTAAGCAAGTACGTTCTCTCCTGCCCCGACTGCCAGACACGAAAGCAACCACCGGGAAGGCCGGTCGGTTTCCTCCAACCGATCCCACCTGCAGGTCGACCTTTTCAGCAGGTGGGCATGGACTTCATTGGGCCTTTCACTAAATCCAAAGCAGGGAACCGCTACATCGTCGTGATTACCGACTACCATACGAAATGGGTCGAGGCTGTCGCGTGTCCAGCGGCCACTGCCGCAGAAGCAGCAAGAGCATTCGTCGAACAAATCGTTCTACGTCATGGTGCCCCGGAGAAAGTAATAAGCGATCGTGGGCAGCACTTTGTCGCCAACTTGACCGAAGAAATATTCCGGCTCGTGGGTAGCGAGCATGCCACCACAACAGCATACCACCCACAGGCCAACGGCTTGTGCGAGCGTTTTAACCGCACGTTGGCTGACATGCTCAGCATGTACGTTTCCTCACACCACCGCGACTGGGATGAATTCCTACCGTACGTTCTTTTTGCATACAATTCTTCCACCCACGAGACGACTGGATTCACTCCCTTCTTACTTCTTCACGGACATGAACCGACCCTACCGGTGGATGTAGGGTCGGGCGCGCAACGCGGATTCGGCTACACCCTGGATGCAATGAAAGTGGCCCGCAGGCTGCGGTAGGCTCGAAAAATAGTAAGTGAACGGGAGAAGCGTCAGCAGGAGAAGAACAAGCACAGCTATGATGCTAGGCGACGAAGTGTTGTTTATCGTCAGGGCGACTTGGTGTACTTGTGGACTCCCTCCCGGGCGAAAGGGAAGACGACGAAGCTTCTTCACAAATATCATGGACCTTTCCGTCTTGTGCGCCAGGTAGCCGAGAACAACTGGGAGGTGGTAGACCAAACTGAAAAAAAACGTGACGTTGTGAATGTGGCGCGTTTAAAGCCCTGCCACGTTCGATTGGGCTCCGATGCCGACGACGCGGACGATGAGTCTGATGCTAATCATGAGGTGCGCGATCTCGGTGGTGATGTGCGCGAGGGAAGTGCCAGGAGAGATGACCACGGATTGCATCGAAGTGTTGTGCGCGAGTGCGGCTCCAATGGTGATGTGCGCGAGTGCGGTTCGCGAGTGGGTCAGGAACTCCGTTTGCAACATTGTGTGCGCGGGACACAGACCAGTGTTCCAGTACAGCAGTGCGAAAGCTACGACACGGACACTGAACTTTACTCGGACTGGAAGACATTTTCAAGTAATAACAACGCACAACAGAATGTCAGTGCTTACGAAACGGACACTGAATTGTATTGCAGTACCGACGAGTGAACCTATATATTTCTGTGCCCAATGATTTTGTTGTTTTTCATCTGTTGTTTTTATGTAATTTTTTAAAGCCTCTCACCTGTTATACACATGCATAAGTGTCTTTAAATAAGCATCTCACACACTTGTTTAATGCAAAACCTTTTTGTATAATCAGTCTATTTATTGTCGTGTTTTGCAGATAAAAAGAGTGGAGCACTCTTTTTCGTAGGGGGGAGGTGTCGCGAGAGCAAGGTTTCCAGTTCCAGTATCTTCTCAGGAAATTTGTGCAAAACCAACTCCTCTGCTTCTTTTTTAAGTCTTTCTTTGTACTCTTCTACCTTTGGGTTTGTTTTTCTGGCCATTACAGAGCTTCGGCTTTTAACTTTAATGGAATGTGGGATAAATCGTGTTTTCCAGCCTGATACAGGCGCCTACACGCTGCATGTACGGCTTACAAACGGAACAGGCAAGGTCGCCCCGTTCGGGATTAGAAGGGGAAAGCTTACCCGGAAAAGCGTCTAGCAAGAGGCCGGTCCGGCGCCACCGTCTGAGTCTAAGCCATTGTTAACAGGCACGCGTGTCATTGAGAATGACATGGGGACGCGACCACTTAGCCTGACCGAGACATAGTGGCGGCAGGTAAATGACCAAATTCTCCTGCGCTATTATTAGGATGTCGGGGCGCCTCGCTGTCGCATGTACACCTGGAAAGCGCACGGAGCCCAATGGTGTATCCATCGCTCTTAAGGACGCTTCTAGGAAGCAACAATTAACGAAAGAACTGACCGGGCTCGAGCGTGAGCACGGCCGCCGACTGAAGTCGGCCGATGGGGCCGACACGAGTAATGTTGGACAGCACGGCCTGGCATGCGAGAGAGTGTCACGTGCGGAGAACCTCTCTCCCTTTGCGTGTTTCCTTTGGTGACGACGTATTTACAAATGTAGAGCCTTTTATGAAAGTGTTTCTGTGATTGGTTGTGATGCTGCGAGTCCCAACATGTGATTGGGTTTGTGAAGACTCTTTGTTCGACCAAGGGTTAAAAAGAGGATGTTTGATTCGAAAAGCGAGCGGAGTCGGGGGAAAACGGCGGATCTCACCACCGGAGACCAGGCCATGCCGGCCGAGGGGTATGCCACCAATTTCTATGTTTTGTCTTTGTGACCCAGTGCATTTTTGTAAATTGAAGTTGTGTTAGCTAAATAAACCCCCAATGAGTTCTCCCCGAAATCATCGTGTTGACTTCTCATCGATTGCCTGCACGGAGTTTCTCCCACACTTATTCGTCTCCCTGGTCGTCCGATGCGCCTAACTTTGAACAACCCCGACGTTTCGCTACAATATATACTGTACATTGTTACGAAACAAAGTCCCACTTAAGCAGTGAGATCGGTGCCGGTTGGCTTGCACGTTGTTGTTGTGTAAACGTACTTTAAAACGCATAGTTTCTCACGTGTCTTCACGCAAAATTTTGGTGGAAGGGGCGGTGTACAACGCATAACAGAGTTACGCAGTGGACGCTTAGTTGCTGTTTCAACATGTACATCGGCAGCGACGCTTCCTCAACTGCCACGCCCAACGCATCAACCGCGCCAACCCCCCCTGTTTATCTCGTGGCCGCTCCACGACGCGATCTCGGCAACTTTTCGGGAACGGACAGCGAGGACGTGTATGAGTTGCCTGAACTCTACGAGCTCGTCCGCGAAACTCACAGGTGAGACCCAAACTTGATGCTGCCAAACCTAATCTTTTGTCTGCATATGACGGCCAAGGCGCGGTTTAATTACAATGTGGACGCGATCACAAGCTGAGACGTATGCAAGAGCAAACCGCGGATTGCGCGGTTGCTTGGTCAAGCAGGCCACTCGGAAAGAACCTGGCACACGAGTTCAGATGTCCACATAGTCTTACCTGGTGTATATACAAGAGGTTTTGGCCCTTAGCAGTAAAGTTGACCCAGCCTTGGCTGAAGCCGATGGGTAGCGCAGGTTCTCAAAGGTATCGCAGACGATGCATTTAACCTCCTTGTGTGCAAAGGCTGTTCAACGATTCAAGACGTTATCTTGGAGTGCCAACGCTTTCTAAATGCTGAAAGCCGTCGCATCCGCCACCATTTTACGCACCTTCCCAACACAGCTGCGACGTCAACATTAGGATATCAGTGTAGCAACCCTGCCCCATTCACAATCCGGTGACATCACGAGAATTGTACGCCGTGAAATCGAAGCCATATCACCCGCACACTTGAGAGCACTGGCACCGAGTGATCTTCAGCCGACCATATCGCTAATACAGACTGTTGCTCACCAAGAGCTAGCCAACGCGGGAATTCACACGATCCGCTCTGTGCACCGTCTTGACGCTGCCAGTTCGTCAACCTCCGCCAACCACACCATTATCACCACCCTGCTCGACGTAACCGTGACCCAAATGTGTGGAGGACACCTGAAGACAGGCCATTTTTTTGATCTGAACGAGTGAGACACGTTTCTCGTCATTGCCGAAGCACGTGAACCTTATTGTATTGGGCAAACCCAAACTTCTCCAACCTCCATTCACCAGCCCATCTCTATACCCAGGAACCACCACGGCATGATGGCTCAGCTGATTATGACCCGACCACTACAACCAGTGCCAAGCACAATAGCTCACCTTCACCTCGACGTAGATTTTTCTGGTCTCCACCACCGCCTTGTTCCGTGTCTCCGTCCCCGTCCTCTGCGTGGCGGTTCTCTTCGGGAAACTAACGGCTGCAGCTCCTGGAGGTGACGCTGCTGATACGACTTGCTATCCCATTCCTCTGTTTACGCTCCCGACCAATGGGAACCTGATCGACGTTGAAGTGGATGGTTTATCTGTTAAAGCTTTGGTAGACACTGGCGCTCATACTTTTGTGATGAGCCTTACTCATCACAAAAGTATGAGTTTACTTAAGTACTTACTCGAGCCCCTACAGGCAGTGTTCGTGTTGTTGATGGCGGCACGGCTGCTTTTATTGGCGTCTGTACTGCACGCGTTACTATTGCCGGCCGTCAAGCTTCAGTTAACTTCAGTGTTCTCTCAAACTGCATCAATAATGTAATCCTCGGTGTTAAATTTTTGTCCACTCATTACACCCTCATCGACTGTTCAGCCTGTATGTGCAACTTGACCCACCGTGTCCGATTGATCCGCCCAGTCTACCCCAAGCTCGTATGTGCTCTGCTGAACAAGTCCGTTTCTCACTACAAACTGCGACTTGCGTCGTCGTTACACCCTCGCCACCTGCATCTAATGGAGACGACGTGGTTGTGCTCATTGCATCCATTCTCTTGACTCATAGTGTCAGTTTTCCGCACACTGTTATTCAGTTGCATGCAATCCGCGCCTGCATTCCTGTGCTCTGCTTTGATTGGTGTCCACAAGTGCTCCCGTGTGAAATCACCCATGCCATGCTGAATTCCTCTGAAGAATGCGTCATCTCAACTTTTTCTTCCAGCGATGCTGGTTACTTCAGCTACACACATGCTCTAACTTCCCAAGCAAGCCCGTCTAATGGCGTTAAAAATTATCGCGTCAAACCTTTTGTCGCATCAAGCTGACACACTCCTTCGCGTCCTTGGGTTACACTGAGACGTATTTGACTTTTGTGATCGTCCGTTAGGTAAAACCAGTGGGGTAATGCACCGCATTGACACCGGCGATGCCCTCCTTGTCCGTCGATGGCAACACCGTGTATCTCCAACCGAGCGTCACATAATTCAAGCAGAAGTCGAAAAAATTCTTGCCAAAGACATAATTTAACAATGTTGTAGTTCATGGGCTTCCCCTGTAGTTCTTGTGAATAAAGGACAACACTTGGTGATTGTGTGTTGACTACCGACATCTGAACAGAATCACTAAAATGTTGTCTCATCGATACCGCACATAGATGACGCCCTGAATTGTTTTCGGGGCGCTAAGTAATTTCTTCAATCGATCGAAGATCAGGGTATTGGTAAATTGCTGTCGACGACATGGACCCCGAGAAGACAACTTTGGTCAACCCCAATAGTTTTTGCCAATTTAAGATCATGCCCTTTGGGTTATGCAAAGCTTCGGCCACCTTCGAGTGGGTGATGGACTCACTTTTGCGTGTGTTCGAATGGCCAATTTGTCTATGTTACCTTGACAAGATTATCATCTTTTCGCCGACCGTTGAAACTCACCTCGACCACCTTTTCTTAATACTGGCTGTATTTCGCAATGCCAGTCTCCAACTGAACTCGACAAAGTGTCACATTGGACACCAGCAACTAACCATGTTGGGCCACCTTGCCGGCCCCGCTGGTGTACGCCCTGATTCCGATAATATGTGAACCGTGCGTAACTTCCCTCTCCCGACTTGCACTAAGAAAGTCCGTAGCTTTCTCGGTCTGTGATCGTACTTTCAACGTTTTGTGAAGAACTTTGCGGAAGTCGCTCATCCTATCATGGACTTACTGAGAAAAGATGTCTCGTCCCCCAGGGGCGCTGCGCAGGCAATGGCGTTCTCTGCACTTATTGCACAAAACCACCTGTTATGGCCCATCTCAGCGTTGCCGCCCTTACAGAAGTCCGCACCGATGCCAGTGACTACGTAAATGGTGCTGTATCGGTGGACTATCAATGCGGCTGCGCCTGCGTTATCGCCTATGCCAGCTGTCTCCTCTCCCCAGCGGAAATAAACTACTTAATCACAGAAAGAGATTGCATTGCTTTCGTTTGGGTGGTAGCAAAATTTTAACCCTATTCACTTGGTGGACATTTCACCACCACAACCAATCACCACGCACTTTGCTGGCTCTCGTACTTGAAGGAGCCCTCTAGACGCCTTGGTCGAAGGGCAGTACGAATCCAAGAGACTAACTACTCTGTGTCCTATGCACCTGGCCGTTTACACCATGACGCACGAGCGTTGGCGTGCAGGTCTGCATGATTGATGACTGCCTGTAGCCGAAACCCCCTAGATTACTCCACCGAAGGCGTGATATGTCTGGTGAGCCCTGTCAGAAGCAGACCAGGCACGTCGTCCTCAAGCGCGTCAGTCATAGTCGCAGTGTCTCAGAAGTTTGGCCATGGTTGATGGCTGCTGGGTTTAAATGCGGCTGCGGGAGACTGCGAGGACGATGCTGGTCGTTGCTGGCAGGACGCACATAGCACTGAGGCCGGTAGAGAGTCCCCTTTGGACATCGAGGATGGTGAAGGTTCCGTGACCGGGAGGTGAACGGCGCGCGTGACAATGCCCGTAGTCGTGGTAGACTCCGGGACGCTCGGGGTTATTGCTGCCGTGGAGCTTGACGCGTCAGAGGTGTTGACGACCATTGAGGTCGGCCGAGAGGAACGGGTGGCGAGCATGTCTACAGTATCAATCGGCACCTTGTGGCTGACTGGTCGCATGCAGAATGAATGTCCTCCACCTCGCCGGATGGGCAGGCGCACGCGGGACTCGCGTCGTTAGTGGCCGTACGAATGGTTGTAGATGTAGCCAGGGAGGTGAAGCCTTGGTCGAGGTAGGGCTGCGGGCCGTCTGGTACCGCTCGCTGGGGCGTAGGGGAAACCTTAAACTCGCGGCTTCCCGTTAGCGGGCGGTATGTTTCACTGTAGCAGGCGAAAACCACAGCGATGAGGTCGTTGAAGGGTAGCGGTGCTGGACAACGACTCGGCGGTTAAATGACGCAGCTCAATCGGGAGGGCGTCCAGCAGGACAACGTGCATCATCGGCCGTGCCTTGATGCCATTGACCGTGAGAATGGCATCGAGCCGCATAAACCACGCTCGGGGGTAGAGCGGGTGAAACGGCGGAAATGTAGGGCAAAGTGGCGGAAGCATGGCTGCGGGCCGCTCGGAGAAGGGTGTGTTCTCCGGGTCACCACTTTAGCGCCGAAAGAAGAGAGACGTAAGACGGCGTCGGAGGCGGCCGCGGGGCCGTGCCGATCTCATCACTTTATTCGCCTGAAGCAGAGCCGCAGTGGCTGCCGACATCCAACACGCGAAGTGCACTAGCTTGTTCTAATCCTCACGCAGCTCGAGCGAGCATCAGCTGCGCGAGAGGCGCGCCGCAGTGATAAAGAAATGATGAAAGTGATGATGGCACTACATTCCACTTAAGCAGTGAGATAGGCGCCGAGAAAGACGACCGGATATGTGTGTAGAGCACACTACAGTTCTCCATCTTGGCTTGCGCGTTGGCGCTGTGTATATATATTGTAAAACGCCTTGTTTGCCGGGTGCTTTCAGGCAACAATATATATAACAGCTTGAGTGGCTTTGTGGGACGACTGCTTAACCATTTCATGTGATGGCACATTCAAGATTGCCACTTTATTTTGCGTTTATGTAATAACTGTGATATTGTCGTCAACGTGTCAGAAGTATATGCAAAAAAGACACTTTAGGTATACCTACAAGAACTTATTTGCCAAATCTCACCCCAGTTAGATAATTCACGCGGGAATCTAGCGACGTTTTTAATGAGTTTTAGTCTTTATTGTAACTCTTTAATTTAGCTGCAATACTATTATTATGCATTTTAAGAGGGTTTTGAGCAGTACTTCTAAAACTTTTATTTATGTTATTATAAATCATTCACTCAAAGAGCAAGAAAATTGTTAACTTAGCCGGCGTATTGCATGGCTTTGAAGATTTCCCCAAAGCTCCCAGAGAATGTTATGATTGCATAACACGAACTCTTTCAAAATTGCTTTGTTCGGTTTAGGTAAATGAGTGTTTTATTGTTACACGCTTCCAGACCGAGGGGGTGGGGAATCAGAAAATATCTGTTATAGAGCTGTGCTGGCCGGTGTGAGTGCAGTATGGCATTTTTCTGATAGGCCACCCTCACAGATCTCTCAAGTTTATTGCATAAGTGGCTTCCACCACTTTACTGATTAAATTGAGCAGATTGGGCTCTGTAAAATTCCCTTTCTTTTTCTGGCTAAATTGTGATAAAAAAATAAACACAGTTTTAATGTACGCTGTTATGATGATAGCGTAAGTATATGAGTAAGGTTTTTACATCTCAAAATTGTCATTTGCCAATTAATTACGAACCTCGTTCCGCAAGTCTTTCAACTATACGAACAGTCGTAAATAAACCAAAATGCCTAGTAAACGGAGAACAGGCAGATGTGAAAGTAGAAGAATGAAACAAAGATTATTTACAGGAATGAGCAATGACGAGTGCCTTTTTTGTAGGGGATGTCGACGAAACAAAAACCAAAGACAAAATGACTGTGTTGCTTTGTCGTACTGGGCCTCGAAAGACCAAACACGGGGCCTATTATGTCAACCCCGGCTTCCGTGTCTTCCAAGTACAGCTCAATCACACTTGCCTTTGCGTGGGAAGAGGTCGAATTTTCCCCGTTAGCTACGGTCTGCAGCTGCACAGTGAGTTATATGCTTTATGAAATGTTTGAATATCGACCCCAGAAATGCCCACATATTGCCAGTGTGCACTGCATAGAGTGTACAGGTTTTTCTCCGCCTTCTGAAGCTATGCATACCTCGTTTTCCAACAAACACCAAGTGGCTAAGAAACTGGTTCAAGCAGCGATGAATAAGACAGAGATTAGCAGGTTCGTTAAACATCCTTTGCTATATTCATCACACGCTTAACATAACTCTAGAAAAACCTGTCAGAAAACTTTCACTGTGTGTGCGTACTTGTGATGTTCCCTTTTGTGATTTTTTTGGTTCAGGATTTCTAAAATCTTATAAAACCTACTTCAATTTGTTTCATTCAGGCATCATTCAATCAAGGCATAGGTTTGGCTGTTTTATTGTGAGGTCATTGCCGCCATTGGGACGCGAGTTCTCTTTTCAAGGGACATTCAGTTTCCCATCGACGACTGAACCGTGTCTTCTTTGTGTCCTGTATTTACCGTGCGAAGTCTCACCACAGCTTTCTAACAAGGACGTTCATTTGCTTCATGATATTTTATCTTTTCGTTCCTGTTCCGAAGAACAAAGTTTTTAATTTTATTTTCATGTTTTGTAGGAGTAAGCTGGACAGCCTCTATCAAAGTTCACACATACTGAGCCGTACTTGGTTTACGTAAGATTAATGAAGCTCATTTCTTTGCTAATCTGACTTCCCCGTCATGTCTGAAACCAATGCGCCCCCTTCTGGCACCTCAAGCATGGTAGAAGATTGGATGTATTGCGTCACAAAAACTTGAGTGAAACCCACATCCAGCGTAATAGTGAGAACTCTTGATACCATTACGTGGCTTTGTTTGCCATTCATGAGACTTGTTCGTCATTTCCAATGATATGGGATGGTTTTTATTGACACAATTTTTTTAAAGAATTTCTTCGATCCCTCCTCCTAATTAATGTACGAGAAGCCTTCTTGCATATTATTGCTCGGTAGCTGTCAAAACCTATCTTTGCCTATTTCTTATAGCGCGCATTTATGGTTATGTAATATAAAATGTGGTAGAGTCCGCTCTGGTGGATCATGGATATTCTTCTCGAGCGATGATAACTCTTTGGACAGGTAAATGTGCGTGCCCACTCACGAGCATAAACAAAAAGTTATTTTTTTCAAATACAGCCTCATGTGCTATTAGAGGCCAAAAACCTTCCTTTTCGTTCAAAACATCCGCGCGATACTTGCGCAGTTCAACAAAGCAGCTGTTATACGAGACTATATAGCACGTGCCATACCTCAAGGTAATTTATCCCTTCACCACTGTCAAGCAATCTTTCTTTCAATGCACTTAGCTCAACTGATGGTGGTCAGTCACCTTTGAAAACAGCCAGTCGCAGTGCAGTTTGCTTGAAATTTGACTCGCGAAACTTAGACTCGGCTTTCCTTCTATCATACTAGACAAACTGCAGCACAAGCAGTAAAGACATTTTCTTCACCTGAAGTAGAACAGGGGCCGCCTTCGGTGGGTCAAATGGGCATGTCACGAATTAACACTAGAGGATTACGACGAATGTCTAATAACAAGCAATAATTAGCATTTCACTTTGCTTCGAGGCACCTTGCCTTGTTCTTTGATATTGCTTAGTTTTTTATAGTGGGTCAGCGTTGTATTGGTAGAACGCGACTACCTGAACAACAACGAGCTAACCGAGTATATTTGTAGAATTTCTAATTCGCCTGGTGTAGTTGTAGTTTGGCAAGCGCGCACGTCTCGGTGTACATTTTCCTTTCGGAAGTTTATTCTGTGAACACCTTCGGTGACGCTTAAAGACCTTGCAGAGAGCGTTCGCTGATAATGTGTATCATAAAGTGACAAAAGCCAGCTGTGGAGAGCTCCTGGCCCGTCATGACCGGAAACTATACACTTTGAGTAAATGCATGCTGTTTGCATTTTCCGGAACAGTGCGCGTAGCAAAGCGATATATATTCTCGTCAGCTGCTCGGCGTACTGAAATTTACAACAGGAACGTAAGTACCATCCTGTGGATTTAGACTTCACGCAAAATTTAAATTATTGTATTTTTAGTTCCTGTTTCGTGGCTTAATCAGTGATGTTTAGCGGAATCAGGTGGTAATCAGTATACTTCAACGTAATCCCGAATTTAGCCAGTAGTTGGATGTTCATAGTAGAATAACTGGCAATGAAACGAGTAGATGTGTTTATATTGTTTCTTGCCTTAGGGGAAGTATAACATTCTCATTCTATGATAGGCAAGGATGTCTAAACGTTTCCAAGAGCATGATTCCAGTTAAGTCAGAGCAAAGTGCAGTTACAGCCCTCAACATAAAGGAGAACTCTACATTATGTAATACGTCCGATCACTAAACTGTAACTCAAAATTAAGGTTTCTAATATTATATACATAAATGAAAACAGACCTGCCTGATGTCATCATACTGGAGATGTGGCTGTGAAGTATTCTGAATGCATAGTGCCTACTGAAGAATTGCGCATCTATGCAGCGTACGTGAGGTGATCCGCGTATGATTACTCGCGCACCAGTTACCAGCGGTGAACTAGATCATGAAGCAATTGAAAATTTGCACAATATATATATATATATATATATATATATATATATATATATATATATACATCATACAGGCACCAGGATAGGAAGACCCATTGCAAGACTTTTGATGACACAAACACACAATTTATTTGCATATCCAGGGAGTGAATAATGGAGAGTGGGGCGAAGCATTCATCCGTCCGTCCATGCGTCCGTCTGTGTGACCGTCCATGCGTCCATCCGCCCGTCCGTGCGTGCGTCTGTTCGTGTGTTCGTCCCTGTGTTCGTCCATGCATCCGCCCCTGCGTCCGTTCATGCGTCCATCCACGCATCTGTCCGTGTGTTCATTAGGCCATCTATTCAGCACTCCAAGTATCACCATCTCTCATCTTTTCATCATATGTTCGCCATATAGAAGCACCACTGTCTAGCGGACATTCCAAGGACTAAACGAGAGGTGGCACACAAAAACTTTCTTACGGCTTGCGCTTCGTATCTGCTTCCCACATTTAACCACCTCGAGTTGATAGCATAAACTAGTTCATTGTATTCATGGCGCTGCGGCTCAACGCTAGCTAAACCTTTCTAAAATCAAGGAGGTTACATCCAGCGAAAATAACGTAGAAACCCTTTCTTGTCATATAGTGTTCATTGTACATGCCAATGGCTGCTAATGGAGAAGGAGAGACAGGGGCATTCGCTTTAAGTTAATACACATGCCGCGAACTTTTTATTATTCAACAAAGTACACGAGAAATCTCCCACCTTCACCACCTTGCAGGTCAAAATGTAACACTTGTTACACACTACGACTTCTTGTTCGACGCCGACTGCGCGTCTCAGCGACGCCAATGCGTGTTCGATACGACGCACATGGACGGCTCTCGCGTTGCTGCAGGACGCGGGCCGCCTAAGCAGGGCTTCCTTATGACTGTCTCTTGCAGAGTTATGTCCTTGCTTACAATCATAAGAGCTCGTCCGCTGCGCGAAGACGTCACGAAAATACCACAGTAGCACTGTTCCCTGAAGTGACCCTTGTACGTGGTCAGTAGCAATTGTCCGCACCCGCCATACCTGTTGTCGACCGCAACACACACACACACACACACACACACACACACACACACACACACACACACACACACACACACACACACACACACAGCACAAAGCACAAGTGCATTTTGATCACCAGTATCCACAGCGCACCAAAGTCACCACTGCCTGGTTGCTTTGGTCAAAGTTTGAACGCATCGCTGAAAACTCAGTAGTTTGCAGAGGCTAGTTCCACTACACCTTGCTATGCTGTTAGACCAGTAGGCATTGCTAGATTTCTCTTCTACCTGGTGAGAAGGGACCAACACTGGGAACACTCAGCTTTCCCGAGATCCACCAGGCGTCAACATTCCTGAACACTTCTAAATTTTGGCAAAACGATATCCTACACTGTGTTGATGACCAGTTAAATAGTGTGAGCCTCAGGATATTGCGTGCCAAACCATGTGACAAAATCCCTTCACGTGCTGAACTGAATCAAGGCAAATTCCCCTTTTAAGCGCGTTATTCTAGACTCGTGTCTAGAAATCCACACAAGAACAATGGGAAGCTTCACTGAAGCTTTATCTGCGAGGCAGAAACCAGACAATTTAAAGTGAAGCATACCCCTCCGGTCGCATGCAGACGGAGCATCCGAAAGACCCTGAAGTGCACGCTCACACTTTAATTTGGCTTAAAATGTTAGATACTAGTGACCTTTGAGGATGTGCGCGCTGCAACCTGATGCACTACCGAAAATAGATCGGCGTCTATGCCAGTTATATAGCCACGAATTTGGAGTCCGTTATTCTCTATGTAAATTTCTCCGGCTTCATTGTTGCTGTTCTCACAAATGACCTATTTTCGCCATACTGCCTATTCCTATCTCTATACAGAGGCAAGAGCACCTTTGATTCTACACTTTGTGCTGTAGAAATGTATGCTGCCCAACCGACCGTTCTAGTTTGGCTATCAAGCCCATCCGCATCGCTATCTGCTGACGATAGCTCCTCCGGCTCTAAGCTTTCTGGTTTGGAGAGTGCGTCTGCTCACTCTTATCCTTCAGTCGAAAATACATCTCCCCCGAGCTGAGAAAAACCTTCCTGTACGACCGAGCAATCTTGACATTGTGTCATGCTTGGGACACCTATCATCCCAGACCGGCAACGGGCACTTCACTCACCAGCTAGCTCAGCCGTGCCTTCCAAGTTTATTGTGTCTGGTCTAAGTTGATTCTCTTCCGTTACTGTGGTCCAACTACCGGCATGTTTCGCCAGAACTATCAGAAGTTCAAGTCTCAATCGCTCTATTTCTCTTTCATGAGCTGTAGCTTTATCTTTACGCCTGGCGGTCTTGCTCTCTCAAGCGCAAGCCCCTATAGTTTTTTGGCTTCCTTACGTCTGGCCTGTACGAGCTCCCAACAATCGAAAAGCCTCTCCTAATCAATGCCGCAATCCCTAATTACCTGTAATCAATGAGGCTTTTTATGTACCCTCACCGCATTAGTACCCAGCTCCTGGCACGAAAGCAATAAATCCAGTTTTGTTAACGTATTTAACTCCATGATCACACCGTGTGATTTTGCCCAGCTCTAACTGCTGCGAAGGTACCTCCAATAAACACGGCTTGTACACAACAGCAACCAATATCGACTCCTTTGAATAGACATCACCACCTACCCAAAATATCTGGCAGAATTTCTACAGAAAGTGAGCCCTCACTAGCATAGGTACCCGGAATCAAAAACACCACTGAATCTAACCAGATCCTGCTGCTGCAAACCAGTTCATGTGACCGAAATGCGGGGCACGAGCGTCATCCAGGCGCCGACACAGAAAGAGCCCTTTCGAGGCGATTTGACGACACAAACACACACTTTATCTACGTATTTACAGGTGTGAACAACACTTGGCGGCGAGAAGTGCTTTTACATCAGACACGACCTGCCGTAACAAAGACCACAAGGAGAGAGCCCTCGTCGCACACACGACGCTCCTTTTATATCCTGCGGTTTGTGCACGCGCTTCTTGTTCGACGCTGACTGCGCGTCTCAGCGACGCCGATGCCTCTCGCGTTGCTGCAGGACACGGACCAGGTTAGCAGGGCTCATCGATTACTGCCTCCTGCAGAGCTATGTCCTTGCTCTGCCAGTCACAACAACAACAACAACAACACACACACACACACACACACACACACGTATATATATATATATATATATATATATATATATATATATATTCATATATATATATAAGTGTCATGACTGCAGAGTGGTTCCAAATTTGCCCTCGCCGGAAGATGACATTGTATCAGCGTCATTGCACTAGTACACATCAAGAAGCATGGCACTTGGTAGGGATTACATTGAGTATGCGTTGTGAAATTGTGAAATATACCACGCACTTAATGATGCCACCAACAGCGGTCACATAGAATGGCGGACTCCTTTTCGAAAGCTCCAGCAACGTTTCTGGTGGCTGAGGATGGAGAGTAGTGTTTAAGCGTATGTCGCAAGCTGCGAGGTGTACCAAAAGTATGAACGTCACCTGTGTTACTAACCTCGGCGACTCACGCCTATGCGACACCTCGATACTATTTTCAACTTCATCGGAATTGATCCCGTAAGTCAATTTCCAACTAAAGCTGCAGAGAACCTGTACAACATAGCCGCAGTAAACCCCTTGTGAATGTTTGTGGAAGGGGCTGCGGCGCCCTCTTTCTCAGCTGGCTTCGTGACCAAGGCTCTTCGAGACCGTAGTGAATGGGAGCACGGCCTACCTAAAATAAGATCAGTTTGGACAGAACACCTAGCTAATAAATTTGTGAAATCCGATTATACTTCCAAAAGGCTGGTGTCGAACATTATTTTCCTTCAGAACAACAGCCCGAAGTGAATGGCCAAGCGGAAAGGCGCAACAAGACCATACTGGCTTGACTTGTCCTTTAGTGAAAAAAGAATAAACCAAACGAAGGAGACAGGGATAATCACTTGAAAGCGGCCGCGTACGCGCTTATCACAGCATTCCACGCTTCTAGCGGAACTTCACCTTACGAAGTCATCTACGAGGAGATTTCCTAACTAACTGCCGTTTAGAATTTGAGCACCCCATTGAATATCAGACGCATGCTTCACGACAGACCAGCCGCCGTATCACTTGGGGTAAACTACACAAGTCAACTGCAAGCACGCACAAGCCCAGAAACACTAGTATCACCACGTCCACTCACCAGCACCACCATACGCAGTTGGATACGAGATGTGGTCCATAAATGCACAGACTCACCAGGTCGAAAAGCTTTATCCAAAATAATTGATTGATATATGGGGTTTAACGTCTAAAAACTACTATATGATTACGAGAGACGCCGTAGTGGAGGACTCCGGGAATTTCGGCCACCTGGTTTTTTTTAACCTGCGCCCAAATATGAGCACATGGGCCTACGACAATTCCGCCTCCATTGGAAATGCAGGTGCCGCAGCTGGGATTCGATACCGTGACCTGCGGGTCAGCAGCCGAGTACTTAACCCCTAAGCCACCACGGTGGGGCACACCCAAAGTATGAAGGACCCTTTTGTAGCACTGGAAGCTTCGGTGAAAACACGTGGCTTTTAAGTTATCCTGCATGTGAAAGGAGTGCAGCGAAATGCAAAAAAGAAAACTTTTTGTGTGTGCGTCTGTCCTTTGACGAAGAGACAGCTTCGGCCGAATAGAGTTGTGGCCTGACGACCGGCTGAGAACATCATAAAAGCCGGCACAGCGTACCGACGTTCTCTCTTCCTTCTACACACACACACACACACACACACACACACACACACACACACACACACACACACACACACACACACACACACACACACACACACACACACACACACACACACACACACACACACACACACGCACGCACGCACGCACACACGCACGCACGCACGCACGCACGCACACACACACACACAAACATATATATATATATATATATATATATATATAAAGAATGACCTCGGTTGCCACAAGGTTATATATATGAAAGTAGATGCGCTTTCACATAACAACTGTTTATTCTACCGACGTTTCGACGGGAGCCCCGCCTTTTTCAAGGCATAATTCTTTGAAAAAGACGGGGCTCCCGTCGCAACGACGGCAGAATAAACAGTTGTTATGTGAAAGCGCATCTTATATATATATATATATTGTTACGGCGATTACAAATACACGGAAGATAGAAAGGAGTGTATTTGAAATACTGACAGATAGATGTGACACCTCAGGATTGCTAGGATCTCTCGCGCCGAATCCGCTTCTTCTTCATGGATGCGTCTACGACGGGGCGGAGCCATGCCCACTGCCTCGTAATATCACCCCCGGTGAACGAAGCGCCATCACTGTGCCGCTAAGTCAATCAGGACTCGCAGTGTAGTAGCGTTTTAGTCGCGACACATGCATAACATCAGTAGGTGTTGTGGCAGAAGATGAAGGTGGTTCAACGGGAGTGATGATGGAGTGATCAGTGACCTTGCGGAGAACTTTGTAGGGCCCGGTGTGTCGTGGAAGGAGCTTCGCGCACAAGCCTTAAAGTTGATGCGGCATATAAAGTAGGACAAGAGAGTCAGCAGGGTAGTCAACGTCGCGGTGCCACTTATCGTAGCGGACTTTTTGTGAGGCCTGAGAAGCAGTGAGCCTAGTGTGCATGATTTGGTGAGTGACGCGGGCTCGAGAAGCAACGTCCTGAACGTACACTGTTGTTTCGGAAGTATCAGAAGGAAGAAATGTGTCGAATGGCAAGGCAGGGTTGCGGCCGTACAGAAGAAACAACGGAGAATAGCCGGCGGTGTCATGGTTTGATGAATTGTTCGCAAACGTAACGTAAAGGAGCATTGCGTCCCAGTCACGGTGATCACCAGAGATGTACATGAAAAACATGACTGTAAGAGTTTGGTTGAGGCACTCTGTGAGACCGTTGGTCTGGGGATGGTAGGCAGTGATAAGGTGATGTTCGGTAGAGCAGCTACGGAGGTTTTCGCCGATAACTTTTGTTGTGACAGCGATCCATTCGTTGCCTGACACGGACGTTGGGAAAGGTTTGAGCAAGTCGAGATCGACGCGAAAGAATGGTTCTGGGGGAATGTCGATAGGTTGGAGCAGGCCAACCGTACGAAGGGTAGCACAATTGCGACGCTGGCAGCGCTCGGAAGCAGCGACAAGGCGGCGCACACATTTATACAGGCCAGGCCAAAAGAACCGTTGCCGCACGCGGTGATAGGTGGGTGAAAAACCTAGGTGTCCTGCCGTCGGAGCGTCATGCAGATGTTGAAGAAAGGTGGCACGCAAGTGTCGGGGGATAACCAACAAAAGGTCCGGGCCATCAGGCTTCATGTTGCGGTGGTACAGAATTTGGTTGCGGAGGACATATTGACGGAGCGAAGGGTCGGAATGTCCTGAAGATACTCGCTCACTGACCGTCTTGAGGGTTGTGTGCTGGCGCTGCTCCGTGCCGATGTCGCGCAAATCGAATATGGCGAGCATACAAGAATAGCTCTCATGGACGGCGAGACTAGCAGGATCCACCGGATAACGCGAGAGACAATCTGCATCTTGGTGTAACCTGCCAGACTTATAAATTACGTCGAAGTTATACTCCTGGAGACGTAGAGCCCAGCTACCTAGGCGACGAGTTGGGTCCTTGAGCGACGACAACCAACACAGAGCGTGGTGTTCCGTAATAACTGAAAACTCCCGGCCATACAAGTAGGGGCGAAATTTCGCTACAGCCCAGACCGACGCAGGACACTCGCGCTCTGTTATCGAATATTTTCGCTCAGCTGTGGTGAGAAGGCGGCTGGCATACGCAATAACACGCGTTTGGCCCCCCTAGTGTTGAGCGAGGACGGCGCCGATGCCGTGAGCACTGGCGTCTGTGCGAACTTCAGTCGTCGCGGACGGATCGAAGTGAGACAATATTGGTGGTGACGTGAGCAGCTGGATCAGCGTGGAAAATGCAGCTGCTTACTCTTGGCCCCACGAGAAGGGCGCATTCTTTTTGAGAAGATCAGTGAGTGGTCGTGCAATTGTAGCGAAATGGCGTAGAAACGTCGGAAGTACGAGCATAGGCCCACAAAACAACGAACATCGCTGGTAGTAGAAGGAAGACGAAAGATTTTGACAGCGCAAATCTTGTCAGGGTCAGGTTGGACGCCAGCAGCACTTACACGATGACCAAGGACCGTAATTTCTTGTCAGCCGAAATGGCACTTTTTCGAGTTCAGCTGGAGTCCCACTCGACGAAAAACGGCTAGAATGGTCGATAGGCGAGTTAGGTGGCTTTAAAATGTTGGAGAAAAACTAATAACATCGTCGAGGTAGCAAAGGCAGATGGACCATTTATAACCATGGAGCAGAGAGTCCATCATGCGTTCGAACGTTGCCGGGGCATTGCACAGCCCAAAAGGCCTACCCTTGAACTGATAAAGGCCGTCCGGTGTGACAAAGGCAGTTTTTTGCGGTCTAAGTTGTCGACAGAAATTTGCCAATAGCCCGAACGCAGATCTAGAGATGAGAAGTATCGCGCACCATGAAGGCAGTCAAGAGCGTCGTCGATTTGGGGCAGCGAATACACGTCTTTGCGGGTTGTCTTGGTCAAGGCACGGTAGTCAACGCAAAATCTGCAACTGCCATCTTTCTTTTTCACTAAAACAACAGCTGACGTACATGGATTTGAAGAGGGCTCTATGACTCCTTTAGAGAGCATCTTCTCGCCTTCTCGTTGTATGACCTGGCGTTCGTACTGGGAAACACGGTATGGTCACCATCTAACAGGACTAGCATCGCCGGTATGTATTTAATGACGCAAGACGGACGATTGACCTAAAGGGCGGTCATCGATGTCAAAAATAACTCGGTAGGCGGTCAAAACGTGGTGAAGTTGCGCAGCCTGACCGGGCAGAAGATCAGTGGCAATCATCATCGTGATTTCATCGGTAAGTGCGTTTTCTCGGCCGGCTGCGATAGGGGACGAGCAGTATTCAGGGTCCAATGCCACGATGTTACATGCATCAAGTAGGGAAACATGGCCTAATGAAATGCCTTGCAGGAGACCTTGGGTCGAACTACTAAAGTTGAGAAGCGGAAGCTGAACGTAGTTGTCCACGATAGTCACGATGGTATGCGGCACAGCAACACTTCGCGCCAAGAGCACATCCACTAATGGAGACATTATGTAGTCACCGTTAGGAAGAGCTAGTGATATCGTTAAGGCCGCAAACGTGGTGGCTTACGGTGACAGCCGAACATAACCAACCGCGCACATACAGTGTGACGGTGAGGACAGCACAGCCCCAAGTCGAGGCAGTTCAAGTTGGAGAACCACGGTTGCACAGTCGATGAGGGCGGCATGAGTAGACAAGAAACCCAATCCAAGAATCAGGTGGTTGGGGCACTGCTCAATAACTGCAAAGAGAACAGATGTGGGGTGATCGGCGATTGTGATGCTTGCTGTGCACATTCTTATGATGGCAAGACTTCTTCCGTCGGCGACACAAGTAACGCCAGAAGCAGCCGGTGTGAGAACTTTCTTCAGGCGGTGACGAAGTCGGGCACTCATCAAAGAAATATGCGCCCCGGTGTGAATAAGTGCAGAAACAGTAAGGCCGTCAACGTCTACATCGATCGAATTTAGTCGTGTCGGCAGTACAAGGAGAGGATTTGAGGTCGGTATCGAGGATGCAGCTTCACCTCTAAGAGCTGCACCGCTTGGTTTTCCTCATGAGAATTGAGCGGCGAGGTCGGGCGTCTTCGTAGAAGAGAAGGAGACGATGGGCGACGTGCAGGCGGCGAATGAGACTGATGACGTCGAGGCGACGGTGAGCGGCTGTGCTGCGTATTAGGGGCATCGAAGGGTGGAAGGGGGCGGTAGCTGTTGGGGATCGGCACAGGAGGCTGGAAAAGGCGGTAGCTGTCGGCGCGGCGAGCAGTGTTATACTGATTGATTGATATGGGGGGTTTAACGTCCCAAAACCACTATATGATTATGAGAGACGCCGTAGTGGAGGGCTCCGGAAATTTAGACCACCCGGGGTTCTTTAACGTGCACCCAAATCTGAGCACACGGGCCTACAACATTTCCGCCTCCATCGGAAATGCAGCCGCCGCAGCCGGGATTTGAGCCCGCGCCCTGCGGGTCAGCAGCCGAGTACCTTAGCCACTAGACCACCGCGGCGGGGCCAGTGTTATACTGTGTTGGGGACGAAGACCAATGGTTGCGGCAATACCATGCGACGTGACCTATGCGACGGCAGTTAAAACAGATCGGCCGATCATCCGCCGTTCGTCATTCGGCCGGATTGCGACAGCGTGGAAAAGACTGGTCCTGGGGCGGTGACCTGGGGTGAGGCGGCGCCCTTGAACGGAAGCCAAATGGTCGAGGCTGAGCAACGGCGCAGACATCGAATCCCAAATTGCTGAGTTCTTCAAGCACAATCGACTGTACCAAGCAAACCTGAGGTACTTGCGAATCGACGTGGCCGCTGCTGGGAAGAGCAGGTGTAATTGCTTGGACTTCTCGCCGGACGATTCGCGTAATTTCAGACGGTGGTAAAGACTGCCGATGAGAGGTCAGTCCATCTTCGCAGGAGGACGTCGCAGCGGTGTTTGGCAGTCGAGTGAAAGATCTTGAAATACGTCATTTTGGCCTGTTCAAAACGCCAGCATTCCTGAATAATTACCTCGACGGTCGCGCAGTTCCGGCTCATTAGCAGGTTGACCGCATCGTCCGCTATCCCCTTGAGGACGTAGCCAACCTTATCCAACTCCGACATGTCGTGGTCGACTTTAGGACCTAGAGCCAGCACGTCCTATATATACGAGATATACGGCTCTGTGGACGTCTGAGCACGTATAGACAACTCCTTTTTTGCAGCCGACTTTCGACCATGGGCTTCCCAAATAAATCGCGGAGCTTCTCCTTGAACGTGTCCAAACTGCCAATCTTCTGCTCATGGTTCTCGTACCAGACTTTGGCCGTGCCTTTCAGATAAAACAGCACGTTGGCCAGCATGAGAGTCGGGTCATACCGGTTGAGCGCACTACGTTCGTAGTTGGCTATCCAGTCGTCAACATCATCTTGTCCGTACCGCAGGAAGTTCCTAGATGTTTCGAACGCGACAGTACGTGCGTGGGGGGGGGGTGGGGCCGGTAGAGGCGTTGCCGTAGATGATGCAGGCGTTGTCGAGGCCGATGGAGAGGTGGCCGTGGGATGAGTCCCGTGTTTCATCACGGAAACTCCAATTTAATGACCACTGCGGAGCTCCGTTGTAGTGCGCTTCGTTATCCAGCACGTCCACCACTTTTACGGGGATTACAAATGCACGGAAGATAGAAAGGAGTGTATTTGCAATATTACAGATAGGTGGGACACCTCAGGGTTGCTAGGATCTCGTGCGCCGAATCCGCTTCTTCTTCATCGATGCGTCTACGACGGAATGGTGGCATGCCCACTTCCTCGTAATATATATATATATATATATATATATATAATATATATATATATATATATATATATATATAATACAACGTAATTCAAACCAAGAATTCATACGCGGTTGATCGTGCTGTTAGATCCCCTACCATCCTCTCGACCACTCTACCACCTGGAGCTACTCAGGTCGCCGCTTGGGCCAGGTGTCCGGAAATATTTCGCACCAAGATGAGGCCGGTGCTGCAGCCGTTCCCAATCCACCAGCGGGTGCCGCGCCTTCTCACGTCATCAACAGCCTCCAGCGTGAGCCCCATCCCTTCGCTGGTATGCGCGCGGAAGATGTGGAAGAATGGCTGGACGATTTCGAACGTGTCGGCGCTGCTAACCGGTGGGATAACACCTACAAACTCGCTCACGTGTCATTTTACCTAACGGGTGTCGCGAAGACGTGGTTCCACAACAACTTCATCGACCTCCCCGACTGGTCAGCCTTCAAAGATTAGCTTCGCCATGTCTTTGGCACACCGGCTGTTCGTTCGGTTCTCGCAAAGAAAGCTCTCGCAACTCGGAAACAGCACATCGGGGAGTCGTAGACATCCTACATCGAGGATGTTCTTTCACTTTGCCGCCGGGTGACCCACCAATGACAGAATCAGACAAGGTGCGCCAGCTTCTTAAGGGGATTGCACCCGTCGCATTCACTGTGCTTGCAATCCAGAATCCGGCTACCATCGTTGCTGACGTTGCGACGACCTGTCAGCGCCTCGATGAACTTGAGTCTATGCGCCTACAAACAGACAGTGACGCGGCCCGTATTACGACTCATCCAAACCTACGAGACACGATAAGGGGAATTATACGCGAAGAATTAGAATCAATGTGATTCGCACTACCTTCAGTGTGCCGCATCCAGTCTTCTTCAACGTCATTGTGGGATGTCATCAGGGAAGAGCTCACGTCCATGACCCACATGGCCAACCTGCAGCCCACTGTCACTCGTACTCTCCCATCGTTCCCGCACACTGCCATCGCGCCACCAGGCACCGTCAGCTCGACGTCCCTGCCACGAACGTACGCGTTGGTTGCTGCCGCACCTCCCACAAACTTTCCCACGAGCTTTTCATCACCACCACCTGAGCCGTCATCTGTCCCTCTGACTGCTCTCTTTCCCGGTGCAGTTAGCGTAAGCTACAACCCTCCTTATCGATCGACTCGGCCTACGTGTTATTATTGTGGCTATCGTGGTCACATTTTACGCTGTTGCCGCAAGCGCCAGCAAGACGAGCGCCGAAGGTATGATATACGCGAACGGGACTATACCGCAGGAGCCTTGTACCAGTGCCGTCGTTATTCGCCACCGCCACGTCGGTCTCCATCGCCGCCAGCATCGGGTGGACTGCGCAGTAGTCATCGATCAACCCGACGCCTTTCACTGTCGCCTTACCATCGCTCCTCTTCTCCGCTTCAGCCTGCTTCCCTTACTTCTGATCGGCGTCCGGAAAACTAAGCGATGCAGTTTTTGGAGGACAAACTGCATTCCAACACAGGACTCCGATTCCTCCAGCGCGTCTCTAAATGATGATTGCGGTCACAGTTGAGGGAGTGGACGTTGATGCTTTGGTGGACACTGGGGCTGCGTTTTTTGTTATTCGTGCTGATTTGTGTGCCCGTCTTCGAAAAGTCATGACGCTTTATGGTGGACCGACACTGGTTACAGCCCAGGGAACAACGATTCGCCCTTCCGCTCTCTGTACTGCCCGTTTACTAATCAACAAAATTTTTCATCATATAAATTTTCGGTGCTATCCCCATGCTCTCATGAACTCATTTTAGGCTGGGACTTTCTTTCCTCTGCTTCTGCGGCTATTTGCTGTGCACAACGTGTCGTCCATCTTACTGACACGGATTTGCTCAACGACGAAACCTACAGGCCACTTCGACTCATCGCTGCTGTAGACATCGAGTTACCACCAAACGAACATCAATTAGTTACAGTTTTGTCTAACGACGTCGACTCTGGTGACATTTTTGTCACTCCATCACTGCGTTGCCTTAGTAAAGGCATAGCTCTCGCATCAGGTGTGGCTCGCTTCAACAATGGATCAACTGTCCACGCTGCTACCAACACCACACAAGATAAAATTTTACTGCCACGGGGCACTACTGTCGCCTGCATTGCCGATCTGGAGCCTGTGTGCGTTGTGCCTCTTACCCCTGTCTCCTCTAAAGGCCATCCTGCAGATCGTGCTGCTTCCTCGGCCTTTACAGCAGCCATCGACAAAGACTTGACAGACTCACAGAAGCAGCGGCTGCTTGATTTGTCGGAAAAGCATGGAAACTCCTTTGACGTTCATTTTTCTGCCCTGGGCCAGACAACCGCTACAGCAAATCGTATTCAGACCGACGGAACATTCATTGTGCACCGCCGTCTGTACCGCGTCTCTTTAGCCGAACAAAAATCATTGAAGAAAACGTAGACGATATGCTGCAACGGGAGATAATTCAACCCTCAACTAGTCCTTGGTCGTCTCTAGTGGTTCTGGTGCGTAAGAAAGACGGTTCCGTACGATTTTGTGTCGATTACCGAGCACTCAATAAGATCACTAGGAAGGACGTATACCCCATGCCACGCATCGACGACGCCCTAGATTCCTTACAGGGTGCTGAATATTTTTCTTGCCTCGACTTGCATTCCGGTTATTGCCAAATCCCCATGCACGAAGATGATAAAGAAAAAAACTGCGTTTGCATCCCCGGACGGCCTATACGAATTCAATGTTATGCCGTTCGGTCAATGCAATGCGCCCGCAACTTTTGAGCGTATGATTGACACCGTGCTGCGTGGCCTGAAATTGAAAACTTGCCTATGTTACCTCGATGACATTGTTGTCTTTTCATCGGCGTTTCCTCAACATTTGCAACGCTTGGATGAGGTCCTGACTTGTCTTGCGGGCGCTGGTCTTCAAATTAACACCAAAAAGTGCAATTTCGCCAGCAGATCTATCGATGTACTCGATCACGTTGTGAGCAAGGACGGAATTCGTCCAGACCCTGATAAAACTGCTGCATTGCTTCACTTCCCTTGCCCTGACAAACCGAAAGATTTGCGAAGTTTCCTTGGTCTCGCCTCTTACTTTCGGCGATTCATACAAAACTTTGCCTCCATAGCCGCACCACTTCATAATCTACTTGCTTCTGGTATGCCCTTTTAGTGGTCTCAGGAATGTGAATCGGCTTTCGACAGGTTGAAGACTTCCCTCACGATTGACCCTGTATTTTCTCATTTTCACGATGATGCACCGACCTTCCTGCACAGAGACGCTAGCGGCCGCGGTTTAGGAGCCATGCTCCTGCAACGTGACAACTCTTCGCGAGAGTGAGTCGTTGCATACGCCAGCCGCGTCCTGTCTGCAGCCGAGAGGAACTACACGATCACCGAGCAGTAGTGCCTCGCCATCGTTTGGTCAGTACAAAAATTTCGTCCATATCTGCATGGCCGCCATTTCACCGTTGTGACCGACCACCACGCTTTTTGTTGGCTTTCGGCACTCAAGAACTTGTCGGGACGTCTCAGACGTTGGATTCTACGCCTCCAAGAATATGATTTTGAGATCGTATACAAGTGTGGCAGGAAGCATAGTGACACCGACGCTCTTTCTCGCTGCCCACCACCAACGACTCCACTCGGTTTTCCGCAAACAATTTGCACAACACGCCCTCGGAGTCCATGTCTACAGCGGTTTCCTCTCTCGCCCCTATGGACCAGCTGCCTTCGGATGACCCCCACGATTTTCCTTTTCGACAGTTGGCTGACCCATACTGTCGACGTATTATAGGCTACCTCACTGGCAGTTCCCGCCCACCTAATGCAAGGCTCCGTCGCCAACTCTCGCAAGTTAAGCTGGACAACTCGGTGCTGTACCACAAAATTTACCATCCTGACGGTCAGCGCTGGGTTCCCGTTCTACCCCGATCGCTTCGGTCTGAAGTCCTCAGAGCACTTCATGACCATCCGACTGCTGGTCACCTTGGTTACCATAAAGCCTACGACCGCCTTCGAAGTCGGTTTTATTGGCCAGGCATTACCACTAGTGTAGCTCTGCACTACCTGCCAATGTAGTAAACTACCAACATCTGCTCCCGCCGGTACACTACAGCCTCTTCCGTGCCCAGCCGCACCATTTGAATTTGTAGACGTCGATATTTATGGCCCCCTCCCAGTGAGTGCTGCTGGAAACTGGTGGATAGTAACAGCCGTTGACCATTTGACGCGCTACGCCGAGACGGCATCCCTTACTACCAGTTCAGCTTCGGAAATTGCCAACTTCATCCTCCGAGCCATTATACTGCGTCATTGTGATCCACGTGTGTTGCTCAGTGACCGTGGAAGGGCCTTCTTTTCACAACTAATGAACGAGCTTCTTCGCGCCTCCGGCACAACTCACAAGACTGCCTCTAGTTACCATCACCAGACTAACGGCCCCACTGAGCGATTCCACCGCACTCTAGCTGACATGATCGCCGCCTATATTCAACCAGACCACAAAAACTGGGACGTAGTTTTACCATTCGTCACTTTCGCCTACAATACAGCCATTCAGCGGAACACCGGCTACTCGTCATTTTACCTAGTTTATGAACGCTCCCCTACTTCTTTCCTGGACGTCTCTTTCTTTACCTGCCAAGCGAATTCATCTCCATCCTCTTCAGAGGAATGTGTTTCACGACTCGCACAGTGCCACCAACGTGCTCGTACGAACACTGAAGCCCGACAGCAAGACAGAAAGCTAGTTTATGATGAATCGCATCGTGCTGTATCCTTCCAACCTGGAGACGAAGTGCTCCTTTTGACGCCTGTTCGCACACCTGGTTTGTGTGACAAATTTCAGCCTCGGTTTATCGGGCCGTACACAGTTCTTGAAGAGACTTCACCAGTGAATTGTCGCGTGACGCCCATTGTAGCCCCAGCAGATCGGCGTTATCGAACTACAGAGATCGTCCATGTCTCCCGTATGAAGCCCTTCATGCGACGTTCTTTGTCCCCTTGACTTGCCGCGGCCAGGCTGGCCGCTTTCACGTGGGGGGAATCGGTGTGGGCATTTAGTATACGCATCCTCTTCACCGGTACATTATCATTATTGTCATGTGTGGCTCATGCGTCTTCATCATTGTCGCGTAGCATCATCTTCTTGGCTAATTCATCGTAGCTGCGGACTGCCGGTTCCTTGGGCCTAATAAAAGGTGATCCAAACCAAAACTTCATTATATATATATATATATATATATATATATATATATATATATATATATATATATATATATATATATATTGACGCTGCCACGCCTCCGAGCAACGTACACGTGAGATTGCCGCAACCATCCTACGTGTCGGTTGCTGCCGCTCCCCCGGTGAACTTATGTTCAGTGCCACTTGACCCTTTTTCGGCCCACCTGAGCGCGCTATCTCCAAGTGCTCCTGACGCTTTTTACTTTCGTCAACCCTGGTGCTCGTCCCACCCTGTCTGCTATTACTGCGGGTATCGCGTTTCATTCTTTTCTGGCCCCGTCAACTCTTTACCAATCGTTTGCGATCAGTTTCTCTCCCATGTTGCGCAATGCCGTCGTCTTTCCCGTGTAAACACCGAAACTAGCCAAGAAGATCGTAAAAATTGTTACGATGCCACTCACCGCGTCGTGCTCTACCGCCCTGGCGACGATGTCCTTCTGTGAACTTCTGCGCGAACGCCCGGCTTATGCGAGAAGCTTGAGTCACGCTATCTTGGCCCCTACAAAGTTTTCGAACAGACCTCACCGGTGAACTACCGTGTAACACCTGTTCATGCACCCACTGACCAACGCTGGCACGGGATAGAGATTGTGCACGTTTCGCGTCTCAAGCCCTATCGTATGCGTTCCACAGCGTAATTCGCGGCCAGGCTGGCCACTTTCGTCGGCGGGGAAAATTAGTGTAAGAATTCATTGTGCTTCATCTTCCTCATCTGTCAATAACCATCATCAGTCTTCACTCCGTCCTCCTTCATTTTTCGCGCCATCTTGCTGTTGCGTGAATAAATATTCAGCTGAATGTGTGGCATTTCATCACACACACACACACACACACACACACACACACACACACACACACACACACACACACACACACACACACACACACACACACACACACACATATATATATATATATATATATATTGATATATACATATATATATATATACATATATGAGATCTAACAGACAATAATGCCAAGGAAGGTATAGGCGAAGTTATTAGGCCAATTGTAATGTAAATGAGAAGAAAGAAAAGTGGGTGAAAAGATAACTTCCTGTGGGCAAGATCAATTGGCCTGATAACTTCCCCTATACGTTTCTTGGCATTATTGTCTGTTAGATCTCATTAATAATGTGTAAAACACGAAAAAAAGCCCTCAAGTATACACTTGTTTCCTTTATATATATATATATATATATATATATATATATATATATATATATATATATATATACATACATACAGGCAGGTATTAGGTCAATTCTAATGTAAATGTGAGGAAAGAAAAGTGGGTGAAAAGATAGCTTGCCATGGGCAGGGTCTGAACCTGCTACCTTTGAATAACGGGTTCGATGCTCTACCACCGAGCTACCACGATGGAAATCCCTCCAGCCACGTTTTTTGGTATCTATGTTAGTTTAAACGTGGTAGTGTCAGTCGCCGTCACCAAGAGTCATGGCGGCGAATGTAGCACACTCTTCATGAGCCTGTTTGGTATCACGTAGCACGTGAATCGATTACGAGCTGCCAGCTGCCCGATAGTCCCTTGCATACAATCTAAAGGCACCAAGTCTGCCAGTACAAGACCCTCGTTATTGAATAAGGAAAAGAAGTGTATTATTAAGGCCTCGTTTTTTGTGTTCAGATATATTATAAATGAGATGTAACAGACAACAATGCCAATAAGGCATCGGGGAAGTTATTAGGCCAATTGAAATGTAAATGTGAAGAAAGAAAAGTGTCTGAAAAGATAACTTGCTGTGAGCAGCACTAGAACCTGCGACCTTCGAATAACCGATTTAATTCTCTACCACTGAGCTACCACGACAGCTATTCCCAAGCCACTTTATTGGGTATCTGTGTGAATTTAAACGTGGGAGTGTCAGTCAGCGCCACCAGTAGCCTTGGCGGCGAATGTAGCACAATGTTTATGAGCCTGTATGGTGTCACGTAGCACGTGAACTTATTACGAGATCGCAGCTGACCGATAGTCCCTCGTATAAAACCTAAAGGCACCTAGTCTGTCAAAACGAGACCCTCGTTAATGAATAAGCGAAACAAGTGTATTCTTGGGGGCTCGTTTTTCTCGTCTTTAAACAGAATAATAATGAGATCTAACAGACAATAATGTCAAGGAAAGTGTGTGTGTGTGTGTGTGTGTGTGTGTGTGCAAGAAGCATTGTCTCAGCGACATTGATCTTAGCCCCAGAGGCATCGGCATTGGCATGAGCTCGTGGTTGCTGAGCTTGACCGAATATTGCTGACCACTTCTCCTTCTTCGTTCAGCTCGGCCAATAAACCGGATGAAGAATGTTGGAGTCTGCTGAGTTTCGATCTCTCTGGAACTTCGCAATCGTATTCTGTGGTCCATTATGCCCTCCGACACAAGCGCTGCTGCAACTGATCCAACGGCACTGCCCACTGTCTTCTGCGCCAGTTATTTGTGCCTCCGAGATGTCCCTGTTTTCTCAGGCACCGATGACAAAAATGTAGGCGATTGAACTTGCACGAACCAGCGAGAGAATGCTCACATCGATTGCGACGACGTCGCCAAGTGGGCTACGTCTTTTTACCTGTAGAACGTGGCCAAACTGTGGTTCATTAACCATGAAGCTTAACTCCCTACGTGGTCCATCGTCAAAGCGAGCCTCACACATGTTTTCGGATGGCCTGAGGTACGCAAACAGCGTGCCGAACAACGCTTGCGTACTCGTTCCCAACACCTTGGTGAGAATTTCACAAGCTGTATTGAGAAGATTCTGGGTCTTTACAAGCTCGTCAATGGGTTGACGCCCGAAGAGGATAAAATAAAACACATCATGAAGGGCATTGAGGACTACGCTTTTCAAATGTTGCTCTCTAAGAGTCCTCTCACTGTCCTCAAGCAGACTGAGTTACGCGAGAGTTTTGACGAGTTGTGCAGACAACGCCTTTACACCCTACCTTCCTCGGTGTCCGACGATTCTTTGTCCCGCATGTGCAGTATGGCATAGGAGCCAGCAATGCTCTTATTTGAAAAATTCTACACTTCATCCGCACCGAGATCACTCGTGAACTCTCTTTGATGTCCTGTGTACCTTATCAACCGCGCAGTTTGGCACCTACACTCCACAACTCCATCTAAGGCCATCTTTTCCCTGGAGCCTGCACTTGCGTCACCCGCTTTAGGCAACATGACGGTAGAACAGCGAAAGTATCTCTGGATCAGTGGTCTCATCAGCATTCTTTCTGATCCTTGAACTTCTTCACCGTCCCATGCTTTCGGCCACCAGGCTAGGAACTGCTACCTAAGAGACGACCTTCATTATGGACGCAACTACCTTTCCAATGGTCACAAGTGGCTCCTTGTGATACACTGGCATATGCAAACTGTTATAGGTGAAGATTTCTACTCTGACCCACAATTCGCCCACGCAGGCCGCTTCTAGACATAGGCTAGGCTTCGACTCATATTTTACTGGCGTCACACGTACGGCTACGTGCGGAAGTTCATTTGTTCATGTGCTCAGTGCCAATGACGGAACTTACCTGCCGGGCAAGTCTACTAGTCACTTCTTTCTTGTCCTAGTCGACCTTTTTATTGCGTTGGCGTTGACATTAATGGACCGCTATTGTGAACTTTAGCTGGTAACCGCTAGAGTATTGCTGTAATAGACCATCTGACACGCTATGCGAAGCAGCCGCACTGCCGACTGCTACAGCCCGTGAAGTTGGAATGTTTTGGTGACGACATTTTGTTCTGAGTTATGGTGCCCCTCACAAGCTCTTAGGTGACAGAAGCCATGCCTTCTTTTCTGGCACTTTGAAGACTTTACTCAACGAATGGAGAATCGTGCGCCGCACAAGTGCAGCGTACCATCCTCAGATGTATGGCAAGATGAAGCGCTTCAAACGTACTCTTGGCAATATGCTGTCGATGTACGTCGCCTCTGATTATTCAAACCGAGACCAAGTTCTTCCGTTCATCATCTGCGCTTATTAATATGCCGTACTAGCTGCCACTGGGTTTTTGCCGTACTTTCTTCGGTACAGACGAAAGCTTTCCGATATAGTAGACACCATGCTTCTGTATAAACCTGATGAGTTCGAAAGTATTACTCTGTCTGAAGCTACCCGACATGCTGAAGACTGCCGCCAGCTTGCCCATTACTATTCTACCAAGGATCAGTGGCCGCAACAAGCCCGTCAACCTGGGAACTGGTAGGCTCCAAATTTTCCACCTGGTTCATTGGTGTGGCTTCGGGTGCCTGCTACTGCACCTGACCACTCCAGATAACTTGTTCTCAAATACTCCGACCATACCGCATTGTAGAGCAAACTTTCAACATCGTGGAGTCCATCATGCCATCCAGAGACCTACGCTGCTGCGGCGGTGACATTGTCCACGTCTCTCGCCTCAAGACGTACTCTGTCGCATTAGTTGTTTTTCTTCAGTAAGCCTCCAGGATGGTGCCTTTATGTGAGGAGGGCGATTGTAGCGAAGAAGAAGAAAAGTGGCTTTAGCGGCATTGCTGTGATGCTCAAGGGCATCGCCATCGGCATGAGCTCGTGGTGGCTGCGCTTGGCCGGACGCTGCTGACCACTTCTACGTTCGCATTCTGCTTTGCCAATCAACGCATTTTATTGGTTTTACTGATTGTGTCACTGTGCTTTAACGTCATGCATAAAAATATTGAGGTTAGTCTTATATGTACTGACCATCGAGTCTACGTTATTTTACAACCTCTTAAAGGAAATTTGTGAACTTTCTAAATCTGCTTATCTTAGCAGTGTTACTTTGGCTGTTTTCAAGAAATTCATTATCAACATTTATCTTGCATGAATGCTATCGAGCAGTTGGCGAGTCTAGATTATTTGCCCGTCTTCTTGCGGACGCTCTCTATTCGCATGGTACTTAGCGTGGTGAATTGCTGTTGACGCAGTTGCTCTGTGCGCAGCTGGGAAGTTCGAAGCGTTATGTTTGCTTGTTTGAATATCGCATTATTGTACAGCTGAGTGAACATCGTTTGCCAAGCTATACAATTCACCAATTTTGAAGTGCTTCGCTTTTTTGGTAGAGAAGCAGGACGTTTGATCATTGTATGGCATCTTCAATTTTCCTTTGTGCTACGGGCTGCACTTGCAATACTCGCATATCTGCATATATTCATGCTCTTTTCTTCTTGCTTAGGTTAATCGCTACTACAGCAACGTTATCCACGAGCCCCGTGAAGATAAAACCACGAAACACAATGAAGGCAGTGATCAAGGATGGCATTGTGTACTCTCCACATCCGAAAGTTGACATACCGATGTGCTCCGTCTACAAAGCCATGAAGGAATTTCTAACGGCTTCACCTGAACGAGTAGCACTGGTGAGACAGAGCGATTGCGCAGCAATTCTTCACATTTCATGATTGACCGTTGCATCTCCTATTTAGATCTATCAATATCAGTAAATGTTACAGTACTCACTGTAAATCTTTACTCTATATCACCGCCAGCGCCAAAAAATACCGTTCAACGAAAGAGAAAAATAATTAGCAAACAAAATACGAAGTCATTTCAACTAACTGGAAATATTTTTGCGTATCTTGTGGCAAAAGAAACGAACTGCTGGCTGCGAAGAAGGCACGTCCGCGAAGTGATTGCTGACAAAGGGGCGAAGCAGCGTGCATTGAATCCTTAACTCTAACCTATTTTGTTGGACTTAACAGCCTTACTAGTTGGTCGCTCCTAACCTTCTGTTAACATGCTTTGATCGATGCGTGAATAAAACTCGGTGTTCTTGCGATGTTGTAGCCTTTTATTACACTTGTTCTAGTTAATACACTTTTCAAACCTTTTATTTGTTCAATGACATGTCGGTTGATTCCCACGTTGGTGGGTCACCTCTTTGCCTCTTTTATGGCGTCGTGAACTTCTCTTTCGCTATAAGGTTTTGGTTGGCTCTTGCTAACCTGTTCTTCTGGCATAAGCTTTTATTGACGGGTGGTGACATGCCGCTGTTTTAGGTTGTTGTGACCTTCATTTTTTAAGTCATATGCCTGTATTATGCGCTCTGTAGACGGCTTGCGCACAAATATTTCATTCCTTCGTGCCAAATTGTGCATGGCGTCTGAGTGGATTGAAGTCGTGTGGGCATTGTGAGGTCCTAAGCAGCTTCGCTCCTCAATAAAACGTTCGTTCACATCATCACAGAATTTCAGTATTGTTATGCCTTATGACGTTACAGTTACACTGGAAAACTCGACTGCTCACTACTTATATCGACCTATTGCTGCCGCTTCCTCTCCAGTATCTGTGTAGGTGCGTAGCCATAAACAATGTGGTTCCGCCCGTATCCGCCACACCCTACCATTTTCGTATGGCGCATTATGTCATGGACCATACTTGTTCCACGTATTATCAGCTGCGCATCATTAGTACAGTCTGTGACACACTTTCGCGAGCAAAGAGGAATAAAGCTCGTTACGTACTGGAACTTCATAGTCGAATTCATAGTCAAACATATCTGTGTCATTTGCAGGTGGACGACAACATGTGCCTCACACGTGGTGATTTCTTTTCTCAATTACGGAGATTCGCTGCGGGCTTCCAGGCACATGGCATCGGGCTTGGTGATCGTGTATGTGTACACCTTGACAACAGCGTCGAGAACATGATTGCCCTATTCAGCCTCACTTTTACAGGAGCATCGGTGTTGCTAGCAAACCCAGTACTCAATGAAAGTAAGCGCATCCCAAGACTTCTTTTACATTTTTTGTCATCCTTCATTTTTGCAATCATAGGAGAGAGGACAAAGAGTAATAAATTTAGGTTGGTTTATTAATTTAGGTTTAAAAAGTTGTCTGGCCTACCATGAACGACATGTGTATGTGTGTATTTGTGTCACAGTTATCACATCGTTGAAAGGACGCTATGAAGGGAGAAAGGAAAACCAAAAAAAAAACGTTCTCCTGTCTGGAAGTGATCTTGCGACTAATGAGCCCGCGATGGTACGCGACCGATGCTCTACCACCTGAGCTGTCAAAGCACACGAAAGTAAATACAAACATGCCTTATATCTCTCACGCATTGCCTCTCGCTCGGCGTACTCACTTGGTGTCTACGCAGTGGTGCGAAGCTGTCCTCTGAGAGCAGTGAAGAGAAATATTGCAGCATGACACTTACTAACGCCGATAAAGATCTGTTAACAAGCAGTTAAAAAATGGCGTCCAAGATTGAACTCGAGCCTGCGATCTCGGTAGTCGCCGTTAAATTGTCTCGATAGCACCAACAAACACTGGCCACACTGCCGTCGGCGACCTATCCTAGAAAACGGAGCAGAAATCCTTCTTTTTACGTGTGCTAGACACAGCACTGTGTCACTCTAGTTAGGTTATTTCTCGCTTTCGCTTTGTGTTATTGTGTGGCAGCTCGTTGTTGGACTAGTGCCGCTTCAACACGCTCCAACGCTGTTTTACCGCCAACTAAATTATATGCGATAGCACCGACTGCTAAATCTGCTGCCGTAAGTAGTCGAGAAAAGCAATAATGTTGACGGGCAAAGGTGGCGCCTCGGTGGAACGGGACGAAACCAGTGAGACGTGAAACGCCTGCGTTCGTTCGCTGGCTGAAGCTACAAACATCTGCCTACCGTGTTGCCGAAGCGTGGTTTGATAGTGTATGCACGAACACAGAGAGTAGGTGACCCGTAGAGTTTTATATAATTATACCTAATAGAGAAATCTGGCGCTGCAATCGCGTACCTTCATAGAAATTATGGGAAGTACATGCCTCTAATCAGGTATGGTGAGCTAGCAAACGGTCTACAGACTTTTTTCTACAATTCCAGTTTCGTTCTTCACGCAGCACGGGTAGAGGGGTGCGGTAAAAGAGCACTGAATTTGTGTCTTTCTTGTTCAAAGTTGCTGACAACCACTAGGTTTGAAGTTTGCTGCGATGTTGGAGCTTTACGTATCGTACTTGACAGGTTAAATGAAGCATCGTACACTCACCGCTGCGCATAGATGTAGCGCCTCATGCCAGTGCAGGAATACGCGTTGATTTCATGATTTTTCACGATTGAATTTTGCCTAAACTCTTTCTAAATTTACTGCAAAACGATTTCGAAGCTAAGTAGACGCACCGTCTCGCTTCGCTTCCTCAATTCACAAGAGAACCAGAGGTGCGTTGGGGCAGAGCACTTGAACAGACGCACCTAGCATCGCAGAAAACGAAACTTTAAGTGTTTCTCACTTATTACTTTGCTGTTTTTTCAATAAATTATTAATTCCTGCTTTTCAGAAAAACAACAAGCATGTTTGTTTTCGAGCGTTGTAAAAAAGTATTTAATAAAGCTTGATGCCAATTCTGGAGCGCAATGGCAGAGAAATACATACCCTGATGGTTAATTTTGTCCCTGGTTTCATTTTCGCCGCCTCGTCACAAAAACATTTTGCGGTAAAGTTTACTTACAAACAAATACAGCAAGTTTCCTGTAAGTACAACTTCATATCGCTTTGTTTTACACTTGGAAAAGAAGCGTAGCAAGTCTCAAGAATATAATCCATCCGAAGCGGATGCATAACCTGCAATTTCCATAATTCCCATAGGGGTACAAGCGCCGCTGAAAGAGCCCGCGTTTACACTAGCGCCAGATTACCCTCTGGTTATTATTGTATGAAACTCTATGGATTTACTGCATCTATTTTAGGTGCACGTCGTGCCGTTTCTCATTATTATCGACGATGCTTTGAAAAAGCACACAACACCATGTTTATTGAGTGTTGTTGCACGTGATCTTTGCGCGCAATTCACGATACGGTGTATCCTTGTAACTCACAAATATTTCAACTACCACAACAGCAAAATCATGATTATTGCCATTAGTCAACACAAAAAAGATGTGCCACTGGGCGTCAGCTTGAGGGCATCAAAAATCGAAAGCTGCCATTGTCGCCAAACACCAATATACATTGTACGAACTCTCAGACCAACTGCACACTAAGCATTATTCCTGTGATACCGATTCCTATGACGAAGAGGTAAGTCACGTTTTTGTTTTTGTAGTGTTTCTGCATATGTACGTTTTGTTTGGAAAAACTACCTTCTGAGCACTGCCATCTTCCACAAAAGGAGCAGTGAACGCATTTCACAAGCAAAACTAAAACCTATGAGCGTAGAATGGAAACTATATTTTTACGGTTTGTGTTTCTCGGTGCAGGATAAATGCCACCTATGAATGGCTTTTACCATCAAAATTCAGGTACACTTAAGCCACTGATCATAGTGGCATTTTTGTAAGTGCTTCATGCCATCAGGTCTAACACCTTCTGTTTGCGTATGTCCTATTGCTACTGAGAATTGGAGGTGAGGGCTCACAAATCTCAAGTATACCGAACAAAATTCGAATATATCACATAAAGATTCATATCCACTTCCTGCAAACGTGTCGTTGAAGAAAAGAATCTAAGATTTCGTATCACACTGCAAGTGCCCAGGCTTGATCAGTTTTCAGAAGTGTGCAAATATTTATGCCAGCTGATTCTAAAATGCGAAAGTCGAATTTTCGAACTGATGTAAATGTCACCATCACTTTTCAGTAAAGTAATAACCCTCGCGCTTATGAACAATAGTTTAGCGTAAAAACGGGCTGTAACCTGGTTCAGTTGATGGTCGTTTGCTAGACCAGTTCGATCATTTCAATGTTGTCTTGTTTGCATCTTTATGTATTGTGTATCCTGTGTGTATTTCTCATCCTGCTTGTGCTTCTTATCCGCAGGATATAAAGGTAAACAAAATATATAACATATAGATGAGTGCTGATATTCACAAACTCAGACATTTTGCAAAAAATAGAACCAATCAAAGGTAGTGTATCCACAAGCTTGCTTACACATGCATTCATGTCATCGCGGCTACCTAACATCAATTTTCATCCCCCTCGCATTTATTTTCCACCTCGTTAGTATCACAAAAGGTTGTTACAGAATACGCCACGTGCTACGCCATAACACAATATCTTACACCAAGCTGCGTCACAGATGTCGCCGACTTCTTCCTACACGGCGTCGTTTCGCAGCATGGCGCTTCTTCCTGGCCTCGCGGACTGTGCCTCCACCCCCTATTTCTACAGAGAACATAGCCGACATTCTCCATTCATCACAACTGAGGCACAAAATCACTTCGATGTTTACTTCTCTTTCCGACAAGTTACAACAGTATACTTCAAAGCTTATGCAAAGGGTTAACCTGTCACATCTGGCTGTTTCTCCTGATTTTCCTCCTGTGGCACTCAAACATCTGTTCTCATTACACCCATTTGTCAAAAAAATATCCGTACATATGCCAAACAATCCGTAGCAAGGTTTGACAAGTTCACAATAGTGCATGACCTATGTTAAGCATATGATCTCGTACACACCTAAATGAACTATCAATAATGGGTGATGACTATGATGATGGCAGCCTCTACTAATGGCTCGTTGCCGTTTTGGTGGATTGGCTAAAAACTAATACTTTACTATTCATAGCGGTCACTTAAGAACTTTAATAATAATGAAAATAGAGCCCTTATAATAATTAAACAATTCTAATTTACAGGTTTCAGAACAAACTCGCCCTGCTTCATTCAAAAGAATTTCTACCACGGAAGGAACCGAGATCCCCGACAATGACCTTATGAGGATAGTTCCAAGGATAGAACATTTGAAATAACAAAATCAAATCTAGTTAGATCAAACACTGCTTTCAGAATGTTTCTCCTGAGTGAATCGAAGAAGTACGATAACAAGTAACACCCATAGTTTTAGCATAGTTACAAAATGATCCAACAGGGCAAGGAGCCAGGCCAGCTCTGTTCATACAATAATTTATTTAGCAACGCAAGGGCGTAAGCTTGTGAAAATGACTTTTGGTTTTCGCGTTAAATGAAGATTCTTATAGCCATAATATGAACGCTTCTTTGTTTTCGTTGAACATCACGTTGCGTATTTACTATTCCCTATTATCTCCTGTCACTGAATACTTTATTGTGGTTTCTTACTTTCAGTTCTAATGAAGTAACTTTCCTCGAAATTTTGCGTTGTATTTGTGCTTTTTTTCCCTTTATGTATAAACTCATTCGTTTTTGCTCTGGGTCGTTGTCAGGACATGTAATTGTTTAACCTGTTTACTGTTATGCAATTCACGGCAGTGCAGCCTTGATCTGAGACATGGGCCTAGTGAAATCTTCAGTCTTTTTGTCTGTGCACCATACAAATGACAGATGCTGAACAAGTTCAAGTTGAATATAATTATTTTTTTTTAAAGTACGATGCTAATTATGTCTGGCACATCGCTGCTTTCCATGAAATTAAGCCGGTTAGTTATCTCAAGCACCGTGCATATAATGCTCAGCCTAAACTGCTACGCTGTTTGGGCTACACAGGCATTATCGATACTCATGCAAGCTACGCTGGGCGCATTATTACACACGCACCACCTATTTGTTTCTTTATTTAGTAGCAATGACTTTCTTGTTATTATTACTTCATATGTTGTTTTTTATGTTTTTTCCAGACGAGCTCGTCTTTCAAGTGGACCATTCAGACGCCACTCACATTTTGACCACTCCACAATATGCAACGAAAGTCAGTGGCAGTGAAGAAGAAAACGAATGTTAAGGGTAAGCTGATTGCAGTGCAGAAACGAGTATTCAAAGAGGGAGGGAAAGATGCCATAAAGGTGCGTAAAATGTGTGTGAAGCGATCTGATTCAGAACCCATTCGAATCGTAAGGATTGGTCGCTAAGCGGCTTCATTGAAAAATATTAGTAATATGTCGGAAGTGGGAAGAGCCGGAGGTCATCGTCGAGATTACTGCGAATATCACGTCTCACGAGAGTGCTTGCAGAAAAAAAGAGAAGGAATTCACCTTCATACTTGGCCAATCTTCTGCATGCGTAAGAGTCATGAGAAGAGGAGAAGAAGAAGAGCACTGGAAGAAAAAAAACAGTTGTTCCTGAACGTCGCTTTCGACGGTCATAGCTCATCGTCTTGGTGGTCGGACGAAGCCTGACCTGTACTGTGAGGCACGACTTTGAAGAAGCTGCCCGGCTCAGGATCGGGCGGCAGTATCCTTATTGTTCTTTGAGAGTTCATTATTTTCCGGTAACTGTATTGGTCTTTCTCACTGAAGCGAGTCATTCAATCTTGATGTCATTGTCTTCCCCCGGCCAAGGGCACTCCCCTTGGTTAGCTTCTACTCCCGCTAAGGATTAGCCGATAGACTATTTGTTACGCAGTGGAGCGAGAAGTGTCCCTGTGGCGCTGGTACCTACAGATGGGGGCAGTATTCCGATGAAGAACCCAAAGGCGATTCAAGTGGAGCTTCGAAAAGCCACTTCGCATCTCCAGGAGATCACTGAGGTCCGCCAGTTTGGTCGCGGAGGCATCATATGCTGTTCCGCAGATCAGGAATGCATTCGTGAGCTCCTGCAATGTTCCGAATTCGCAGCGCATCCGGTAAGCCCATTTATTCCGGCACACCTCGCATGCTCGAAAAGATTAGTCCGCGGTGTAGACACAAGCCTGACACCTGCAGAAGTGCTCGATTTGTTTTTCGGTGGCGGGTGTAATTTCAGTGTACAGGTGCACACAATTGACAACATAAAATCCCCAACGGAATCGGTGATAGCGACCTTTTAGGAACAGTCCGACCTTCCGAAATTAAGGCATGGCCACTGATCTATAAGGTAGAGCCACTTTCCCCCAAACCCCTGCAGTGTTTGAAATGTTGGCGATATGGACATAGCGTCAGAGGGTGCCGATCAGTTCTTAGATGCCGTCTGTGTGGTGAAAATCACGACAGCCGCAAGTGCAGCTCTGAAAAAGAGAGGTGCTGCTTATGTAATGGGGCGCACCCTGCAGACTTCGCAGACTGTGCAGCAAAAGAAAGGGAGCTTGCCATAATGGACATTGTAGAACGCAAGAGTTGCTCTCGGAGACAAGCCGTTGCAGAAATGCCGGAGAGATCAAAAGGATATGCAGGTGTTGCAGCACGTAATACCACCGCCATGGATGCATCTCTCGCAACATCTATCGCAGAGGCCGTAGAGAAGGCTATGGAAAAGGCAATGGAACGCCTCGCAAACAATCTTTTTGAAAGCATAGCACAATTGGCTTCCAATCAACTATCTCAAATTCTAGGTGTAGAATCTACGAACGATTGGGCTCTTCAGACATCATTGGTATCGCAGCGTACGGAAATAGAAAGTGCGACAACACGTCAGCGAGCGGTTTTCTCCTGAGACA
>WOVY01003210.1:0-228182 GCA_013436015.1 Rhipicephalus annulatus | reverse complement strand
AAGACTGCAAAGTACTCAAGAAGAGTAGAAATGTTCTGAGACAAATGGTGAAAGACAGATCCTCACGAAAGGAAGTGGTAATGTTTGTTCAACGACGGCGTTCTCGTCGATGGTGGTGCTGGAAGAAAAAAACATAGCAGACCTGTGCCGAATGCGCCTTCACTTACGCCGCCACCGCCTCCACCACGCGCCGCCCACAACCACAGCGACCTATTCACACCCGCCATCTGGTGGGGTACGTCGACAGGTGCCGAAAGACACTGTGGTACAAAAGGAAACATTGACTCTGACTGGCCGCTTTACCGTGGTACCGTGTCTACGGAACCACAGCATGGACAGTGGACAACGGCTACGCCCCAGCCAGCAGTCTATCCGCCCAAGAGCGTACAAGCTTTTTTTCTGTACTGAGGTCGTTCATGAGTTATCCGCACTCTCTTGGCTAGTCTACAGATTCCTTCCTAGATTCGCGCTGCAAGTCTTGGACACACAAGAACCAATTTTCGCCGGCCTTCAGTCAACACATGGCGCAACATAGACCCAATCAGCCTTTACGATAAAAAGTGAAGCCTGCTTCCCTAGTTCAGTGAACGCCAGACGTCTGCAGTCAGGAATGCCTGAGCTTCTACAGTTCCTTTTCGGGAATAAGGTTTCCCATTATCGTCATTTGTGGACCTATTTTTTAAAAATACATCTACTTTTGGGCTATGAATCATTCGATTCTTCCAGCTTGCATTGAACGAAGTCAGTTTGCTGTGTGCATCCGTAAAGAACTCACTTATGTTCGCCAAAGAGTAGAGTCTCACAATGGAAATCACTGCGTGTGTCTATATGTTAAAAAAGAAGAAGCTGTCGCTTACGCTGATAGGCGCATATATATCGCCGTCATGTTGACTGTATTAAACAGATGCTAAATGATATTTTGCAAACGACTTCAGCACCTTAGATATTTATGGGTGACTTTAACGCCCATCATCCACTGTGGGGAAGCATCAGGACAAATCGACAAGGGCACGAACCTAGTTGATCTCGCATCACAGCACGGGCTTGAGGTGCTGAACGACAGCAGCCCTACTTATCTCCGTGGAGCAGCTTATAGCAGTTGCCTGTACTTGACATTAGTGTCGCATAGTATTATCACGAAAGCCCAATCGTTAACAGATATTGAAACCCACGGCAGATGACCATATCCCCACGTACGTGACAGTCAGAGGTCTGAGACGATTCTCCTTCCCCTGGACACTCAAGTCTTATTGACTGGGAACAGTATCAGATATCATTGGAGAGAAGTGTATGCACGACCGCCGGAATCCATTGTAAAGAGTGTAATTGTTTGTGCTCATGGAGACTTTCCACGAAGATATGTTTCAAAAGAATCGAGGCGTACAGCACTCGACCGAAGAGTTGGAGCAACTTCAAGCTGTACGCCAGCGTGCATAAAGACGATACAGACATACGAATCTATCTATGACCTCAAAGAATCCAGATGCCTTCAGAGGAAAATTCAGTATTGAAAAGCACAAACTTCAGTTAAGAACGATGAAAGAGTTCTGTGATTTGCTAGACCCTTGAAAGCCTTTGTCTCACATATGGAGACTCTTTGAGGCATTCACTCGCAGCCTCCGCAAACAGCAATAATCCCTTTGCTGCTGTTGGGCGCTACATCAAACGTCGTTCACAGCTTGATGTTTCTGGTGAATTTTGTGCAAAGATCGCCGGCGACATTTCTATACGGATCCATCTATCACCAAGGACGTTCCAGTCGCATGAGAATCAGGAATGGAGGTTGCATTCACTATCGAAGAACATGCAGCATTGAACACATGCAGGCGCTTCATAGTCCCCAGGTCTGGATGGAGTGACCTATGCTTGCCTTACGTCCACCTAAGCCTGAAGGCACAAACGCTGTCTCCTGGACATTTTCAATAAGTCTTAGCATGATGAAATGGTGCCTGATGAGGGGAAGTACAGTCGCCCCTGGTGCCTTTGTTGAAGCCCAGAAACTCTCCATTGGATCTGACATCATACCGGCCTATAGCACTTGCAGGCTGCGTCCCGCAAGGTCACGGAGAGGATGTTGTTTACACGCACGAATGGTGCCTGGAAGATTATAACATCTATCCTGATGCTATGACTTGCTTTCGACGATGGTTGGTCTTCAATAAATAGTGTCATTGATTTAATGGACCTCTGTTCAGCAACAGAAAAGCTAATAAGTGGCTGCTCGTAGCTTTGTTCTTAGAGGTGAAAGGGGCCTCATGACAACGGGACCCATGAGGCGTTTCCTTCATTGCCCTCGAAGCACCTGAACTTGGAAGTTGTGTCTTTCAATGGGTTAGAAGCTACCTCAAAAAGAGATCCATGTTCGTCCTAACTGAAGATGGGTCTAACGAATAAGCATTTCACAAGTATGTGGTGCCATAAAGCGGCGTTGTGAGTCCGACTCTTTTTAACCTGTGTTATTGTGGGGCTCACTGAAAGCTGCCACGGAAGGCCTATATATCTCTCTACAACTGATGATATCAGTATTTTGGCGTCCGGCGTGACAGGCCTCAAGTGGGCGCAAGATCAGAAGGCGGGCAAAAATGACACTGGCATACCTTCGCCAGCAAATTTGACTATTGCCACACCAGAAAAAATGCGCAGCGGTGGCGTTTATTATACCGTAAACCGATGTCTTTCTACCCATTGTGCATCGAATGGCAGATCAATCGCCATATAAGACAGTCACAGATTTTTAGGTGTCATCGTAGAATCGTGACCTAATCTGGAGACTACATGTCGCAAACCTGAAGGAAAAGCTCATCGGCATTCAGATCAGGTCAGAACAGATCAAGGTCAGAGCAGAACATAATTGGGATGAAGACATTGCCGAAACGATGTGAAAATAGACGGGGAGGAAAGTGAGATTAAGTACTAAAGCGCGTTAAACAACGTCCACATGGAACACCAGCAAAAACGTTGGAACGAGATCAAGGCGCGCAAACAGGCCAAGCTTCGAACCGAGAAAAAGTGCCTCAAGAAGAAATACAACACTGTCCCAGGATTTGATAAAAATGTGAATGTTCTTACGGATGCAAGACCATGAGACATCAAAAGTAAGAAAACGGTGGGGGAGGGTGGGCGTCATATCAGAAGATCAAAAACTCATCAGGAATTTTACAGAAAAGAGAAGTCGGGTGTGAGCCTGCATGTAATATGGCAGCCTTGTGCTACATGTCGAGTTAGTCATGACACTGTTTCGTAGTTGTTTTTAAGCACGTGCGTGCACCAGGCTTTGTTGATGCCCTAATGCTGGTTATTAAAGTCATTTTTGTTATATCATAGCCCTCTCTATTGGGCCGAGCCTTCACAATATATAGGTTTTTTGGAGCTTCACATAACAGATGTGATGTTATGTTGGTCATTAAAAACTGAGGCCTTTTAAAGCGCTTCTAATTTCACTATTCAGGGCACATGCTTGATACTGTGATCGAGATAGCGAATTTTCTACAGATTCCGTCACAACGGAAAGTGTATGTGAAAAGCACGCAGCCGAAACAAACAAATCATGCGAGTTTTCCCTTTCAGATTGTCCTAAACATGAAGAAAGAATGGAAATTCTTGCTGTTTGGCTAATATAGAGCGTGACATTAACTTTGTGGCTCTCAATAGCCAGTATGAAGGCCACAGTGATATTGTTACGCGCACTGACTGAAAAAAAAAACATTGCTACGTATACCAAGGCTAACGTGATTGCATGTTTTTTTTTGTTCTACAGCGCCTGCTATTCCAGTGGTGATGATTAACATACCAGAAGAGGGATGCGAAAATTTTGTCTCTTCCGTTAGCTATACGGTAAGTGTGCGTGTTCGTAACCTAGGCCGCGTTATGTGGAGTGACCTGTTAGAAACAACATGTACATTTTCTTTCAAAATTGAATGAAGAGCTAGATGTTTCTACAGTATGGTTTGCGGTGTCAGTTGGCCTTCTATGGTTGAGGCAAGCAACGCGGAATTGACAGAGCGCTTAATGGAGTTCGCAACTCTTTATAGTGGGGGTTAAAAAATTATTTTCCCTAGACGGATCTGTGTTTTATACCTATACCCATATTTAGGTATGGCAGTGTGATATTTTGTCGCCATTGAAAAGTGAGAGCTGAGATGATGAGTCGAACCCATGTCCTCAAACGTAGCGGTGAAAAACGTTAGTTCATGTTGTCAACAGTAGGTCAAATATGGGCAGCGCTGTGCCTCTCTTTATTGTAGTCATACGAAAAAAAGAAACATTTAGGTTCTCTGTATTGATTTGAAGAATTCACGTGTCTGATCTGCCTTTTCCTGTCTTGTTATAACACGTCGGGACATCGATAAGTTGATGCGTGTGATTTCACCATAATGTCCCAAGCGCACTTTAAGGCGCGAGAGTTTTAGATGCTTCAGCAAGCGCTAAGATGGACCAGCACCGGCGTCAACGCAAGTGATGCAAAAATCTTCACCGCGTGATTACGTCATTATGACGCCGCTATGACGCCACGCCACGCCACGTCACAGAATGTCGTCACTTCATGATGTAGCCATTTCGTGAAAGCTGGGCCGATCACAGAGGCAATCAAGAACAAGTGAGGCGGAATGCTTGCCTCATCTTCAATCCTGGAGGACAAAGGAAACCACGTTTGGTGCGAAAATATCATTGAACGGGTGGAAGAGGACTAATACATCGAATGAGAAGAAGACGAGAATGGATTTCGCTTTCGGGTCGTATTGGGTGAGTGCGTGAGATACCCTGTGTGTTTTTAGGGCGAATCAGCTTAGTGGTTCGGGCTGTCATGCTGTCGTCGTCTCATGTCGGCTAGTGTAACACAGGAGAGACCATGTATAGCATAGACACCTATGGCACATCTATGTCTAGCAAGTGGGTGTGAAAGGGGAGTCTGTGAGAATGAATGATGTGAGAATGACGAGGAGGAAATAGGATGTCATCATACGCGGTCATCTGGTGTCTTCGCTTGGCATCATGCACAAAAACAATATACAGCAAGGGGGCAAGAGGGAAGTGAGGCTGAGAAGGAGGTGTAAGCGTAAGGAGGATTGAAAGAAAAAAAAAAGATAGAGGGTAAAGCACGGCACAGTAATGTATGGCGTCCCGCAGAAAACCATGATAGAACAATCATCTCCTAGAACAATCCCATACCGCATGGATTGGGAAAGTGAAGTGAGAATGAGGGCGCAAAAAAAGGGAAGGGTGAAACATAGCATACTTATGGCGTTAAGCAGGCAGAACTACCTGTAACACTGTCACCGTATAACCATATATAGCAAGGTTGCAGGAAAGGGTAGTGAAGATTAGAAGAAAGGGAGTATGCTGTCATCGTATGCTGTCATCTCCTGTCACATTAGAGTTACGCACGCAAAACTGTCTATAACACAGTCAGCTACAACAAGGGTGTTGTAAAAGTAGGAGAGAATGAGGAAGAGGGTAAGAAGGAATGAAGAGACTAAAGGAAAACATAGACATATATCAAGCCTTAATCAAAACCACGGATAGCAAATGCATGTATAGTAAGGTACATTAAGGGCACGCGATACGAAAGTGAGTGCGAGGAGATGGGGAGAGGGTAGAGCATAGCATAGTGTAACATAGCAATTGGCCGAAAAACGAACTGAGGGTGAGGAGAAGCGATGCGAGAGGGAGAAGCGGAGACGACTCCATTGCATCACAAATTACAGTTCCCTTTCCCGCCTTGGGGGCCTAACTCATCACCAATTGGGATCTCCAGCGCGTGCTTGCTTGTGAACGCAAACTTGACTCCAGGAACCCAGATTCTTCAGTGACACTCACAGGCCTTGGTCGCCCTGTTTACTTCAGCTCTGGGGAGTCCTCCCAAGCGAATTCAGAGTTCACCTAATAGTGCCTTATAGACGAAGCTGCAAGACAAGTTTTTCGAGTTCGACGCTGGAGGACAGGCGAATGACTGCTCCACACTTGCTACAGCTTGCACGTTCAGCGCAACTGCGTATTTTTTTGTGGTCTGTCCTCATATTGCGCTGAGTTGTGCAACAAACATAGTTCAACAAGCGTAGGTGTGTGTGTGTGTGTGTGTGTGTGAGAGAGAGAGAGAGAGAGAAGGCACAGTTATTTTCGGAAGTCATGTCCAGATGTAAGCTCAAGGGAGAGGTTTGTTAGGGCTTCTTGAAAACAATGAGTTTGTGCGAAGGATGGCGGTCCACGAAGAAGCTAATTTGCCCAGGTTTGTAACTTAGGCCTGCCCTCGTAATCCTGTTCCCACGTGACTCGACTCTACAGCTTCATTTTCATTGCATAGTCAATGGACTAGATGGGATAGGGTTTTACAAATGAGAGCGTAACTAGGTGTGCTATATTTTTCAATAACAAGAAGAAAGATATCTACAACAAAATGTTTATCTAGCACCTGCACTCTATTTCTGACATTACAGGTTACAGAGCGGGCAGTATGACCCTAGTTTTTTCGGAGCACGTGATCCTCTTGAAATACTCTCAGGAGGTTCAAAGAAGTGCTCGATATTATTTTCAGAGTAAGTGTAGGTTTCATGTGTGCTTTTTCAACTTCCAGGAAAAAGTCGACACCACATGCTCCCTCTTGTGTCCTGGCAAAAAAAGAAAAGTTTTGAAACAAGGAACTGAGTGCGCAGTAAGTTTATCAGTATTCGGTTCCATGGTAAAACGTCATATGCGGGTTGTAAAACAAACAAAAATGTCGTAAAAAGATTTAATATATGGTAGAGCTTACTCTTAGGTGGAGTAACATATCGTCAGCTTCATGGCAATAGAATCAATGTCAGCGTAATTGCTCATTCCTGGAGAACGTAACTTATCGGCAATGTCTAATAAAAATCTGTCAGTGTAATTACACTGAAAGTCTTTCAGTGTAATTCAATTCAGTTCAATTTTATTTGCAACATACACATAACACATTGAAGGCTGCCTTCACAAGAAATCTCTAAGCGTACTGCTCCACAATGGCGGAAAAAATAATTGACGGTAGTTACAATTAATTTGTAATGATACTGAATGAAAATACGCGAAGTCACAGCGATAAACACATAAACCTATAGTACGATGAATATAATAATATATCATATGCAAGGTGTGCAAATAGATATCACTGCAGCTATCTTTTCTCAAAGTTTCACTTGCTTTGTTCATCATTTTCATGCTATCACAAAAACGAGCGCGTTACATTTGAGCAGGCTAATAAATCACACTTTAATAGACATAATGATTTCACCGTTTTTCTACCACAAAGAAAAATAGCAAAAGAAATCATGTGTGGCAAGAGGAGAGGCCAGGAGTTAATGAGCTTCCGTCTGCATTGTGTGATCGAATTAACAAAACTTTCTATTAAGAAGATTTAGGTGCCGCTTATTAGCTCTAAAAGATGCCCTTCAGATGCGTGACCTTGTAGTCGACGATGTAACGAAGTTGACATATAACGTAAGGCTTGCGTTATGTTCCTATTCAGAATCTGTCATTAGCATTGCTTGATTGGTTCTTGCGCGCAGCGCTTGTGCTTTAGCAACGCAACAATATCCGCGAAAGTGACTCATCGCTTTGTGACGCTTACAGAATGCTTGTGCATGTTCACGCGGAACAAAGAACGTTATCTCGCTCATCTTGATCAGCTTTAGTATTTTCGTTGTGGTTCTGAAAAAATATGTTTCTGAACCTCATCTATCCTGTCACGTCCATCACGCGGCGTCATGTAACTGTTAGCACTCACTATATCAGCGCTAAAAGTACGCGCTTAACTGTACGGTAATATGTTAAACAAAGCTTCGAAGTATTTTAACAGCTGTTGTGCATTTTCTGCCCAAAAGCAAAGGTAGCTGCCGGCCAGTCACTCCAGCACTGCCTTCTCGAGGAGATGAATTAATGTTGGCGTAATAAGTAAATAGAACATCGTAGGGCAGCAGTTGCTGCACATATAACACCGCGCTGTGCTAACCCTGCCTGAAAATACGTCATAATTAGGTCTCAGTGCAAGCCACTGTACTCATTGTAATCTAACGCCAGGCAAGCGAAGGGAGAGTATCACTGAAATACGCTTGATTGATGGATATGTGCGGTTTAACGTCCCAAAACCGCCATATGATTATGAGAGACGCCGTAGTGGAGGGCTCCGGAAATTTCGACCACCTGGGGTTCTTTAACGTGCACCCAAATCTGAGTACACGGGCCTACAACATTTCCGCCTCCATCGGAAATGCAGCCGCCGCAGCCGGGATTCGAACCCGCGACGTGCGGGTCAGCAGCCGAGTACCTTAGCCACTAGACCACCGCGGCGGGGCACTGAAATACGCTTGTGCACCCCTCGACTAAATATAGTCTCCCACTTTCACTTCGCAAGCCTGGCCGAACTAAAACCGGCTCAACATATCAGAGCTCACTGATTTATGTCTGAAGAACATATGAAAAATCATGTCAGAATAGACAAAACCAGTTGTTTTCAAATGATAAAGAGATGCATATGTAAAGAAGAGAGAGGTGCGTTTAGGTTCTTTAGAAAAAATAATACAGTGGTGATATTGTAATAACGGTATAAAGCAGCAGCCATTGGAGGGCCTTGTTCTTCCAACCTAGCTTCTTCCATCTTTTTACGCAGCTGAACGCCAAAGCATTATGTTTCAGTCATGGCTGCGGGTCAATTTTCTTGCAGTTAATATACATGTTCTGAATTGGCAAGTAATTATTTCTGGTGCCGTTGATTGATTTATATGTGGGGTTTAACGACCCAAAACAACCATAAGATCATGAGAGACGCTGCAGTCGAGGGCTCCGGAAATGTCAACCTCGTTGTGTTCTTTAATGTGTACCCAAATCTGAGCACATGGGCCTAGAGCATTTTTACCTCCATCGGAAATGCAGCCGCCACAGCCGGGATTTGATCCCGCAACCTGCGGGTCAGCAGCCGAATACCTTAGCCACTAGAGCGCAACAGCGGGGCAATTGATATGCTACTAGATTGTTCTTCAGAACTACAATAATTGACACAATCCTAGTTAGCTTAGGAGAAAATCTTGATCAGCCTTAAATTAGCAAGATCTGAGTCTCATGATGTCAGTCAGCATGATTCCAACTGACAATGTCTTAATTACGGCCTTCGGATGACACGACCTAATTAGCTTAGCGTAGCATGACTATGTTAACTATTTAGGTTACCACGTTGCCGATCAGCTAATTAGACAATCAGCGAGGCGGATGTCTACGGTAGCGAGGAGATAAAGGGGTCGTTCCAGCCGAGCAACGAGATAAAATGTTGAGGGCGATAATCAAGAGGATAACGTGCTGATACCACACAAAATAACGAAAAGCTGAACAGCTACACTATGAAAACAAAAACTCGAAGAGAACCTAATCCTTCACTTAGGTGTGTGGTTGTTAAACACACCTTGGTGTTCTAGTGCCCTAGTGTGCTCCTTATGTTCACGCTCGTTTCATCGCACTGCCGAAGCGAGTCTGAAAGGCAACCAAAATAAAAGAAAGCGCATAGTTGAGATCTGCTCCACCAGGTGGCACGACGATGCGAAATGCTCACAGGGAAATCGTCTGCTATTTCAATGAAGCCCTTATATTAAGTTTAAATATTAATTGCTCACGGTGAATTGGTCATTGTACGAAGTAAACCAATGCTCACATACGATGTGTATCCATATACCTCATAACAAGAACGAGATGCATTGATGTCGTCCAATTATTTTTTTGCAAAGGCTGCTTTATTAATAATCCCTAACCAAAAATAAGCATATAATCAGAAGTACATCAAACGAAACAATTGTGCCACTTAGCGCTAGTCTCATAAAAAAAGTTACTAGTTAATCGCAAGGCTTACAGCGCGCGCAAAGACGACTATGAAGACGGATGGGACACAAGAACTATATGTAGTGCCTTGAGCACATACCAATGAGCCGAAAACGTAGTACTGCTTGTTTGTGTTCCGAATGCATTTATGCATGTAACAGCACCTCATGGAATACGCGCATAGCATCCCAACGTACATCACCAAACCTCCCACGCCGCCTCCACTGGCAACACGAGAACTAGGTGACATGTTTCGTCTGAAAAGGCGAATAAGAAAATACGCTGTTTCGCAGAAATCGTGCCGCAATCGCAAAACTGGAACACATAACATCGTTTCTGATTTGCTAACACATCAAGGAAATAACCCTGGGCACCTTTTTAATTTTATAACAATGGAGAACGTAACTGTAGAATGGACCGGACTGTCTTGACGTTACCATCACTCCTCCTGTGGTGCGCGGTATGAATACCTCTTAGTATTGATCGCCAGTTGCAACCTCCCTTCTTTCCGCTCCTCTTTCAGCTGAAGACGTCTGGCAGGTGGTGGCCAAGAGTGACCAAAGTCGGCCAATGCCTTCATCAAACATGCGTCGATAAGGGTAAGCGAATGAGTGGTCTCGTAAAACGTCTTTCCACGATGTATAAAATTTTACATTGCCCATCGTTTGTCTGAATGATTACGTATGTCCAAAAAGTATAGCGTAGTATCTTCGTGAACAAATTATGTGTGACAATTACCTCGCGAAAACCCCTAGAAATATTGCCTTAGGCCGGCACGGATGAGGCCATCTTAGGCCATATATAATTGTTCAAGAGAGAAAAATGTGATCCAGTTCTGATGCCGAAATAGTTACTATAGCACTAGCGAAAACTACAAATGGTTCTAGTCAATGGCTAAAACCACGTACCTTGCGAAGTTAAAGCGATATGTGTTCCCCCTTAACATAGAGGGGTTTAGTTTGTCAGTTTTCAGATACACTACAATGGGGTTTATACAGTTGTATAGTGCCAACGTGGGATAAATATGCCTCCATAAAAGAAGTACGAACCGCTAAGATGGTGTAGTGGTGCTCGAGTGCTGACCCGTGCGTCACGTAATCGACTCCCGGCCATGGTCATCCCTTTTCGATAAGCACAGAATGCGCGAGGCCCACGTGCTTAGATTTAGCTACACGTCACGGAATCCCCGGTAGCAGAAGTTTTCGAGAACTCCACAGAGGCGCCCGTCATAACCATATCGTGGTTTGAAGACCTAAACCTAAAAACAAGTATTATAATAAAGACTGTGGAGGCCTATATAAGAATATCTGGGGTTTTACATCCGAAAATCAGGAGATCATTTTGAGAGACGCGGTAGTGAAGGCTCGGTAAATTTCGACCATCTGGTCGAAATTACATGGGCCTTTACCACACACAGTACATGGGCCTTTACCATTTGACCTCCATCGAAATGTGACCACTGTAGCTGTGATTGAACCTGTGACTTCAGGTCAGCAGCCGAGCACCGTAGCCACTGTTCCACCGGGCGGAAATCCTCTCTGGAGGCCTCACGTGCCTTTAGAAGGTGCTGACGTCCTTTAGAGATTGCCCCTGGGCTTTTTCCGCGCAATGTCAGCAATTCTAGTTGTGATGGATATTACAGTTTAAGTCAGATCCAGGAGCCAGAGGCATATCTAGCACTTAGCTCTTTTAGAAAAATAAATGGCATCTACGAAACTGTCTAGCTTTAAGCTTAATCCCAATACCACTTCGTAACTTAATCACCAACTTACTCGCACAGAGCCCACGTCGTAACATTTAGGTGCATAGCACTTATGGGGCAGGCTTATCACTCACCCACTGTATCACGTCTCATGGCCCCACATTGGTCAGTAGAGAGCTCAAACAATGTTCACAATGCCGAAAATCCGTGTATAAAAACTAACAAGGACTACAACAGCGTAAACTACAGAAATAACCAAGAAATAATAGCACTAAGTTATCTAAACAAAAAAGGCTGCTAGAACAATCGGATATAACTCGCGCCACGCGAGAGAGGGTGCTACCACTCCGGCAAGGGCACGATTCTCAAGAGATTCACTATCTTGCTAATGATATGCACTTCTTCAGGTTTTGCGGTAGTAGATCTGTAATAATCAGAGTATTTATAACTGCAGAAAGACTTTCGTAGGAGCCAATAGCACCAAATTAACCGCACTATTAGCGCCGAATTAGAAAAGAAATACCATTGTAGTAAGCGGTCGATTTCGTTTTAGATGGCTGCAGAGAGGCACTCGTTTTTGCGTGCAGCAGCAGCACCGCTAGTGGCGTAACCGCGCGTACAAGTGCGTGACACAGGAAGTGGGCGCACCTCCTAATGTTGTGAAGAATGCGCGAGTGTGAAACGAAAATGAGGTACGTACCAAATGAATTGGGCAATAATATAGGATAACAGCTAGCTGGTAGTGGGTGTGTACTTCTCGCCCACGCGCTTGCCGAAAACATCATGTGTTTTCTGCGCTCATATGAGCTGCACATCGACCCACACAAATATAAGTTGTTGGTGGCATGAATATATAGATATAAACAAGCAAGATCTTCTTTCCATAATGTATTCTTTAAGTACACTTGAGGAAACTATGGCTCTTGTGTCTGCGAGAGCTGCAACGCACGCAACTTCAGCAAGCACGGGAGTGACAGGTAGTACATGGATTTGTCTTATCTTCAGATTTTTGGCTGCGTTTGGCTTCGCAGGGCTTTGAGCTGCTTTCTTATGAAACACAGATCAGCAAATGTTCAGCACTTGTACTTCACTACCTCAACCTTTTAGGCTCACCTTTTTGAATCAGCTCATGAAGTTCGCCACGACCCGTTCTTTCATTCGAAACAAAACGAAAAGAAAGCAATAAACAAAGCCGCAAGAGCGTTTGAGGCCCGCAAGCAGACAGACTAGGCCAGTCCGCGTACTACCCATAATTCCTAGGGTCACTGAGTGATCATATCGCCCGAATCTCCTCTAGTTATTTCTAGGAAAGTCTTTACTTCCTGCTACTTACGCGCGAGAACATACCATTTCTCTCTATCGTTACTGATTCTAGTGACGTGATGACGTTGCTAGAAACTTGCAGAGACCTTGTCATTGAGGACCAGGCGCATTAGTTTAGCTAAACCAATGTATGTTATCACACTTCTCCGACCAAAAAGCGTCCTTCAACACCTTAAATTCCTGGCAGACGGGTATTACTCTGGGGTAAGGAGAGATAGAGAGTAGTTGAAAATAAATAGTGGTTTGCAACTGTACGTGAGAGCATGTATCTATCATATTGTTTGTCTCAACTTATTAAACAACCAAAGCGCATAAACAGCTGCGCTTAAATTTTGCATTTGACAGCATAGTAACTGTCTGTGATTTTACAGAAAAAGCGGCAAATGGCCAGCACAAACGCGAAACCGTCTGGCAGTGGTGTCACGAGAGCTCTCGATTGGCTGTGTTAGCATTTACGTCATTCACAGCGTCGTACCCAAGCACGCGTGCCATTGGCTGCGTTGTGAGAGACGTTGTCCACGTCGTCGTAGCCGTGACGCTGAGCGCGTGCGCATGAATTTATCTTGAAGCCTTCCACATGGGTATACAACAGGCAACTCCAGAAGAGCGCCGAATGCGGAACGTGAGAGAGCTCGCATCCGTCGGGCTGATGGTGTAGTTCGGGCACAAAAACAGGCACGAGTGGACGAGTACCAGCAGTAATTGCGTACCGATAATCCAGCAGCCTTTCAAGCCGTGCTAAATCGCAAACGGGAATGCAAATGCTGGTAACGGAAAAATCCTCCAAACCACGCCACCAAGGTAGCTCGCACAGTCAAAGGCTAGCAACAACGCTTCGTTGCGACGTCAATGTGCTTATTGTGGGAGCGCGTTCTCCGGATCGAACGCCTGATTTCGACGGGAGTTTATACAGCAGCACATTGGCTTCGATTGCGACGTCTATGACCACCCGTAGTTCGAGAAGAACCACTATAATTGACGCATTGCGAAAAGAATTTAACCACTCATTACACTCCTCCGTGAGAGTAATGCGGCTCAACGCTTGCTAAACATTTCTAAAACTAAGGAGGTTACACGCAGCGAGTATAACGTGGCAACCCTTTCTTGTCAGATAGTGTTCAATGCACATGCCAATGGCTGCTAATGGGGATTTCAGCGTGCGCGTTCACTAAAAGCCGAATTCTCCTGTCTCTCATTCCCCCTTAGCAGCCATTGGCATGTACATTGAGCACTATTTTTTATTGTTCAACAACGCACAAATAAAATCTCTCACTGGCACCACCTTGAAGGTCAAAATGGTATACTTGTTACACACTACAAATGCGACGAGGGACGAACGAGTGCCGTTATAAAAAGCATCGCCTCAAAAGAGTGCAAAATACCCACGAATAAATTGCTGTAGAAGCTTCACTTACGGGCCACACAGTGTAGAACGACGACATAATGTCGACGCGGATTGATAATGCGCCCATAGGTGCTGCCATGTTTATTTGAGGACACAAACGCCTTTGTGCGGCCTTGAAATGCGTTTGTGCTGCATTGAAGGCGGTGGAAGTAAATTCAAGGAGCGTTTCTGAATAGGGTGGTCAGACGCTTCATGGAACGCTAACTTTGACCTTCAGTGTCCCACGTGGTGGACGAGGGATGGGAGAAATCTTCACGCCATGAGGTCACCATATGACGTCACGCGCACGTCACGTGATTTAGCGTACGATGATAATATCATCAGATGATATCGCAGCTTGATAAAAGGTGCCTCCAATCTTGGACGCAGTGCAAGACCACGTCAGATGCAGAAAGCTTGAAGGGTGGAGGGATAGCGTGAATACATCGACTTGAAAGAAGTATATGGCTTCTGCTTCAACTTCAAAAGCACAGGGTGTAAATACTTCCAAATTTTGGCGGTTAAATGTTAATCTCATTTTTTCTTTGCTTTTACAGGACCAGACTATCCACCACCACACAAACTGAAGAGTTCATCATTGTACAACTGCAAGATTGTTGATTATGTGACTGTCATACATGCTCGTGTAAGTGTGAGAACGAAGCGAATTGTTCACTTACTTGCCCTGCTGTTGAAGGCTTTCATTACGTTTCTTCTGCGTTAACCCATCAACATGCACATTTTCAATATAGATTTTATCAAGGTGATAGCACTGATTGCTAGCTTTTTGTTCTTCACGCATAGGAGCTTATAGCATTTCTTGCATGTAAATGATCGTATTATACGTAGCTGGGCAAATGGCATGCACCCACAGAGTTAAACAAATCATAATAAAAAAGTGCAGCTATCCGGATGCGGACACGATTGCCCCCAAGAACATGAGCCTGTAGTTACACTTTTTGTTCGTGAGTGCGATACCAGGGTGCACTTTTATTGTCATGCAAGCACTCGAGCACTAAAAGAAGCTGTAAGTTTGTCTTAAAAGGATCCGCTTCAGACAGGTCAAGGCGTTTAAATTCATGCAGTACCCGCATATAGTTTTGGAAAAATAAAGTACTATCGCACCTAGGATGCTTACTTTTCTTAACATATAGTACTGTATCAATTCAATACTACCCTGAAAACGTATTACTCTCAAAATAAGTTATGCGCTCTAATGCCCACTATTTTATAGGCTTGCGCGTGAAACACCAGCAATAGAATACATTATCTTCTAATTGGTGCTGTTCGTGAATAGTGCTTTCGATCAATCAACTGTCGGCTAAAAAATGCGCGATTCCCGACCAAAAAAAAAAAAACAAAAAAATGGGCAGGTGAAAGTAAAGTGCAAGTTACTGTCTTTCATTTCAGTTTTTCACGCAAAAACAGTTACCTGAAAAGCGTGCTGCATGAGTGAAGTTTTTTTTTTGCCGCGAGCGTACATGCTTGTGAGAGCTTGCTTTGTTGTTACAGCTCATCGTGGCGGCTTCCTGCCAGATCGAATGCGGCTACAATGTGTTCGAAAATCGGGAGGATGGTGTGAAATGCTTGGTGAGCCTTTTCATTTCTGCATGGTGTACACAGCGCACGGCACAGCTCGCTCACCGCGATCTGCCGGTGACCCATGGTTTAGCAACACCCAGTTAAATTTATAAAATAAACGGAAATAAGTTTCATTAGGTATCTTCAAATAATTCCTTGTATAATATAAGGGACTTCGTTCGTGTAAGCCTGACGTTAATGGAAAATCCCCTGATTTATCCAATTAAGACTCAGATATCTTCGTTGCAAAATGTATAACGGCTGGTGCGAGGGTGTAAGAAGGCATAATGGCCGTCCCTGTTATAGCACTCATGCTTTGAATCTTTCAATGAACGCAAGTGGACACGGACAACGCACGCATACAACATTCGTGCACCGATGTAAAAAATATGATTGATATGTGGGGTTTAACGTCCCAAAACCGATGTAAAAAAAGAAAAAAAAACAATAATTATATGAACAAAGCATAAAAAAGTATTCACGAGAACGAAGACTTCATTGCAAAAGACGACTATACACTTGGGATTATCATGATTCGGCGAAACCTTTTCTGGCTTCTGGTAACGAAAACCTACAACCCACGAAAAAGCCTCTCCGTCATACGGCGTATGCTTTGAAAATGTTCGGCAGACTGATTAGTGTAAAAGCGAATCTATTGCCATTTGTTTATCGATATTGCTGAGAAACAAGCACGTGTTCGTCATCGTGCGTGGAAGAATTGCGTTAATGCTAATACTACAATAATTATTGCACGTCACGAAACAGTAACCATAGACTCACTATAATAAAAGAAGCGATATAAAGGAGCGCATTTCTAGAAAATACATGTTTTCTTGCCGATAAAGCTCCATGCCAGATGACCTCGACATTGCTGTCCTAATGATAACATTAAATCATACACGAACGGTATACATACACAGTAGCGCACACCTGCAGCTGCTCCCTCACGGGATCCTGTAGAGTCACACGTCCGTCATCCAGCTTCATTTTTTTTAGACGGTCTGCCCGTCCCAGGCATACATTCTTCTTTGGGGAAGTTGGTGCAATCTTAAGCACGTACATAGGGAGCGCAATACCACGACTGAGATTTACAGTCTCGAAAACGTAGAACACAGGAAGGAGACGTCTCCTGAACTCCACTCGCCCTGTGTGTTATTTTTAAGGATGATGTTAGAGATGGTAGCCTTTTAGCGATATTTGAAAGCAGAAATTTTGGTCTCTCTGTCGGTCTGCCTGTCTATCTGTCCCATGATTAAGCCACCTGGCCAAAGTTTAAGCGGTTGGTAAACGCCCACCTCTAATGAACTGGTGTCTGCGTTCGTTCTTGTGGACATTGTCAATGAAAAATGGAAATATTAAGCACAGCTGAGGCGCAACATCAATGTGCAAGTATTAGGTAGTGTGTTCTCTACTAGAAAATACGTGAGTATGTTATTCTGAACACCGTAGCGTTTCTTATGCTGCGCTGAAAATGCGACGCTATGCACAAAAAGCACGACCAGCAGAAGTATTTCGACATTTGCAGCGAAGCACGTGGATATTTTTTGTTTGAGTTTTAGGGGTGAAGCTCCTTATGGCGTGGCTTGTGCGTCCCTCGTAGTACGTTACCACCAGTGGCGCATACCCGAAATTGGTATAACATTTGACCTCCAAGGTGGTGCCGGTGAGAGATTTCTTCTGTGCCTTGTTTAACAATAAAAAATAGTGCTCAATGTACATGCCAATGGCTGCTAATGGGGAATGAAAGACAGGAGCATTCGGCCTTTAGTCAACGCGCACGCTGCGATCCCCATTAGCAGCCATTGGCATGTACATTGAGAACTATCGGACAAGAAAGGGTTGCTACATTATACTCGCTGGGTGTAACCTCCTTAGTATTAGAAAGGTTCAGCGAGCGTTGAGCCGCAGGGCCATGAATACAATGAACTAGTATATACCATGAATGAATTCGAGGTGGTTAAAGGGGGGAAGCAGATACGAAGCGCAAGCCGTAAGGAATTAAAAGCTGAATCCTCCTGTCTCTCATTTCACATTAGCAGCCACTGGCATGTACATTGAGTACTATCTGACAGGAAAAGGTTGCTACGTTATACTCGCTGGGCGTAACCTCCTTGGTTTTAGAAAGGTTTAGCGAGCATTGGGCCGCAGTGCCATGAATACAGTGAACTAGTATATACCATGAACTCAAGGTGGTTGAAGGTGGGAAGTAGACCCAAAGCGCAAGCCGTAAGAAAGTGTGCGTGTGCCACCTCTCGTTTAGTCCTTAAAATGTCCACTGAATGGTGGTGCTTCTATATGGGGAATATATGATAAAAAGATGCGAGATGGTGGGACTGAGAGTGTTGAATAGATGGACGAACGGACACACAGACAGATGCATGGATGGACGCATGAACGGACGCAGGGGCGGATGCATGAACGAACGCAGGGACGGGCGCACGAACAGACGCATGGACGGACGAATGCTTCGCCCCACTCTCCATCATTCACTCCGTGGATATGCTGCCATTTTTTTCTGACTGGGCTAAAATATACTCATTTTAAAAAGAACGAAGAAGAAGAATGGAAAGAACAACAATAACAATAACGAGATTATAAGTAGCGACAATGACAACAACGAATCCAGACATGTTTACCCAAAGCAACTTTTTTTTTCTGTAATATAAACTACCAATAATGGTTTGAGCTGTGACATCCCATCCCCAAAACTTACGCGTGCGTGAAAGTAAGTGAAATGAATGAAATACATCTTCCTTTTCGTTTGTCTTTCAGCTGGAGTACAGTCGTACATCAAAGACCAAGAAATTCAGAAAAAGAACGGGAGTGTACAGAACTGGCGTTTGCAACAAGGGCTACTGCACGCTTGGGAAGAATTCGATGAACATTACAACTGACGACTGAGAAGTGCGCAGGCCGTTTGTTTCGAGGGCATGCGGGAGTTTAAAAAATAAACAGAGTGATGCCCTGCTACACCTGCAGTACAAGAGAGACAAGCGGCTCAATTTTAACTAGAATCTAAGTAAAACGGCTGAGGTCAGTGGAATTGGAAGTTTTGCGGTCGGGTAGAGTATGGGAATTCTCATGTCCTCGGCCTGTGAAATATGTTGCTGTAAATAAACAGTTTTTGACACCAGTAAACTTGCATGTTTATGTATCGTTTCTGGGGCAAATGTACCTTGCATGCAGCTAGTTTGGCTGCACACAGTAAAGGCTACATTAAGCTTAGGTTGTCATATACTGACGGTAACATGAAAATTTTCATTGCGAACCCACTGAAGTCAACCGCCTTTCTTGCACTGAAATTTTGTCGACTGGTTGAAAAAAGAAATACAAGAGAACACGTGAGCCCCTTCTTTCATTTTGAAATAAGCTACAAACTGTATTTATTGTGCTTACTATACAGGTTCATAATGTGGTGCGCCAAATTGGGAAAAGGAATGTCCATTCCTGACGCACATATTGTTTGCATGCCGTTTATGCGTTTCTGCCAAAAGGACTATACTTAAACTTTATTTTCACCTTTCGGAAATATAACCAAACACATTGCATTCAAAGCCTGAAGCTGTATGAAGCGTTTTAATAAACTGGAAAGTCTTGAAAGTGGGATTTATTTATTGTGCTTCGTGAACTCTCGTTGATTCGCTTGACAACTAGGTTCAAGGGTACCCGTAAGGTGCTTCAGTGCCAGCTGTCCCATTGTGTTACACTGCACAGTTATTGGACGGTATTTGTGAACGCTCTTACTGAGCATACGTAGAATGTATAGATTTAACAAATAAGATATTCACTAAATATAGTTGTAGCTCGATCTCGTATTGTTGCCGTCTATAAAACACTAGTTAACTACTGGCTGTGATTGGAGGGCGTCTTGAAGAACTCTCGGGGTTAGCGTGAGTCAAAGACGAGTAGACAACAAAAGGCAGAACTACGTGCTAATCCGAGTGCCGTACGTATTGCCACCAGCTGCGGCACGCGGGGCCAGGGCTTGCAACGTGGGCTTTTGCTGGCGCATGACAGCTCTGCGCATTGAACGCACAGGTGCGGACAATAGGTGATTGGTTAACATTCGCAGAAAAGGATAAATTCACCCGCGTCCAAACGGAACGCAATACAAGGCGTTGAACAGGTATTCTGGTACAGTGCCGGGTGCCGTTGGGTTTAGTCTGATATGTTGTTGCTGCGTCAGAGGTTTGTTTCTTTGCACAAACATTTCGTTCACTTGTTCTTTCGAGACAGTAATCCAGCAACGTTATAAGCCTATGTCGAAGCTATCTTGGCAGTGATTCAGTGACCAAGCTTGGAAAGACAATGCAGGAATGGCAGAATAAATAACAAGAAAGGACAGGTCGAGAATGAATCAAGTACTGCAATGGTCCCGTAATCTGTATAGCCACACTGCAGTTTTCACGTTCAGCAGTGCAAGCGGCATCGAGACTAGCTCTTCTGTATTTACAACATGCTGATACTAGTGCATCCACTGGACATTGTTAAATATAGGACAGCCATGTTTTACGTCTTTCAAGGTAAGCCTCGCTTTCGCGTTCTTGTGATTTGTCGTGTCAAACGTTGCTGTGGTGATTCGCATTCAAAGAAGCTGTGCGTTGGTTGGCGTAAAAGAAGTGGAACTTACTAAGACTCACTCAGACTTAGACTCACCAAAATTTTTCTGCGCCAGACTCCCTCGGACTTTCACTCACGAAAATGTTCTTCAAGAGGACTCGGTCAAACTCACTAAATATTACTTATCCAGAATCACACAGACTCACTGCTCGATCTGAGACCGAGTGAGTTCGAGTATGTCGACTGCCGAATGATTTCGCATACTTGCGGTTGTAGGCCTCATAATCGAGGCAACGCCGCTGTTTTCTCACTTGGAGCGAACACAGCTCATCGAACTGTTGTGCTTAACAAAACTAGCAGCCTATGATTGCTGAGAGTTAGATGGTATAGCGAGTACTCTAGAAGGCATTCTATTGTCATTTTCGTTTCACTCTTCCTTACAGTGACGTGAACTTTCCAGCAATGCAGTTCGCCAACTAAAACCGGCCCATTATTAACAGCAAGAAGAGCATGTCCAAAAATTTCAATACCAAGAGGAAGTTTAGAAAGTCTACAACGTATTATTCGCCTGAATTGCGATCGGCAATGGCATTCGGATAAGTGTTGAGGGCAGAGAAGAACAATTGGTGAGAAAAGTGTGTTGTCTAGCGTTAAGGGCGAGAAGTGCACACCCATTTAATGAAACGATGCGTGCACCATTTAATGAAAGAAATGAAAAGAAGTGCACACCATTTAATGAAACGGCATTGAGCCAGTACCACAAGCTCAGTTATGTATGTCTAGTTACGATATATATGGAATGGCCAGGAAGGGATGCGTTGAGACAACGCAGCCAGCGTACCGATGGATGCAATGTCATCAAAGTATGCCCTCTTACCTCCATGGTTTACTCATCATATCATACTTCTTTGTCGCTGTTATGCAATAATATAGGATCTCATAGCTCGTGCTTAGGGCACTACACTCTAGCCGCTTATATAGTATCAATGAATTTGTGCCACTCTGTTGCGTAGATGCATGACCAATGTCAGCCGCTGTGCTCTCGAGTATTTAGAGAAACCAGATTGTGGTTTAGTCGAACACCTGAATGATGCGTGAGCGAATGAAAAATCAAGCAAACGAATAATAAATACAAATAATTAAATGATTAAACAATGAACAGAGAGTTACATAATAACGAAATCATTCACCCCCTTTTTCGTGCCACTGCAGTCACCTGGCATATCTAGGAGCGCAACAGCACTCTCATGATATCACCTAATATTATCGGTACTATTCCCGGACACCAAATTTTCCCGAATCCTAATGTACCACCCTTAACCTCTCAGTTCTGAAGGAAAATAGCAAGATTATATAGCCGCTGGCATAACTGACTCCGCATTGAATAGTGAGATGATTTTTAGCCAACAAACACGTCACCGCAAGGCACCACCATAATGCTTTCGGTGCTTTCGTCAGCGACCGCGCGGCTTACAGGCCATACTTATGCTTTTATTCGCGTTAACCCCAGAGCCTTTCCCATAATATGATTCCTCCCTGGCATGTGAGGCGTTTCTTCTGAGACCCGGGTTTTTCATAATACGTGGGCACTTATTTTTTTTTTGTCTGTGGCGCTCATGTGCCTCATAACTTTACTCCTTAGTGCCTACAGCCTTGTTCTTTGTGCTACCTGTCCCCTAGTATTGATGCTTGCTTCACAATAAAATGATAGCTCATCATAAAAAGAAGATTTATTGAATACTGATGACACTTTTCCAGCTTGCTGTCTACACACACTTTTAGTACACAGAATCACTGGGGCTGAAGTAACAGAAACTGGCACAAATACAAGCAGGCCCCTAAGCTCTGTTGTTGCCAGCAGACCTTGCCAGATTTCCTACGTTTTGATGGAACATAACGTAAGTTTCAAAGCGCTTTTGTCTATTTTTTCTGACTTAGAACAGAAAGCTTTCGCGATGCTTTATGTTGTGGGTCATGTTAGCTGACCGGCTGTGCTAGATGGTTAAGTGTCAAAATAATTTTGATTCGTGGCAACCAGCGATCACATCTCATTGAGCGTGCCATGCTAAAAAATTCACAGCATATCCACGGAGTGAATGGTGATGAGAATGGCGAAGAATCCGTCTGTCCGTCCATCCGTCCGTCTATCTATCTATCTATCTATTTATCTATCTATCTATCTATCTATCTATCTATCTATCTATCTATCTATCTATCTATCTATCTATCTATCGATCTATCTATCTATCTATCTAGCTATCTATCGATCTATCTATCTATCTAATCTATCTATCTATCTATCTATCTATCTATCTATCTATCTATCTATCTATCTATCTATCTATCTATCTATCTATCTATCTATCTATCTATCTATCTATCTATCTATCTATCTATCTATCTATCTATCTATCTATCTATCTATCTATCTATCTATCTATCTATCTATCTATCTATCTATCTATCTATCTATCTATCTATCTATCTATATATCTATCTATATCTATCTATCTATCTATCTATCTATCTATCTATCTATCTATCTATCTATCTATCTATCTATCTATCTATCTATCTATCTATCTATCTATCTATCTATCTATCTATCTATCTATCTATCTATCTATCTATCTGTCTGTCTGTCTGTCTGTCTGTCTGTCTGTCCCTATCAATGTACAGCAAGCATCAGATGAATGGGCGGATAGACGGACGCTTCACCCCACTCACATTCATTCACTCCGTGGATATGCTGCGAATTTCTTAATACGAAAACCACCAATGCCATTTCGTGCTATTATTTCCAATGACATATACACATAACGCCTTCTAGTGAGCTATTCTTAAAACTAACTAGAAGTGACTACTACAACATACACTACGAGGAAACGATGCACACCTTAAAGCGCTTCGTCCCTAAAACAGCCGTGTAGCTACGTTTAGGTGGAAGTTGTAAGCACCCTAAGAGTTAATTTGTATCCAGGTTCTCTTCAAAGGGGTGCCTTATCGTCGTATGGTTGCTCAGGCATATGAAAATTATAGATTCTGTAAAAACACTTTCATAATTATATAAAGCCAAAACCATCTCAATCTTTCTTATCTCTTGATATAATAACATGTGCACTATTTGTAGTACGCGGAAAAAAGTTGCACTTATATTTAGGGAGTCGAAATGACTCCAGGATATATATTATAATTTCTGCTTCATGTCGAAAGTTTTGTAGACTTTTGCTTGAAATAGACAAATAAATCTATTTGTATAGGTGGCACTTCGCGTGTTATTTTTGTACTTTTTCCGTATGCTTTAACCAGTGCGCACTAACTATGTGTAACGCATCGCGCCAAGTTCCACTAAACAGTATCACAATAATACTGTTTTATTGGTGGTTTACTTTTGGGTAATATGTCGCTAGGACCGCCACATAGTTCCGCGTTCAGCAGGACAACGCCTTCTGTTCACGGCAAAAAGATGAGATGTTTGCTTAACTTTGCACTCTTTTTTAGGAACTATTGACATGAGTTGTTTAACTTCGTGAATGTCTAAAATACTTCTCAACCTATTGGGAGCCCAAATAAGCATGTAAACGCAGGAACAAAATTTATTTTTAAAACCACGGATCAATTTACACAACTGTGGTAGTACCTCTAGGAGTTACTAAGTTTCCCATAATTTATAAACAGACAGATGGTATTTATGCGCGTGCGGCCATTCAATCAGTTTCTGAATTGTTTGCCGGATGACGCCATTTAGCAACCTGACATCTTTTAGCCTCACGAATAAGAAAAGTTGGTGCCCATCGAAAGAGCTAACAGAGGAGGACCTAAACAGCGCCGAACACAAACACGAAAAGCCAATCTGTTATTTTTTCTTTGGCTGTATCGGTGGAGTTTCCTGAAATACTGAAACTTGTCTTGTGACGTTTTCATCAGGTGCAGTTGCATAGGTGATAAGCAGTTAGCATTTGAGTGTTTATGTAGTTTTCAATAAAATTGCGAATTGTGTCACTGCTGTGGTGCGTCTTTCACCTTGTAGTGCTCGTACCATTTTCGCGGCGTGTTTAAGATGTTAGAGAACAATTAAGCACCACTGCTAAGGGCGTTAGCAGGGCTGTAATTTGAAGTCGGCAGCAAGCGTGAAAATTCAAAGCGTTATAAACGCTGTGATTTAAAACCACAATTAGAGCAGTAGGAAAAAGAAAGCGTATAGGGATAGTCAGGATAGATCTTTGGCTCAGGATAGTTAAGATAGATTGGTCATAATGGTGGCATTCATCAAGTTTCGAGATTGAGATGGTTTTAATGTTAAACAACTCCTAAAGGAAATCTAGATTTTTAAAATTATAGATTTATTTCCACGTTGACAAAAGAGGCATTGCCTGTTCAACACTTTTCTTTTAAATTTTGATGGATATCAATAAAACTTTCACGGCAAACTTCAAACTGTAATTTTCACCGTGCCACTAATCAAACACCTTCATTTTAAGTGAAATGAAAATTTATTTGAATACGAGAGTGGTTTGTGTCGGGGCCCACCACGCCTCCGCTAACGTGTTTCCATCACGAATATGACGTTCTAGAATATATACTAACAGATATAAAAAAAACATTACACGGAAAAGTTCTGTCGCGGGGTGTCAAACTAGCGACCTCTCAATCCGCAGCGCACGGCGCTAACCACTAACTAGGCTATGGAACGTACGTTGTCAACATTGCTAACGGCAAGGTATTTACGCACACCGTATACCGTTTGGCACGTTTGGCAGTTCTCAGAGCTCCATAACTTCAGCACGTTTTTTTTATTTATCAGTAGATAGATGTGTTTATGGTCTCGCGTTCGGCGTGCTTTCAAGGTCGTCGCCTCTAGCGTTTCGATGAGCACTGCCTCCAGGTAGCATGGCCTTTCCTGCGCGCGCACTTGTCAGACTCGTGACTTGGGAGGGCACGAAGGTCACTTCACTCGCTTTCGCGACCGCGTTTGCGAAGGGATTGATTGACATGTTGGGTTTAACGTCCCAAAACCACCATGTGATTATGAGAGACGCCGTAGTGGAGGGCTCCGGAAATTTCGACCACCTGGGGTTCTCTAACGTGCAGCCAAATCTGAGCACACGAGTCTGCAACATTTCCGCCTCCATCGGAAATGCAGGCGCCGCAGCTGAGATTCGATCCCGCAACCTGCGGGTCAGCAGCCGAGTACCTTAGCCACTAGACCACCGCGGCGGGGCCACGTTTGCGAAGGGAGCACGCTGCTCACACACGAAGTGAATGTGACAGTTGTTCGCACTTGTCCTGTGCATACTTGTGCGTTAGTTTCGTGCGTCTTTCTCTTCGTTTCAACAGGGCGTCTTTAATGTTGAGCTGTGAATATTGCTAGTTCGCGTACGTCCTGTATATGCTCATTTCGTGTGTGCTTTCTGCTTGTGAACCGCGCTGCAAGTGTCGAGCTGGTTGTCGTTCTTCGTGCTATTTAGCAATTTGTTGTTATAGCATTGACGCCATCGCCCTTGGGTTGAAACAATGCACAACAAACGATCAGATATCTCTGCAGAAACATGTTTCACTTCCATGTTATACTGATTGCCAGAAAGAAGGATCAGCCACGTTTTTTTTTTATTTTAATAGGACGGCTTTGTAGGCATTTTGCGTTGCTTTCATTGTGTCTACCACGTTTTTTGGGTTAGTTAAATTAGAAACCGTACTCATGACGAGGTGTAAACCCCATCATTTTAATACTCTGATTGGTATAAAACACATGAGAAAGGTTTCACTTATAATTACACCGTCTACTACAAGTAAAACTACATGACACGGGACGTGCAGAGTAGACACCTACCAACGCTTATTGCTCTTGAAAGCGTGGCTGAATATGGCGCTACGAACGTCGGATTTCACTGCTTTACATATATAATTTAGCGTCTGAGTTGGCAGGCTGATTTCTATTATTGGGCGCTAGTACAATTTCGGTTGGCAGTCGCGTACACTTGTGGTAGTGGATTGGCATTGTTATTTTCTGTTGTTCTCGTGATTTTTGCGTAATGATAGTGCTTTTCTATGGGTTAGCTGTAACTGTGATCAAATTGCTTAAACAGTGAGCTGCGGCGCCCTCTATGGTCAAGCCGGAGCGGGTAGGTGGGGGGGGGGGTATTTCATTACTCGAGAAGAAGCACTTTTCCGGTGCTGAGGGTAGTTTTGGGAGCTCCGCAGCCAACGACGGAGTAAAGAGAGGGCGGAGAAAGTAAGGACATCAATTACGTCACATCTGGCTTTATACTCGGAGGGGGAGGGCAGGTGCCGTGCTACCCGGACATTGCGAGCGTGCGGATTGTCTAAGCATGTCCGCAAAGCCGACGCGCGAGCGTGGGATAAGTTTGGTCATATGACGCCTGACATTACGCCTGCCGCTATAAGCTCTGCTCTCAGAGCAACGCAATTGTTCCATTCGGCAGACGAGAGCACACGTCTCCGCTGACCCCGTGTGGTGCTCTGGTTTCTCGTTTCCCTTGCTACTGCTCAACCAATGAAATTTGCTATAAGAAAGTGTTGATAATCGTGCTTTACTGGATTCATCGCCGGGATGATAGTCTTTAGTGCGCCAAGGTCATTGCGCAAGTCTTAAAGAATTTTGAATGCTGATGAAATCGGAGAAGAGCAGCAGAGCCTCAAACCACGCTCCTATGCCTCCCCTGATTTTGCAGGGAACCTCCGTGGCGAAAGACTGTATATGCGAAGAGGCAACTGTAGGCCGCCCCATGAACGACGTCTCTCGGCGTAGTCATGCCAACGGCGGTAATGTATGCATGTATTACGAGATTGATTCAGCTTGTCTTCATACAGTTTTACTATGAAAGAATATAGCCTTCAACTAATACGTATGTGTGAGCACTGCGTTGGTAGCGTCACATTTTGTGTCAAAATTGATCGACCTAGTGCATGCGCTCTGATAAACCATATAATATCAGGGTGTGAGGTGGTCCTGCTACAAAGGGGCCATGAGATATGTTTCCAGCTGAAGTATATATAGAATGACATGTTAAGCAGCACACGCCTGGCCGAGAAACCCGAAATGATATGAATGTATTCAGTATTGTAAAAATTTCGCAATTCAACAACGAAGTAAATCATTCGCACGATATATGCTAAGGGAATAACGATCTGGACAACTAGGAAGACCAATGCTGGACAAATGAAAGCAAGACTCTAGGAGGTGGTCGAGGCAACGGAAAGGTACTTAGCTGACACGGGGCTACGGGGCTCTCCTGAGAAATGAGAACTCTTGTTGCACAGCCCCGGAAAGCTCGGAAGACCACCCAAAGAAATTTCTGACTTTCAGATCAAAGGCGTCACTCTGACCACCAAGAGTGGGAACGATCATCGCGACCATTCCCCATATACGGATCCTCGGGTTTTGGCTCGAGGCCAAAGGTACAAACGAGGAGACAACAGGGCGCCTCAATAACAAAGTCATGGCACCAATTCGAATAATTCCAAGAGTCACAAGCAGACTGATTAATTTATATGTGGGGTTTAACGTCTCAAAACCACCATATAATTATGAGAGACACCGTAGGGTAGGACTCCAGAAATTTCGACCACCTGGAGTTCTTTAACGTGCACCCAAATCTGAGCACACGGGCAAATCCCGGCTGCGGCGGCTGCATTTCCGATGGAGGCGGAAATGTCGTAGGCCCGTGTGCTCAGATTTGGGTGCACGTTAAAGATCCCCAGGTGGTCAAAATTTCCGGAGTCCTCCACTACGGCGTCTCTGATAATCATATGATGGTTTTGGGACGTTAAACCACACAAATCAATCAATCTGAGCACACGGGCCTACAACATTTTCACCTCCATCGAAAAAGCATCTGCCACAGCCGGGATTTGATCCGGTGACCTGCGGGTCAGCAGCCGAGTACCTTAGCCACTAGACCACCGCGGCGAGGCGAGTCACTAACAGAAGTAAATGCATCAAGGAACGTAACGTCGCACACATGGTCTATGTCCTTAAAATGAGCCATACCACGTACGTACAGTTATTCGTCCGATGGAACAAAGCGGACAAGGACAATATAGATGCTCTCATAAGACATACACATCAGCCGTACTTCTCCCATCGTACACTGGGAACGAAAAATTTTTGCAGTGGGGAGTCCACAACACATTGGACGAAATAATTGAAGCTCAGCACATGGTCCAACTCGAAAAGCTCTCGAGCACGTGGCACTGCCCGTTGCCATTGTTCACAGTATCCAACGCCCAGCCGGAGCGCGACGTCCTCAAGATCTAGGCCATGGGACTATAGGACTCTATTAGCCTTAGTCTTCAGATAGGGAATACTCGCGCCCTGCGTGGCCGGTGACTTCCCGCACGCTGGATGCGTAAATAAATGTTGCTCCTCTCTCTCTCCAGCCCGTGGGTGGGCAGAGAAATAATGGAGAAATTGAACATCAATTCCTACAAAGTGAGGGGCCTCAAGGAAATGCTCAACCTACGCGCACGAGGCAATATTATCGCTGAACCGTTGCCAAAAAAGACAAAAAAAACATGCACCAGATCTACAACGTGGAATGGAGGAAATGTCGCGCGATAGCAATCCTGAAAAACCATGGCAAGAACGAGAACTCCCTATTCGTGGATGCGGGCCGGTACCCAGGAAAGGAAGCTGTCACGACCGCGGCGATTGACAGAAAAGGAATGATTGCGTCGGCCAGCTCCTTAAAAGCCAGGCACTCAGAAGCCACGGAAGAAGTTGCCATAGCGCTAGCTATATTCAGCAGAATTATTAGCAACTCCAAACCAGCAATTCAAAACTACACAAGAAGGTGGATCTCGAATGAAGTGGCCAGAATCGTAAATAGCAAGGCAGAGGACTTCAAGAACGGAGGCTATGAGCCTAGGTACTTGAAATCGATCCCGCCGCACATGGGAGAAGATGAAGAAAATTTCAGGACCCCCCCCCCCCAACCACAACCGGAAAAACGTTAATGAGAAGGCCCGCCTTGCCACGCGCGAGCTCACAGTATGCGGCTTGGAACACCCATATCATTAACCTTGCAGGAGGACCGCTCCTGAGTTTGGTGATAAGGATGAGCTTTTCACCTTCCACGACATGTTGACCCAATGAAAAAAAAAACAAAAGGAGATACATCCATAACCCAACAGTAAACTAGACGGGTCACAAGAGGTAGACTGAAGACGCCTACAAACGAGAACATTTGAAAACCCAGTGCACCTCAACCGTATTTAGCCCGAGCAATTCCCCGACGCTGGCTGTATCCTATGTAAGCACGAATACGCAGACATAGAACACATCTTTTGGAAATGCCCACTGACTACACGGCTTTTCGATCACCAAAATCCGGACCCCCTTATGACACGTGTAGGCTCGATGCTCTGACTACCTCAGAATTTGAAGACTAAGTTTGACCCATGCTGAAAGCCTGGGAAGCAGCGGAAAAACTAAACCTTTCTGCGACCACCTGAGTGGCCTATAAAGGCCTGGCCGCTAATCTGCAGGTTTTAAATAAAGTTTTTTTTTCATTTTCATTCAGAATTTCTAGGTGGATCATCAAGACATAGCAGCCACGAGTATCGATGTCGCGACTGCCGTTTGAGATTTTCTTGTTTTGTTTTAATGTGTCCCTGAGCTACAATGGCAGGCTCGCTGCAGGTTCTTATAACGCAAGCGTAGAAGTAGCAAACATAAATCAACGACCATGTTCTTGCTGTGCAGCCAAGTCAGCTTGAAATGCGACATTAAAATTTTCAGTTTTGCTTCTGCTGTCTGCGATTTCTCGATAACACCCGTTGACGTCGCTGCAAAACTGGCCGCTAAAATTAAGACGGCTGTGATGTAGATTTTCAAGCAAAATTACATCATTATGCCAAGAGCTGAAGTAGTTGACAACAAAAGTACGAACAAGGTTTAGTTCTAAATTTCCACGTTTCAATGCATGAGGACTAGTTACAGCGTGGTATCACACTGTTCCGCAGCAGGCTACAGATCGGTGGCTCTTGATTTCATGAAATCACGCAGTGCATATCAAAATTACAGTCAGTTGGAAGAGTTCAGAGACAGCACTTTCGAACTGTGTTTTTTTAGTGATAGTCTTCGTAAAGCCTACATGGTTGGTAGTACTAAGGAAGGAGGAAGCAACAAAAAGGGAGAAGGCAGGGAGGTTAACCAGAAAGACATCCGGTTGGCTACCCTACACTGGGGGATAAAGGAAGGGGACAAGAAAGACGAGAAAGAGGGAAGAGAGGAAAAAAAGGGGGTGGGGGAGAGACTGACAGTAATTTCACTGCAGCGTGTAGAACTCTACCGCATGTCAGAGGCGTTCACACAAGCCTGTCTTTCTCAGGAAACGCAGCAGGGCTTTCACTGCCTTGTGGGCTGTCGAGGCATGTGTACGTTGCTGTAATAGCACCTGCACAGAAAGAGGCCGATCATCCAGTCGCCGCATTGCGTTGGCAAGTACTTGTCTCTCTGAGGCAAATGGAGGACAATGACACAGCAGGTGTTCGATATTTTCGTCGGTGCCGCAAACATCGCACGCCGCACTGTCAGTAATTCTGATTAACGTGGTATAAGCTTTCGTGAAAGCAACTCCCAGCCAAAGGCGATAGAGAAGCGAAGCTTCACGTCGATGTAGGCCGGGTGGAGGCCGGAGTTGTAGTGAAGGGTCGAGCTCGTGCAGTCGTGTACGTCGTATGCTTGGTGTGTTCCACTCAGTCAGTGTGAGACTGCGGGCCAGTTGACGAATCTGCCTCGCCGCATCCGCTCTTGAAAGCGGTATCGGAACGCTGTTCGCTTCTTTATGTGACGTGCGAGCAGCATGATCTGCAGAATCATTGCCGCCTATACCACTGTGCCCAGGTAACCACTGAAAGACGATGTCATGGCCTTTTTGTATTAACAGGTGGTGAAGTTTCACGGTTTGGTAGGTCAACTGGTCGTGGCATCCGCGTCGGAGAACTGATATCAGGCACTGTAACGCTGGTTTTGAGTCAGAAAACACAGCCCATTTACCTGGTCTTTCTTCTGAATTGATGTGTTCCAGTGCATTGCGCAGAGCCTCGAGTTCTGCCGTCGTCGAACTTGTGACATGTGAAGTCTTATAACACCGAGTTATCCCTTGTGATGGTATAACCACTGCTCCACCTGAACTAGACGGCGTAGTAGAGCCATCCGTGTAAATGTGAACGTGGTTACTGTAGTTTTCTTCCAATACGGATAGACTCAGTTGTTTCAGGGCATGTGACGGTAAGTCCGATTTTCTCCTCATTCCTGGAATCATTAAGTGAACTCGCGGCCGGCTCAAGCTCCAAGGAGGAAGCACTGGCTTTGATGCAGGTGCGTATGTCTCAGCAAACGATGAACGATGCTTGGAGACAATAGTGCCGTATGTCGTGCGGGGCCTTTCAGCAGCTAGGCTCGCCAGGTGGTGAGAAGGGGTCCTGGCATAATGCCTGAGGTGCATGCGCATTGTCTCGGTAATAATATGCGTATTTATCGAGTGATCTTGAGCGATGGCAATGGTTTCAGCCGTTGAAGCACTGCGGGGTATTCCAAGGCATATCTTAAGTGCTTGGGCTTGAATGCTCTGAATTGCGCGCAGGTTGGTCTTGCCGGTGTTAGACATTGCAGGTAAGCTGTACCGTAAGAATCCGATAAACAGCACTCTGTACAGTTGTAGCATAGATGATATGGGCACTCCCCAATTTTTTCCTGCAAGGAATTTGAGCATGTGGCATGTTGCGATCAGCCGCTTCTTCACATAGTTCACGTGTGGAGTCCACGACAGGTTTCTGTCTATTATGACTCCCAAGAACCTGTGGCTTCTGCTGAACGATATGTATTCTTCATTAATCGATATACTGTAAGCAGACATCGGTTTCCGCGTGAACGCTACCACTGCACATTTTCCGCAGGACACCTCGAGGCCTTGTTTACGAAGATAGCATGACGCCGTTGTAGCAGCCTTCTGAAGGCGGGCGCGAAGCTGAGGCCTTGTCACACCTGATGTCCAAATGCAGATGTCATCAGCATAGACAGAAAGTTCTACAGTGCTAGGTAGCAGCTCGACTAGACCAATGAGAGTTAGGTTGAAAAGGGTAGGGCTTAGCACTCCTCCCTGAGGAACTCCTCGGCTGCTGTAATAATCAGGTGTTGGGCCATTCGCTGTCATCACGTAAAATGATCTCAGCTGTAAGTAGCTGTACACCCACATATATATCTTGCCACCAAGACCTACTGTTTCCAAAGCACTAAGGATGGCTTCATGGGTGACATTGTCGTAAGCCCCCTTAACGTCTAGAAACAGGGCGGCGCACAGTCTCTTACAGGCTTTCTGGTGTTGAACATATGTCACCAGATCAACAACGTTGTCGATTGACGAATGGCCGTGCCTGAATCCGGTCATGGATACTGGATAGATTTCGTAGTGCTCTAAATACCACTCCATTCGTGTTAGAATCATTCGTTCCATCGTTTTTTTCACACAACTGGCAAGTGCGATGGGACGGTATGAGGCAATATCCAAAGGAGATTTACCAGCCTTTAGAAGTGGAATGAGGCGACTTGACTTCCATGCCTGGGGAACAGTACCAGTCTGCCAGGAGTCGTTGTATAGGCGTAAGAGTGCCTTCCGAGCTTCGTCTCCAAGATTACAAAGGGCACGATAGGTAATGCCGTCAGGACCGGGTGCTGAAGAACGTCTGCACAGAGCCAGTGCCACCTCTAGCTCATCCATAGAAAACTGGCATTCCATACGGGGATCACGTGAGGGCGGTGGGTTGTCAAAAGTTCCCGTTCTTGATACTGTGAAATTGGAATCACCGGCAATTCTTCTACAGAAAGATTCTGCGACATCAATCTCTCTGCATCGAAGGTGAAGTGCCAGAGATGTAAACGGGTGTCGCTAACCCAAGGTTGTGCTAAGACCCCGGACAGTTCGCCATATCAGTGATAAGGGCTTTCGTGGATCCAACGACTCGCAAAAGGATGTCCAACGTCGCCTAGCCAGTTTATCTATGTGCCGCTGCATTTTCTTTTGAATGCGTCTAGCCAGCCTCAAATCATCCATGCACTTTGTCCGTCGGTACCTTCGTTCTGCACGACGGCGTATTGCGCGAAGTTTCTCAAGCTCGATGTCGAAATCGGTGCGCTTGTGACTAGTCAAATGTGTATGCGTGGTATTCTGCAGGACATCTTTTATCGAGTCCTCTAGGTTATATGATGAGCCGTCGGTACAGCAGTATTCCATTAACATTTTGAATTTCGGCCAATCGGTGTACTTGAGGCCTCTTGAGGACTTGGGGCTGGTGAAACCTTCTATACACAGGTAAGTTGGTATATGGTCGCTGCCCCGCATTTCCAGATCCGAAAACCAGTGCACTTTCCTGATAAGTGAGCGAGAAACCAATGTAAGGTCCAGGCAGCTGCTATAGGCTGTACTAAACGTGTTGTGTTGCCTACTTGATGGTACATTGATAAGCTGTGGCTAACAAGAGGGCCGTCTTGACAATCACAGCTCATTGGGTGACATGGTTAGAGAGATTGTTCGTGAAGAACTGCAAAGGTTGCGGACTCCGGTAGTGGATACACCCACGGCATCTGTCACTCAAGTCGTCCGCGATGACATCCGCCAAGCATTCTCGACAGCTGATCCTGCACCTCCACGCAGCAGCTCCACCAATGTCGCAGTGCAACGCGAACAAAAGATCACAGCAGCTTACAGCAGCGAAAAGAGCGTGTTCAGGATCAGCTGTACAGCAAGTTTGTTTGTTTATTTGTTTGTATCCTCTAATCAATGGCTCTTACCCACTCTGGGGGATTGGCCAGGAGAACATATACTCTCATATGGACGATAACTGCATAATTGCTTACAACGAAAAAAAGGGGGGAGTTGTATAGTGATGACAGTATGTTAAAAAATAGAAACCAAAGATTTAGATAGTGAGAAAAAAGAATCAACAACAAAGTAGACACTAATAGCTACTATTTGATTTTGGGAGCCGACCAGACAGCTGGTTTTGCCAAACCCGATTAATTTGGTATGTCACGGATTTACCCAGAATAGAAAATTACTTTTCGACCCGGTTTTTTTAGTATCTGTTAACGTGGGCTTTATGTTGAAAATCGTTTAGAGTCTTGAATAAAATTACACACCGCATCGAATGATCTCTGTGGCAATTTCACAAAACAGAGGCACCAAAACTTAGAACATTTTCTGTGGTTAAATTTAAACCTAGCTTCGCAAATGGAATATCTAAAAGTCGTTTCCTAATTAATGCATAGTTACGACATGAGCCAAAATAATGCTCAATAGTTTCTGATTCTTCGCTGTACAGCAAGACGCCTGCTTCGTTGTCGTCCCGAAAACCACCTGACCCACTAGCTGGAATCTACGAAACATTCTTATCATCGTTCTTTTTCATATACACACGTGTCAATATCATAGCCCCTTCAATCCTTAACCAAGTCTCTATCATTCTACTTCTTATTGTGTATGTTTCTGCGTGTGCGTATGTTTTGTGTGTGTGTGTGTGTGTGTTGTATACTGTAATTGGCAAGTCCGATGTTACCAAGTGCTCCGTAAAGGTATACGTAGCGACAAACAGAAGCTCTAAATCTGAGTGGTATGGGTCTACGAATACCACGACTTTACTATGGCTGGTCCTGCAGGTTTCCACGGTGTGAACTCTTCGTCAACTGGTTGGGTGGAAGGAACTGGCCCCGTACCGGACGGGACATTATGCATGGTAAGGTATAAGCACATGATACATCTAATAATCACATCTAAACGTAATAATGACTCATGTTAATTGATTGTTATGTGAGGTATAATGTCCCAAAACCACCATATGATTATGGGAGGCTCAGTAGTAGAGGGCTCCAAAAATTTCAACTACCTGGTGTTCTTTAGCGTGTACCCAAATCTGAGCACACGGGCCTACAGCATTTTCGCCTCCATCGAATAGGTAGCCGCCGCAGCCGGGATTTGATCTCGTAACCTGCGGCTTAGCAGCCGAGTACCTTAGCCACTAGACCACCATGGCGGGGTTCGTGACACATTTTAAGTGACACAATTAATAACAAAGCAAACATTACCAGCTGCTCCCATTTTTTCCTTGGTTTAAGTAGGTAATCGTAGCATGGAAACTGCTCTATCACTTATTTTGTTAGTTTTTTCTTAGGCTCATAATTCATGACGTGACACAAACTAATTCCACAAGGAGGCATAGAAAATACAGAGTTGGAGTACGGTTATTATTTACCTCATAACTTCAGACACGCCACTGAATTGTTCATGATGGTGCGGTGTGGAGCTATTGTCGAAGCAAAACAAAACGGGCCGAATCACATCGTGTTGTTTTCATAAAATACTTTTGCAGTTGCGTAGCAAGTAAAGTGACGCTGAGCTTAACAATTGCCATAGAAAAATAAAAATGCCGTAGAAAGACGACGACAAGCGTGTGCGTTCCCATTACTGTATTCTAGACAAGTGCGGTAATTTCTTTTATTACTTCTGTGTTTCATCGACTCATGAGCTGCCGTATGATCATGAAGAATGTTAAACCTGATCAGGCAAGGAACACAATTCACGTTTCATGCTTTAAGAAAGTTTTATATTATATAAAATAGAGTGTCTTGTCTTGGATGAAATGTAGTAAGAAACAGTGTATATATATATATATATATATATATATATATATATAGATATATATATATATATATATATATATATATATATATATATATATATATATATATATATATATACTTAAGTCCATTTGATGTGGATGTCATCATTAAAAGCGACGTTCCGTATTTACCAATAAAAAAGAAATGAAATGGTTTGGTGCGAAATATTTGAAGATTACAACAATACAACAACGGCTTTTTCAAAAGTACTGTAACCCTTATCCATGCTATCTCAAGTACTTTTTGTAGAAGCAATGTCTGTGTAGACAAACTAAACTTGGTGGGTTTTCAGCGTGAACCAAGGTTAGCATTGTACTAAACACAAAATATTACTTTTGTCAGGTTTCAGTACACGACAGTGGAAATGGACGAGCTATCATCGCGGGTATCTGTCATGGCGGAAAATGCGACAACAAAAACACCACTACTGTGAAAGTTGGAATCCCTAAACTGGGTGAGCGAAATCCTACAAATTTTTCTTTGTTCAAACAGCAGTATACAGTGGGCATTTTGGCAATAATTGCTGATGTAAAAGTGTGCGCCTATAAACCTGCATACAAAAGAGAGACTGATAATGGTGGACGAAAGTCAGGGAGATTAACCAGGGTGCATCTCCGCTTGGCTACCTTGCAGTGCAGTGGAAGAAAGGGGGCGAGAAAGAATGAAAGAGGAGAAGAGAGTGGGGAAGTTCACTAAAAATTTATCTTAATATATCTGTCTAAAGTAACGCATGAACTTAGTCAGCAGATTATCACAACGTGTCATTCAGTCCTGTTATTCGTAGAAAACGCGGCGACGCCCTCGTAGCTCCTGCTGTTGACGCCAGTGTTCTACAATTTCGCTTTTTCTAAGAGGGCAATTTTCCAGCCAACCTAGTTCTACTGAGAGGGCTGCTTTTTGGGCGTTGAAGCGGGGACATGTAACATACTGTTATGGATACAGAAAGAACGACATGCAAAGTAGTTCATATGGGCCTTGTTCAGCACATGTCGCTCTTAGTGTGTCAGTATTTTTGTACCAGAAATTTCTTTCAGTTTGATCTGTTACGCAAATAATTACTAATCGCATATGAAATTCTTTTCGAATTTCTTTCTCGCGCTTTTGTTGTCATTGATATGTAGGAAGCCACTGCGGGGCTGCAATAGCCACGTGCTTGAGTTCTGATGCACAGGTCGTGTGTTCGATCTGGGTCGTGGTGGTCGCACTTTCGATGAATGCCGAAATGCTAAAGGCAGGACTATTTATATTTTTATGCTAACAATAATGAATCTCAGATGGCCGTTGTCTTCGAACCCTCCTGTGAAGGCTATAGTTGTCTCGACAGGAAAACCACAATATAATAATAATAATAATAATAATAATAATAATAATAATAATAATAATAATAATAATAATAATAATAATAATAATAATAATAATAATAATGTTACTATATTGAGAGGTAAAATTTTGTAGAGATTCTCGTAGTTAACAGCCAGATGTTTGTAGGTATCAATGCATGAAGGCGATGAGACAGTACAATGAAGGTAGGCGCGGCTACTGCTCCGTGTTCGTCTTGACCTCGTTTACGCTTGACGATTGCGTATCATGAATACAGGGTAAAAATGAGTTAGAAATAGAAGTTCAGAGCAGCGTAGTATTGCATAAGACGCATTCATGTATTTCCCCCGACTTTCTCTAGCGACGGATCCATATGCCTATCACTGCAAGGGACCTACGTATGCAATGAATTCACACGTAAGTCCTTCACGACTTCCGCATGTAAGGACTTTTTGTACATCTGTGGCATGCTAAATAAGCTCCAACTTTGCTGCTAAAAGGCATGAAATCGGACATATTTGCCTCTTCGAGTGCCTTGTCTTTCTTAACTGCTGGGCCATTTAGCTCTAATGGGTATTCTTTAAAGAGTAATATCTGTGTCACAGTCACCACACGACAAGAAGACTAAAAGCTATGGGAATTTCAATAAAAACAGCCATATCTCTCTGTCCCTTTATGATGAAACGCCATTCTTTGGTAATACTTGGATAGTGAAAAGAACTGGCCAGATCAAGCTGAATCAGGCTGACTTATCTGCCTTCCTCTGACATGCGTTTGCACAATGTTCCGATTTCTCTTTCCTTCATTCGTAAAATGTAATTAAGTTATTTACTGTGTCTCAAATATTTCAATAAGTATCGCATTTGGTTTCTCGCACGTACCAAGAATGTTTATTTTTCAGAAAAGACAACAACACAAGAAGACTGAAACACGAAATGTACAACCAAGCGGTATATCTGTTAGCACAAACGCGCGTATCGTACGCTTTTATTCATTCACTGTCCACCACATTCACTGTCCTGCTGTGGGCCTTGTAAGGGGGGTCCGAATCTCCGTCAAGTGAACGGTGTTTCGCATTTTGTTTGGGCCTCTTCAACTTTTTAGGTGTGTGGCAACAATAATGAATTACAAATTGAATTAAATTGTGTTCCTTAGCATTTAGGTAAGAGACCGAGGCACATTCACTTGTGCAGAGCATAAGTATGATGCACTGCTGAAGGACTTCAGGCAACATAATATGTGGCGGGCACGCCTTTTTTGTTTTACTTATATGGCCGCTAAGTAATCATGCATGCTCCTCGTAACGACTGCTTAAAACCAACAAAGAGGGACAAACTATGCATCCTATCATAAATGAACTCTGAATAGTTTGTTTATATAACAACACTTCATATTATCAGAACCCTCATCACTATCCTTTTTTTTGTTCGTATGTACAGGAAGTACGTGTATCAGCAATCCCAGCCGTTTACACGAATGTGTTAACGTAACAATACTCTCATTGCTTTGTCATGTGTTATATTGCGAGTATGAGTTGGTGTAAATAGTTTTGTGTACATATACATATTCTTGCCAAGAATTGCTACTGATTTCTGTGTTGAAAAGGCTGTTCAATATGAATTGCTATGGGTAGACTTGTTTGTATGAGAGTATTGATTTTGTGTGTACAATGGATGCGTTAACTACTGATTGATTGTGTATTTGTTTTTGTACAAGTGCTTGTTTTCCCTCCTGCATGGGCTCTGATTTTAGTCTGCAGTAGTTTGTAAATAAATAACTAAATAAATAAATAAACGTTGATAGCCTGCGAAAAAAATTAATTTAGACAGGCACGCCAAAAGACAAAAGTTTTTGAAGTTTTATGGCGTGTCATATGCAAGCCTCGTGCGTGATTATTAGACTGAGATTTGATTCAAATACAGTTCTGAAATTTTGTTTCGTACGCAGTCTATAGTGCCTGAGGGCCCTACGGTAACTTTCTCGCTTGAGCGCATTTTGATAATTATGTGCAATCAACAACACTCGGCGCGACAAATTTTTCTCGCGAGGAAACGCGAAATACTACGCAAGCTTAACGGATTGGTACCTCCTATCCTCTGAAGTCAGCGTATCGAAGAAATAATTATTTTGGTAATATAGAGGTTGGCGTTGCACAGGTTGGCAATATATGTCATAACGTAGTTTGTGCTATATATTATACGTTTTTCAGAGTCTAATGGCAGGTGCAATCCTTGGGGAAATGAGTGTTTAAAATTAGGATGTGGTTTGACATCCTATTTCATTACTATTATTACAATTAAGGAAAAGGTAAGACAGTAAGTTTGTCTCATTTTCCTTGATTGCCGCAGCTGAATGTTTCGGCTAACTGCACTGCAAGTTGTTATAACCGGACCACGGAAAAGTGGTTCAATGCAAGTCTGGGTGACGGAAGATTGTGTGCTGTGAGTATTCACTAAAACACCATACTCGATTTAAGCAGACAACGAATACAAGTGGTAGGTTAACGTACACAGTTAAAATGCCATGCCGTAAAAGTCATAGCATTAGTTTCGAGTGAAAAAAAAAGATCAATAAAGAGCTCCGTTTCTAGCACTACTTATTTAAAGAGTAATTCAAGTGACCTACCTGTGAGCCGGGCCATTGGCGTCGTTTATACGCCATCTTCCTTCTATCTCGCCGTAAATGTAGGGTTATGATTTATCAACTGTAAAGCCTTGCCCAAACGTCTGTAAGCGTTCAAGCTCAGCCAGAAAGTGAGTTGATGACATCGCATCGAGGCGCCATTCGCTAGTTCAAGAGAGAGTGAATAATTACAGAATAATGGAATTATATTGAACTGGTATCGCAATAACAGCACGACTTTTGTACCAGTGGCATCATTGAGAAGGAACTGTGTTTTGTGGCGTCATCAATTGGCAGATTCGGTGTGACCCACGAACTCTGCGCCAGAGCACTCCACTCTGGCGGAGGGCAACAGAAGGAAGTCTACCATAGAACACACGCGCTCCATCCAGAGCAAATGGCAGAGTCAGTATGGATTGCGATGCGCGCGCCTCTCTTGTTGCTTGAGCGGGCACGCTGCGCAGAGCGACGCTACGCTAGCGAAGCGTGAGCTCCGACGCGAAGCGCAATTGACGCGACCGGCGTCCGTTGGCGCGCCCAAAGGTGGCACCGTTTCAAGGCACGGTGCACTTGCGATTTCCGGTCAAATCGGCTGATTTTCGCGGAGTAGAGAAAGTTGCTCCGTGGAGCAGATCTCGCGAAGGAGCTGCTCCCGATCTGCCAATGGAACATACAGGGAGCCCTCTCAATCCGACAAGGAAATAAACTTGCTCAACATGGAGGGTTAGAAAGTGTTACTAGAAGTAGTCCGAATATGCCAATGGAAACACCGCGCATATGACGCCTTATTGTTTCCGGCTACTGAATAAAACGCTGGCGATGCTAGAAAGCACAGCCTATGACAATGCCGAGTATTTCTCAGTGAAAATCATACATGCAGTGGTTACGCACCGTCTTTTAAGTAAACTTATAATGTTCTCGTAGAATCGAATAAAAAACTTTGTTCAAAACAATGCTACAACGGATAGCTTTCGAACATGTGTGAATGAATATCTGAAGCAGGGTTATACTGAGCTATACTGAGGGCATACAGCTAGCGCTAACCTCTAGCTGGAGTCGTATCTTGTGTCCTCTATTTATTTAATATTGTGATTGGGAAATATATATTGTTGAAAGTACCAACTTTTATTATATTCTATCAGCATGGCTAGAATAGTCCATTCATTTTAGGGGTGCCGTAAGACAGTGTTTAACAATATTATGCTATGCTTTGCTTGCTTGTCGTTCACATTGACAGCTTGTCATCACTGCAAACAAAGACAGAGAATACACCAAGAGAACTGGAGTCTGCATCAAGGGATCTTGCGTTCCTGCAGGTATGTCACAAGTGTGGCAGATATGTCGAATAAGTGACAGGTGGATCTGCAAACTAGGAGTGTAAATTAAGTGCCACCATAGAGAGCACCAATAAAGAAAATGAAGCATGGTAACCTAAGATTGTTTAGCGCCAAAGTAGGAGTGATATGCCGGAACTGACAACTTATGATGAGACAAGATGCCAAGGCAGATAATGCACATTTTCCCTGACCAAAAGGGGTGTCGTAACTCACGTGAAGAAGAACGGGCAAACAACTTTTTTATATATTTCGAGCACGCCCAAATGTTGCCGGAATCGCACCAACAGCTCCGAGATCAGGTGCGCAATGACGTTATTCCACTTTGTAGGCTACAGTGGTCGGCGTATTATTTTAAGTAAGTTTTCTCATACACTCTTCTACTCCTTTTTCTCTACAATTTCTTCGATTATGGACTGACTGGGCTATAATGACTGTGAGGAGTGTAAATGCGTGCGTGTGCTCTCTTTCTTTTTCTTTCTCCATATTTAGAGCTGCTACATTTCTTTCCTCTGTGCAAGGTAGCGAACTAATCCTTCTGGACTAGATAACATCCCTGCCTTTCTGTCTTCTCCCGTTCCTTCCTTCTATTGGTACCGCCAGATGCTCATTGTACTCGTACATGCTACACTTCATAGGGAAGGGGGCGATGTTATGAAACGCTCTCAGAGAGAAAAACAGAGACAGAAAGACAGAGAAAGAGAAGGTGATAGAAGGCGGATAAAAAGTTTGGTAAAACACTGTCTGACATCTGTGCATACATGGAATGCTCTCTTAGTGTGGCTTAGACTGAATTGTGAATGGTTTATAGAACTATACGCACTCTATTCTGTGAAAGAGCCATCAAATATCTCGGTTATGCGCGTGATGTTGTCTCTGCAGGAGCAGTTTGAGTGCAGGTGAATTGAAGGATGGCATAGTAATGCACATACACAGCTGTCATATACCAAAAAACTATAAGTTTTTTTGGTATATGACACACACACAAACACACACACACAAAATACAAGGTATGATCACAGTGGTGGTCTGGTGGTTATTGTGCTTTATTTTACTTTTGTTCATTTTCATTCTCACCGAAGATACTGTAACCACTGACTGCTGCATACCTTACTTTTTCGTTCACATCTTGTATGGAAGCACCCCCTCCCCTCCTACCTTCACCAACAGTTTTTAACTTTGGGGCTCCTTGAATACTACCAATCTTTTTTACACACTTTTTTTGTAAACTAATATTGTCGATATGGAATAAAACTGAATGTACTGAATAAACTGTTGACCAGAAAGTCGCGCAATCGAATGCTGGCTGCGGCGGCCGCATTTCTATGGAAACAAATTGGTACAGGCCCGCCTGCTTAAATATAGGCTCACGATATACAACTAAAAGGGGTAGAAATAGAGACCGCTGCTGCAGCATCTCCTATAATTGCATCGACCTTTTGTGGCCTATCATCGCAACAATCGCTATGAAACATGACGAGTTGTCAATTGAAACTAGGGAATCCATCTTTTTATAATAGTGATGCGCTGCAAGGGGTGCATTTTTAATGGGATTGTGCTTTGCAACGAAGCAAATGGGCCGAGCTTTTTAAGGTGTTGGCTAGTATCAGGAAAAATTATCTTGTTCTTGCTTATCTCCAAATTATTGGAGCATTTTCAATGGGTGCTTAATAAAATCAACCACCATTAATGTGATTTCTCTCTTTGTCTCGCGCTGTGACATCTATTTAGGACATCGCATATGGCGAGCTTGAAGGGTAACCTCAAATGACTACTGCAAAACAAGACAATGGAATTGCGGTGGTAATTGCGAGTAGTACTTGAAATTTCTCATGCAGTTGTACGACAGCGAGCTCTAGGCTAAACAAAAATGCACGCCATCTCCACGAACTTAGTGCTGATGAGTGGGCCAAAGCTCCAACACTTATCAATAAACCATGATACGTTCCCCCTTAGCTCATCGCTAAAGACGCGACACGTTGTTACAAGGTGATTGTATATACACTTATATACAAAACATTTTTTATTTACACATTGATGCAATTGTATACACAAGAAGTGTATATAGGATTACATGGTAGTCAGATTATTATCGATCTACGAGCGATCACATATTTGCAGCTGTAGCCGAACGAGTAGTCTAGGAAGTCACGCTTGAAGCCTAAGTTGGTGCCTCCGGTCTCGGGTAGCGACCGCTTCAGGCGCTGGGTCGCGGAACCCTGCGCGCGTACTTTCAAGTGCGCTTGTAGCTGCCTTCGTCTCTCTTGACCCACTCGGGACTTCAGCTCGGGGTCCACTTGCCACCGCTTGCGTGACACCTACGCTTCGCTGACCCTCAGTGCCGGGTGCACTTGCCGACGACTGTTCTTCGCTTGGTCCTCCTGGGCTCCCACCACAGAGTATTGGGGGCGAGCCCGTGCTGCTGCCACCTTGCGACCCTACGTCGCCGCCGCCTTCGCTTTTGGAGTGTTTATACTGAGAAGCTAGCGTGCGTGCCGAGTGTGCAGCGGAGTGTGTGGAGCTGGAGAGCACAAGCGTGTGCCACGACATCGAGTGGGCGCCCTTTGAATTATGCCGTATCTGCATCTCTCACGGGTGCAATGAAGACTAGTGGCTACGCCAACGGGAGACCGAGCCTCGGCTAGAGGAGCTTCGCCTATAAAATGTACGGCACAGCTGAGCGAGCCATATGAAGGCGTCACTCCACTGGGGGCCGCATCATTTTCAAGAAAGCTCCAATTTGTATTGCTCTCAATAATCAGATTGCTGTTGCTCTCGCCCCTTCAATCTATGAGTGCAACTGCGCTTTTCCTTTTCGGCGGCAGCCTTACCCCTTTGCTTGGTCTGCAAGGCACAAGCGGAGCGTACTGGAAATTAACACAAGTATGCCATTCTGATTGTTTTGGTAAGATATTAACCATAGAGTCAGAGCAAGAACTCAGCTCCTGTATTTAGCGTGAAGCAAATGAAATTAGGGGACCGTAAAGCTTCGCTTTTAATAGTTGAACGCGATAGCGACATTCTGTTCTTAGTGCGTATACTTCAAACACTTCGTGCATGAAACTTTTTCGAACTTGCTATGCGCCCACTACGTAGCCTTAAGGGAACAGGTGCAGTAGCGTGTGTGCTTTCGGTAGTAGGTGACCGGTTTTAAACCACCAAGACATTATGATAAACCCATGCTCTGACGTCTTATGGTAATGGGCGCTTGCACTGCTCATTAATACTGCAATATTTCATGTTGTATTGTGAAGCATTTGTACAGGATGTGTGTGTTTATGAAGCTCGTGTTACTTTCACCGCATTTTAAGCAGAAGTTATTTTCACTGTATTCTCAAGCTAACATGCGACTGTGTGGTAGCTTTCACCCAGGATTTTTAATTACATATTTTATTTACATCGTTCTTGACTGTTCGGTCAATCGTGAGATGATTTTTCACTCACAACCAACGACGCTGACACTAACGCCAAAGCCGGAACTTCTCCGAAACGAGCTCTTTCACATTCTCATGTTAAAAAATGCAGGCTTGTTCCCACTTCTATAAGGGTAGTGTTTTGAGCCCTGTTTTCATGCCCACAACAATGCTGAGCACTTGTGCAGCCGAAAAAAACTAAAGATTTGATAGCTTCCACTAAACTTTTTATTAACTCCATCAACATTCACGAGAAGGTAATGTAAGCTTCAAGCAAATTCCTTCATTTCAGACGTGAAACCAATAAATCCACCTGACGACTGTCCGGCGAAGTTCACCAAAAGAAGTGGCGTTGTGAGTATTGTGACTACAATATGGAAATTACACAACAGACACGGAAGCACTTATATACCGCTGATATAGCCCATAGGCCGTGCCGACATGCCGGGCCTTTAGTGCCCAAAATGTAGGCCCTTATTATAGACACGGCCCACAGTGTAGGCCATGCCTACAGGCCATGTCTATGGTGAATGTAGATTGCCAGCTTTTTCAACAGCGCTTTTACGACTAAACTGTGACGCGAGAAAAGACGCAGTGTTGAATCCTTCCTGCTCGTGTTTTTGTTTGCATCTACCTCAAATTTTTGCGGATGGCCAAAGCTGCTTTTTCAACAAGAGGCGCCGTTGCCGACACCAGCGACGTCATAATTTCACCGAAACTAGCTCTTTAAGGCTTTCGTGCTAAAATGAAAACAAATATATACGAGACGGGTGAGAGGTTGGCGTTACAACGTTGCACTTCGTATATGGTCCCATAGGCTGCCTGCATGTATACATGTAGTTTCATTGCGCACTCACACAAGCCCTCACCTTCCCCGTATGTGAAGTGATCCGGATTTTCTCAGCTGTGATATTATATATGATCCCAGATCGTTCCACGCAATAGATAACTAGCCAAATTCTTCAACTGCCCTGCATTCATATTAAAGAATCTCATCCTCGCCATGTGTCTTGCACATACTTCATAATTCTTAACATTCACAATTACTTTTCCACGATGGAACTGCTATCGTGGTGCACAGTGGTAGCAATAGTTTTATCGTGCGTTCAAGGACCTTCATTTTTGCGAATTGAGAACAATAGTAAGCAGGCACAAGAGTTACGGCATTGAGGTTTCCCGGTCGTAGTTGTTTGATGTCGTGATACACTCATTCAACAGTGGTTGGCTGAAAATTGTACCGCACGTTGCAAAACCTCCGGAAGAATGAAAAGACTGCGAGCAGGCACAAGGTGTTGGGTGAGTACACTACGCTTCCACTTCTCTGGACTGGTGTGTTACAAGAGTTATTATTATATCTTTACCATGTTAGGAAAGCTTTAAGGGATAAAGCGAATACAAGTCATGTTTTTAGAGACAAGGTACTAAATAAGGTAATAAATGAAGGCAAATAACACAGAAATGAGGCGCAAAATAGTATACTTAGATAAGAAGCCAGGAGAGTTACAGGCGAGGAATGCTCATTTTTTTCATCATGCACCAAACCACCCTCGTCGCACTAAATGATTCGGCACCTTCAGTAACCTGTCAGCTGCTTCTTGTCATAAAGCCGGAAGTCAAGCTCGAGAGGAAACAACGTGTACCAACTATAGAGCACTAGAAACGATTAAGTGCTGCGTGGACTTAAGGTTCATCACCAATCAAAAGGAACTTGCTCAGAAAGAAGTGTAAAGCCGTACAGTGGCCTTATGTTGGGAGGTTATTTGGTGCCGATTTGTTATAGTGCATTTGTTTACATGCATTTCGTCTGACTGACTGTTTGATCCAATATATGAATTTCAGCTTAATTATCAGCGAACGATTCGCGTCCCTGGTGTTGAAAACGTTATTGTCGATGGAATTTGTAAGCATGGCATCTGCATCGTAACTCGTAAGTATAGAAGAACTTCTTGATATTTACTGATTCACGGGATGGGATATTGCAGAAGACACATACAAGATAAGCTTATAAGGTGCAATTTGCACGACGTCTCTTTGTTTTGTTAATTTCGATGTGAATTTAATGGTGTGTCTTTCTCATTACTAAAGCATCATGATGTGGTTAGAATGAGCAGCTACACGTTGATACCATATGCGTAATCCCTCATGCGGCCTTCTGGGAGCCGTGGTGTGCCATTTGGCTTCATGAGCAATTTTCGAGCACCATTTTTCGATCATGCAGACCACTGTTAACAGGAGCCGGATTAGATGTTAATTTGTGAGCACACAAATATGGCTGTCTACAGGTGGCATTGGCCTCACTATGAATCAACAAAATAACACCATGACAAAGCAAAGCCGAAAAACCCGCACCGAAGCATTTTTATCGCCAATATTCTGTTTAGGCTAGGTAGCAAGGATCGACAACAGTTTATGGAGCTGCAGGGGACGAGGAGTCGAATGTAGTGAAAATGTTGGTGCCTATTATTGATTTTTCGTAAGTGCTATACATGACTGGTATGCTCAAAGTGCTATGCAGATTTTTCAGACCAATATAAGTGGTAAACCTTGTGAAAACACTATAGAGCCTTTAGGATTTTTCTCGCACATGTCGTCAAATATCTGAGAAACAAATATAAGACTGTAAGAAAAAGAGATTCACCAAACGTAAACAGATAAAAAAAATGTATACATGGATAGCAAAAGATAACAAAAGTAAAATAAAAGGAAATAAAAGGTTTTTTCGCTGCTCTCTATCATGTTCTATTTTTCAGGTCCTCTGTGTCTTTCTCTCTACACTTCTGTTATTTTTATTTTTACCATATTATTTCTCTGTATTTCTATTTTTCGCTTGCTTCCTGTTTCAGTTTTCATACGTGACTCATTTTCCCATGCGTTCTTCACAGTATTAGTAATTTCCGCAATTAATACCATCATCAAGATGCTCGAAGAACAAGAGAAAAAATACTTTTGTATGGCGCGTACGCGCGCTCAATTTGCTACAGCTGGCTGCGCTACACACTTAAACATTCGTATAAGGAGCCTAGATATAACGAAATGTTAGTTATAACAAAGTAAATGAAAATTCATTTTGGAATGCGTATAGGTATACAAGTTTAACTTTGTAACGAGCGTTCGGACATGACAAACTTATTTTGAAGTAAGATGCAACTTTGCCAAAATGAGGTTTGAGTGTACGTTGTTTGGCATTGGTTACGCCAAGCGAAGGCGACAGCATGTGACAGCCTAGCCTCGTAAAGTTTTCTGCCCTTAAAACGTCCACATGCACGCATGAGAGGCAAGTTCTTCGTTGAATTCATCAATACCATTGGTCTAAATTTTGGCCCCAGTGACTCTGGGAGTACGAGAAATTTTCATTTTTGGTACCCAAAGAAATTCTTCGAATTATGAAAGGATTTTGAAGCAGTGCCCTGCAAATGTAAATAAGTGGGTCAAAAGCTTAAACGCGAATGGAAATGACAGAACGGCTGTAGGTTAACGGAGCGGGAGGAAGTTTTACGTTTTTTATGAATATGCATGCAAAAATATTGTCATTAATATTGTTTGTTTCTACGAAGCTCCTGCTGTTCCTTTGCTGAAGATACATGTCCCGGAAGAAAAGTGTGACCATTTGTTGGCATCTGTGAACTACACGGTTAGTATCAACTCTTCGAATACAGCAGTATAACTATGTCTGTATTGCGGTTAGTTAGAAGGTACTGAACTCTATAAGAACAATTAAGCTCACCATGGCCCATTGCAAAAAAAGTGATGCTACTACTTGCGGAAACAAAAGAGCGGAGATGACGCCTATGCTGCCAAATGAATGTTTACTTAAAAAAAACGAAAAGAATTAAATGCCTAAAATTATAAGTAGCATTCACAGCTAAAGTTTATTTGTTATCAAACATGATGACATTGCTATATAAAGCAAAAGCGTCGCTCATAAAAGTGTCAGGAGGCTCATTGATTGATGTGGATAATTTCAGGCTAACAGGAGTGGGCATTTACACAAAGACTGATTAAAGGCGTAGAAATTCACGAGTCCTTATCAACGTGTCGAAATGAAGGTTGGCCATAGTTTCACTGGAATGCTATTTTAAAAGTCGAGTTGTTACATGGCCATGCTTAAGCACACCATCGTACTCTGTGCTTGGGCTTCACTGGTGCGATTGGTGTAACGTAACGACGCACTACAATTTCTACTGCGCAAGCAATCAGTGCCTTATATAGCGAGTCAAATCAGCATCATGACGTAACTTCTTAAGTTGAAGTTTATTGTCACGTTTCTACATGAGTTTAGCTCACCAAGTTTTGGTTTTTAGTCGTTATAAAATTAGTATTACGCATGTGGTCGCAGTAGTATAGATTTCGCTTATAGTTAGCTAGGCAAACACCCATGCATAAATATTAAACAGGTTTCGGTCATTAGCGAATAAAACTAGCGCTTTGTTTCCGTTTCTAGAAAAAAGTTGCATCCACGTGCAGCGCAAGGTGTCCTGGTCGTCAACCCGAATACCAGCCCCTCCGCAATGGGACTGCTTGTGCTGTGAGTATGAGCAGCGTCTTATAGCGTGAATGTTTCGGCAAGTTGCTACTGGTTCACGCAAAATATTGAAAGCAAGATAAGTAAATGCAAAATAACGCATACAAGAACTGGACAGAAACAGGAACGCCTTGCGTGTCCGTGTCGCCTCGCTCGTGAGTATTTTTTTTCGCGAAATGGTTATCTTGATGAACTTCTTGTCAACATTACCGATTCCACACTTTTGCATCCTGATCTTTAGTACAGGCTGGTAACATCGCGGATAGCTTGTGATGCACTACGGTTATCTTCGATCGATTTGGGGGGTTTAACGTCCCAAAACCACCATATGATTATGAGAGACGCCATAGTGGAGGGCTCCGGAAATTTCGACCACCTGGGGTTCTTTAACGTGCACCCAAATCTGAGTACACGGGCCTACAACATTTCCGCCTCCATCGGAAATGACGCCGCCACAGCCGGTAATTGATCCCGTGACCTGCGGGTCAGCAGCCGAGTACCTTAGCCACTATACCACCGTGGCGGGGCACACTACGGTTATCTTATGAGAGTTAGACTCATTGCTTTTGCTGCAATTTTCATACGGTCGTTCTTGAGACCTCCTCTTGACTAACTCTTTATTGCAAATCTCTACACTTACTTTCTTGCATGCAGCACCATATAGCAGAAAAGATCTGTGCACCAAACGTGTTTTAAGCTGTCATAATTCTGGCTTGCAAACAGCCACAAACATTGTCCTAAAAAAAATCGCAGCATATCTACGGAGTGAATGATGGAGAGTGGGGCGAAGAATTCGTCCGTCCATTCGTTCTTGCTTCCGTCCGTCCATGCGTCCGTCAGTGTGACCGTCCATGCGTCCATCAGCCCGTCCGTGCGTGCGTCTGTTCGTGCGTCCGTCCATGCGTTCGTCCATGCAGCCGCCCCTGCGTCCGTTCATGCGTCCATCCATGCATCTGTCTATGTGTCCGTTCGTCCATCTATTCAACACTCCAAGTACCACCATGTCGCATCTTTTCATCATATATTCCCCATATAGAAGCACCGCCATCCAGCGGACATTCCAAGGACTAAACGAGAGGTGGCACACGCACACTTTCTTACGGCTTGCGCCTCGGGTCCACTTCCCACCTTTAACCACCTCGAGTTCATGGTATATACTAGTTCACTGTATTCATGGCACTGCGGCCGAACGCTCGCTAAACCTTTCGAAAACCAAGGAGGTTACGCCCAGCGAGTATGACGTAGCAAACTTTTTCAGTCAGATAGTGCTCAATGTACATGCCAATGGCTGCTAATGGGAAATGAGAGGCGGAGAATTCGGCTTTTACTTTCTTACAGCTTGCGCTTCGTATCTACTTCCCATTTTTAACCACCTCGATTTCATTCATGGTATATACAAGTTCATTTTATTCATGGCACTGCGGCTCAACGCTCGCTAAACCTTTCTAAAGCTAAGGAGGTTACACCCAGCGAGTATAACGTAGCAACCCTTTCTTGTCAGATAGTGCTCAATGTACATGCCAATGACTGCTAATGGTGATCGCAGCCTGCGCGCTAACTAAAAGCCGAATGCTCCTGTCTCTCATTCCCCATTAGCAGCCATTGACATGTACATTGAGCACTATTTTTTATTGTTCAACAACGCGCAGAAGAAGTCTCTCACCGGCACCTTCTTGAAGGTCAAAATGTTATACTTGTTACATACTACGGGTGACGAACGGGTGCCGTTATAAGGAGCTTCGCCTCAAAAAAATGGCACTGGCTTAGCTCAGCTATGCCAGGATATACGTAGCGTTAGCAAAGGTTCATCTGATTATTCTTCCTTCTCCATGGCTATACAAGAGTGGCAAGCGCCAGTCAGAGGCGCTATCAAGCGGCTCCAGCGCAGTGTCAGATGGCAACTGCACAGGGAAGGCGCGCGCGTCGGCGTCCATATGTCTACCAAGGCTATGACGGCACTCCTCGGGAAAGCGCACACCGGCGGCGGCGAGTCGCGCGCGGCCGCGGCCGAGTGCGAGGGAGGTGCCGGCTCTGGTGCGTGACACCACTGATCATCGGCGCAGCGCATCGAATTGCGCGAACACCGGCGGCAAGCCGCGGACGGCGGCGGCGGAGTTTCATTGCGCGTGCGCAGACCGGTGCCACGCGAAATCGGCTCAGCGAAGCCAGTGTAGCTAACGCTACAAAAATTTACTGGCGTGATGTATATGATGTTTCAAGAAAGGTGTCCACTACTATTAGAAATTCACAGAAAGGAGGTATCTGCGTGCTGCCCGTAGCGTTCCCTTCACTGTGGGAGAAGGCATCTTTAGATGCATTCAAACATTACCTGCAGCAAAAACTACAAAAATTAACAGAATTCATTTTTAATCACTGGAAGCAAGTGGCCGAATCAAATGGGCGAATTCAATCCTTCTTGCGAATAGTGTATAGCATTTGAAATTTCTTAAAGGCTGCCAATGGTAATCGCAATGAGGCAATGAAATCTGGCTACTTTGGCAGGCGAAACCGAAACCAACGCACCAAACAGGGCATCTATGCATTCACTTCAAAATCACCCTCAATGCTGACAGTGTTTCCTTCTCCGTTATCTGTTGTCAATCTGCATACTTATTTTCAAGGCGGTGTTTTCCCTCCGCATGGCCACTTGTCGACACTCGCATGTCCTCTTCCCTCGATGCAAGGAAAAGTGTTCTCATCGAGGGCGTTTTTGAAGTTAATGGTGGAAGCGCTGTTTCGTGCGTCAGTTTTAGTTTCGCCTGCTAAATTAGCCGGATTTCAATACCAATGGCCACCTTTCAGATTGAGAGAGAGAGAATAAGAAGGAAGAAAGAAGGAACGATGGAAGGAAGGGACGAAGAATACTGAGAGAGAGAAGGCAGGGTGGTTAACCAGGCACATGCCCGGTTTGCTACCCTACGCTGCCGGAATGAAAAGGGCTCTAAAAAATGAGAGAGAAAGGAAAGAGAGAGGATAGAAAAGGAAAGTAGAGAAGGAAGTCAAAGGCGTCCACATAGGCCCGTAGTGTGCGGAAAGTAGATGAGCGTATTGACTGCCTCGTGAGCCGACGAAAGACGAGGGCCGTACTCTATCTGCACAGAGAGTTGGCCGATCGGCCAATTGTCGCAATGCGTCACAAAAAAAAAACAGTATATAACTAGCAGAAATAAAAAACCGCCCGGCAGCGGTATTATAAGCGGTCTCCGTTAGCTGTATTATCAGTTAGGTCGTTCGCAGCGTCATACCCAAGCACGCGCGTTCTTAGCTCGCGATGTCAAACACCGCTGAGTTAGGCCGCGATGTCAGAAGCTTGCAACAACGCGGCGTTGTGGCGTCAATGTTATAATTGCAGGAGCGCGTTCACCGGGGCAAACACCCACTTTCGGCGGGAGTTTCTCCAGTGGCACTTTATTTACGGCAGCGACGTCTGTGACTGTAAGTGGTTCGAGAACAACCACTGTGAGTGAAGTCGAGGGAAACAGCATAGCATATGGTCAATGTCTTTTTCGCTACCGCAGACCTTACATTCCGCACTGTCGGTCCCTCCAATCAGGGTTTCTTATGCTTTCGTGAAAGCAACCCCCATCCAAAACCGACAAAGCAGCGGCTTCATGTCGACAAAGGCCGGATGGAGGTCGAAGTTCCGGTTGAGGGTTTATTTGGTGGATTCTTGTTTATGTTAAGAAATTTTTAAAGTGGCTAGGAACTATTAGCAGCAGAGAGGTGAATTCATCCATTCGACTCAACTGCTTACTTTCACTGGTTAAAAAGGTAAATGTATTAAATTCTATATTTACTGCCATCATTATCATTTGAAGGCATCTGAAGATGCCTCCTGCCAGAATGAAGGGAACGCTAGAAATGGCACGCAGACACCTCCTTCCTGTAATTCCCTAAGTATAATAAACACATTTATTAAAACGCCCTTTACTGTGAGGCTAGGAAGGGGCCCAATAGTCATCGAATGGCTTGACTCGAGACTGACTTCTTCCTATTATTCCAGTACTATGTTCTATAGCTTTGAGGTTTCTGCTCTGAAGTTTGAAAATGTAATCGCGCACATGCGAGAGGCGGAGGTCATGTTATTTCACTTAGAGAAGTTGATTTTGGTACGGGTAAAAAAGAAGGCTCCTTTGCAACGCGCCTGCAGCGACTATCAATTACACCTAACTACATAAATAAACTATGAAACGCCCGCAATTGACGGCGTATGTGTGCAGAGCATAAGCAAGTATTTTTTGTCAGGTACCAGGGCGTAACGAGCGTGGTTGCGCTGAAATCAAAGCCAAAAAAAGCGCAGCTAGTTTTAGTAGAGGACATATAAAAAAAGAAGAGGTAAGAAAAGTGTGATGGTTTTGTGTTTTTAATACACGGCGCTTTTATTTTTTTGGATTTCTTAGCTGAAGGAGTCGTGGCGATCGTACAAACGAGTTACGGAAGTCGGCGAGTGCCACGCAGGGAGCTGTTTGAATAGGGAAGGTAAGTACGGCTCAAAAGCTGCGTCTTTGGGTATTTGTCATGTTCGACATTGAAGAAAAAAAACGCAGACCTGTGCGGAAGGCGCACCGCAGTCACAGCGAAAGCTAATAAAGCGGCCTTTGAGAGCCTTCTCTAAACACTAAACACTCTTGTTCCTGTTCTTGTTGCCCTTCATTTGTGGCTCATACCCACTTTGGGGGATCGGCCAATATTTGAGTGGTCCCGTAAAGTATTATTGATTTTAGAGTAAAGGAACTTACAAATTGAAAACGTTACAAATTTTAGAATGAAATTTTGATGATCACTAATTTGTGCTTACTCTAAAGTTTTTGTATTAGTAATAGATAATAACCTAGATCAAAACTTGACTTTAAAAGAAAAAAAGGAGAAGTTATGCGTATGTATACACAGAAGATTAATATTAGTTTGTTAGTCTTCTCGTTTCATTCAGATAATTGCACACTGGCTTGCAAACTTTCGCTCTGGCAAACCCTGAAATAGAGGCTCTCAAGGACAGAATCACGGGCATGGATAAATTCATTCCTATAGCACGTAAAAGATTTTTTAACTTGGAACTACGAACTGTAGTAAATCTTCTACATATCAAAAAGTAATGATTCATAGTTTCTGGCTCGCCACAGAAAGCGCATATTGGAGAAAGAGCCTGACCAGACCTGAGTTGGTACAAACTTAGTTCGGGCGCTCTACAGCGCAGCCTCGTAATTGCGTCTTCTAGTTTACGTGTGTCACAAAAAAACGGTGCCAGGGATATAATAAGTGCGATACTCAGTCGAATTTGTGAGTGATGTACCTGTTGAGCTTTCTATAGTGGTATGCATGCGAAATCGCGCAGCCGTTACATAATCTGATGGTGGAAAACACGGTGAAATTGGCCCACCTATTGCTGACGTCGCTAAAGAATCGGCCATTTTGTTTAATAGCTACCCGTTATGGCCCGGTACCCAAACTAATCTATCTTTTTCAAATGGGAGGGGGGTATTAAGGCACGTACCGCCTTTATTATGTGCCATTCAGCACCAACAGAAAGTGCAGCGCAAAGAGACAGAGAATCTGTAATTATTACAGCCGATGAATTTTCTGCGTTCAACTTCGTAAGGCGAGTACCACTGCCAGATACTCAGTCACAAAAACGGGTATGAAATCTGTTGGTCGGAGCGGATAAAACCAATCCAGGTTCGGGATGAATATACCAACAGCTCACTTTTCGTCACTCTGTGATGCATCTGTAGCAATAATCACAGTTGTTTTTATGTTCCGCGAGTGTTCTTGCAATAAACTATCTAGAGTGCGATGGGGGAGCAACTTTGCATTGTTAGGGAAAATGTTGTTCATATTGAATATCCACATGGGCTGAAATACGGCTATGGTCGTCCTTGTCTCGCCAATACGTACATTCAGCAGGTCCAGTAAACGTTGTACAAGTATAATTTGTGGGGTGCGAAACCATGGCCATCTAACACCAAAAAATAATTCCGGAGAGAATATGAATACTGTCTGCGACTGCTGTAGTGGTGACTGATAAGTTCTTAAAAACGTCTCAACGGCCAAGATACGATACCTGGATGAAAGAGAAGGAACTCTCGATTCTAGGTATAAAACGCAGTTGGAAACTGTTTTTGGGAAACCAAGGCATAAGCGTAACGATTCGTTTTCTAAAACAATGAGAAGCCGGATTTTGAAGGCTCGAGCACCAGAGAAAAGCACGCATCCAAATTCCAGAAAAGGACGAACATATATTTCATATATCGTTACTGGTGTACCTCTTCTCATGCCTTTTCGTTAGTTGCTTATCCTACGCAACATGCCGACGGCTCGTGCACCCTTTCCAGCTATGTATTCAACGTGTGGGCACCAGTTTAGAGATGCATTATAATGTACCCCAAAATATTTAATAAATTCCACCTGTGGTATGCCCCCAGAATGGTAACATAATAAGATGTGCACGGAATGTTTCAAGAAGAAGACAAGAAGGGCACATTTGCTCGGATTTAGCAGGCAGTGATTGTCATGAAGCCAGGTTGCTAAGATAAGATTGCAGGCGGTCGTACCACGTCTGAATGGTGTCTGCTGTGGCAAAGAAAGCGATATCTTCTGTGTAAGCGTAAGTTGTTATGTCCTGGTTACGTGAAATGGTACTCATTAGCACAATAATTAACACCGGGGACAGCACTGAGCCTTGCAGTTCTCCTCTCGTTTGTGTGTGCATAGTCAATGAAAAGCCGTCTTTGAAACAAAGGAACTTCCTGTCCGAAAGGAATTTGTGAATCAACGTTACTATGTATGCCGGAAAATTAAGCGATTCCAGTCGATCTATCAGAATACCATGCTCTACAGCATTGCATGCATTAGCAGTATCCAAAGTAATTAAAGTTGCATATTTGTTGTCCCGTTGGGCTAACTGTATACGACTTCATAAATCAACATGAGCATTCCATATGAAACACCCAACCCTGAACCCAATTTGACAGGGGCTTAAAATTGACCTTTCGTCAATACATCCATTTATTCGAGTGTAGATAATGCTCTCAATAAATTTCACCAGATTTGATGTCAAGACAATTGGCCTTATGTTGCCCGATATGTACCTGCCGTCTTTTTTCTTCAGCAACTGTGTAAGTTGAACTAGTTTGCATTTTTGCGATATCCATGAGTTATTCAACGAATAGTTCACAATATTTAAATAAAATTAGGTGATTCTTGAAGCAAAACTTTTCACATGGAATTTGTAATTCTATCCGGTCCAGGGGCAGTCATTTGTAAACAAGTAGAGTTTCAGTCAATTCAGATACAGAAATTTCTGTAAATTCATGCAGATATTTCTGCATGTTGCGAATGGTCAAGAGATCTGCTATAAAGCCACGTTCTAAACCTTCGGCTATGGTTTCCAAAGAAGCGCGCATCTCTTGCGGCGTCAATACACATGATTCTAAAGTTAAAGGTGTTAGCAGCACCTTTCTTGACCGTAGGTACGCGAACAGAGAACGCTTATTGTTTGATTTGGAAAAATAATCGAAATACCGACTGTCATATTCTTCTTTAGCGCGTTTAACAGTGCGCTTAAACACGCTGGCAAAAAATGATAATCTTTCTAGTTTGTTGGGCATTGACTATGCAGAAGCTTTTTCCAGGTGGCTTTCCGTCTTCTTTAATCACACGTACATTCATCAGTCCGCCAACGAGAGGATGACCGTTTACTAAATGGAATAAAAAACTCTGAATTTTTCCGACATCCCTCTAGCATGGAGCCGATTTTAGATGCGATTTCCTGACCATTGTAATTCTGAAGTTCCGTAATAGCCGAACACAACAGGTTTGAAATTTTTTATGGTGGACATATACTCGAGGTTGCTGCTCTAAAGTTGTTATTGGACGTACAATGTCAAAAACTACTGGAAGATGGTCGCTATTAGTTGCATAGTCAACCACGGACAATGACAAAACAATAATCGCCCTAGTACAAAACGTCAAATCTAGGACTGATTCAGTTTGACCTCGAACAAATGTATATGTGTCCTTTATTTATACACAAGAAATTTTGGTCAATAGTCCACTCCCGAAGCCATCTACCACATAGGTCTTTCTTCTCCAAGAGAAATGATGAGAAATAAAGTCACCGGTGAGCACTGTTTCCTTTTCACAGGCTGTGAAAGTGCTGCTGAGTTGACTTGTACTTCGTACACCAGTGGTGTGATGACAATTTATAATTGAAGAAGGGTGCTATCCTGGAATTTACAAATCTAATGCTATTGTTTCACAATCAGAGTCCGACATGCTGAAATCAATTTTCGCTTTATGACATAATTTAATTGATACTAGTATCATTAAACCACCACCACGTGTTTGACAATCTAATCGAAAAGAACGAAATCCCGTAAAAATAATAATTTTTATGAGCTGTAACCCAAGTTTCTTGTAGATATATAATATCGGAGTTAAATTGGTTAGAGAGGTAATGTAAGTCGGTTGAGGCTGAGAATATAGAACGGCAGTTCCACTGAAGTACCACCTTTGGTTGGCCCATGGTGCCGAGTGCACCACAGAGGCGCATGCCTTGTCCTTCTTGGTATCTTTTCTCGCAATCAACATCTCATTCTTTTTAGTTTTTGAATTTAAGTCTGCAGAGATTGGTGATCGTATACGTTTGTTAGCTCGGATGTCAATTTCTATATCTGTATCATTACTTATGCTTGGTTGAGGCGTACAACGGTCTGACTGCACCTGTGGACCAGGTTCCACAGCATTATGAACACATTCAGACAGTTAATCCAGCACTATGCTAAGTAGTTGAGTGGCGTCAATGGTGTATGATTGTTGAGGAACTGTAGGCGCTTAAGCTTGGACTCATTGCATCATCTGAGATGAAATGATTCGCGTTAAACAGTCACTGAGGTTAGATATCAACTTATCCATTGCCTTAGCCATTGCCTCTTTGACGGCAGATTGAATTGCTTGTGAAAGGTTGGAGTCTAGACCAGACATGTGTCGTATTGCTGCACCCGAATAGCCGAAGGCCCTGTCTTTAACTATATCAATAGCTTCCCTGCGTGAACAGCAGTGGCAGTCTATAATCTCTAGGTTTTGTCTTTTCTGAGAGCGAGCAGAGCATTCGGAATGGCCTGTGCATTGACTCCCTGCACAAAGGCAGCACTTTGCTGATGTTGCTGAGCATTCGCTTAAGGAGCGGCTTCCGCCGCAAACGCGGTAACGAAGATTTGACTTGCATCCTCCCGCACTATGGCCGAATTTCCAGCAGTATTTATATTGTACTGGATGGGAAGCGAGGGGCTTTACGCGAAAGATAAGAGGCCATAGTTTTATTTCTGACGGGCAAGTTGTGCCTCAAATGTAGAAATGATGGATTCGGATGGTTTCCCCTCTTTAATATTCAGGTGACTGCAATGGTAAACGAAAAAAAAAAACGCATGTTCCCGAAAGCCTGCCTAGTGTCTCTTTTAGACTCAGTTTGGAATTGACGCCCCGTACGAGGCCTTTAGTACGCGCAAGGGGAGGCGGAATGAAAGCCCTCACCGGGGTTGACTCGAACGAAGTACACTTAAGCAGATCCTGCACACAGGTCTGGTCCGGTGACCTACACCCTATGCCACCTCGTCCAACTTGGCGCACGTTAGTGATGGACTGAAAGTGGTTCGATGTGGCTTTCAACTAGTTCTTTTTGGACAGCCTGGGGATTCGCGAGCCTGATGAAACCTCCATCTATAGGCACTAGTGTGACAGGATGTTGCTGACCCCACTGCGAAAGAATAACTCTTACGGCAATTCATTAGGTGACAGTGACGGTGACTAGGCGGATCGCGCCTGGCCAAGAGAAATGGTACACATCAGCACAAAAGATTGTGGTAAATTCAAAAGCAAAGGAAATCAACTAGAAACTGTAAAAAAAAAAACTCAGAACTGAGACCACTAAATATTTAGCCAACAACTCCACAATGAAACCCGGCGACAGCAAGAGCAAGAAGCGATGGTCTCAGGTCAGCCAGCCGCGCTCCTGGTACCAACTATGGCATTAATGATGATTCTGGGCAGTAGGCTGGCATTCGCTATAATTTTTTGTCACTCTTCTGGGAAGCGTGGTATCCGCTAAACACTTGCAGGGAAATTTGCGCCAAATGTTCACGCAGTGGCTGACGACGATGAGGAATTATGCCTGAAATTCGTATGCACCACAGGTAATCGGTGATCAAGACCAAGCTTTTATAATTGGTTGGAGAATTGGACGACCCACTCGTTACGCTATTCGCAAAGTCTGACGCCTGGTTGTTACTTTGCTGTTCCAAAGCGCTTCATTACTCATAATAACGAGATTCCTTTCCCAACATCAAGCCTGTCTAAGGGAGCTTTGCGAATATGTCCCAAGCACCGGTGTGGCTCAGTGGTCGAATACTGTGCTGGCACGCAGTGGACCTGGTTTCGAGCCAGTGTCGTTCATGATTTTTTTATTTGCTGAGTTTTTTTTTCTTTCGGTACTGGTTTTGGACACCGGTGGCAGCGGCGGACAACTACGGCGCCGTGCGAGACCCATGCTCTCATACCATAACAGTTTTCACCGTAAAAAAAAAAAAAGAGGGAAGGAAGTGTTCTACGTTTTTACTGTTTCTATACGGAGAGTCTTTGATCACGAGTTATATAGTAATCTTCAGGGGTACTATTGAAAGGCAAGCAAACTGGCTCTGACCTTTCTTTTAGCACCCTTCCCCTGCCCTCCCCAAACAAGCTCACCAATTCGTACAATAGGCGCGGCGAATAAATTTGCCCAGTAATAGAGTGCTGCGCGTCATATCAACCCTACACATCGAAAAACAATCCCACGCCTGTCTTCATCGCCGGAACATTTCCCTTCGTTCGCGCAGTCTAATGAAAGCTTGCCTAGAGGCAAGGTTACACACCACTGAGCTCGTCGATTGGTGTTTTGCCTAACAAAACAGCGCCCCGGCCCGGCGGCGATGCAGTTGCAGCCACACAGTGCACATTTTGAATGTTCTGTGCTGCCTTCTGCGTGTTTTGTGAAGTCAGAGACTCCAGGAGAAGCGGTATTGCCAGAATGCATGGAGGAAGAAAGGGAAAGGAGGAAGCATTACGTCACACGAGTGAAGCCCAGCTTGTCGGCCCAACACGTGATCAAAACGCCAGAGGTTGCGGTAGGTTATAGTATATTCTCGGTGCTGTTCTGTCTTTGAACCACCTGCGTGAGCCGGCCGGTCTGCGTCAAACCAGCGTGTTTCGTTTAACAAGCTACCGGGCACCGTACTCAAATTATCCGCAACTCTCGTTGCTAGCGCGCTTTCGCTCAAATGGTCACGTGATGGGCCGACAATGGTGCCTTCAAAACGGCCCGACTTGCCAAGGCTGCTCGCGTGACGTCACGCTCCCTCCCTTCTTTTTTTGCCATCACGCCACAATGAAAGCCTCTGAGATGAAGAGACGTCTCAATATTTAACTGCGAGGGGAAAAGAGTTCCTCACCCCATGTTTCCTGCCTGCGCCGCTATGACACGTGTTCATGGGGGGAAAGCCCAGCTCGGTCATCGGTTGCGTGTCGACGACTTATTACGGACGTCGTGTTACGTTGCCGTAGTGGGCGGAGTGATGACGACGGGCTACTCAATAAAATGCGTCGCAGAGCGAGTTGGTGCGTGTCAAAAAATAATAAAACGTCATAATACGTGATTGGGCTGTGGCAAATCATACATCGGCCAAAGGGCAGGTGTGTCAACCAGCGGGCCCGGAAGCATGGCTTGACGCTCTCAAACATTAAGGGCATACATCTTTCTGTGCACTGTGCAGTGTGTGGCCGCGTGCTTTTGTTTGACAAAATGAAGGTGCTGGGGCGCAGCAGAGAGACGGTCGTACGTGAACTGGTAGATGCGTTTCGCATTAAATTGAAGGGTGAATATTGCGTCAGCTAGACGTCAGTGTCTTTGCAGGAGTCCGAATTGCAATTGATACGGCGTAATGTGCAATAGTTTTTTATATGAGCAGTTTTGTGATGTGCGCAGCCATGGTTTCGACGTACGATCTATATTTCCTCCCTACAAATCTTCCGTAATTAAATCAGTTGGTAGAGAGCGTTCTATCCTACCTTCTCGTTTCCTGTGCCTCATCGTTCCTTTTCGCGCTTGAATCTTATGTTTAGACGTGCTACTCGTTTGCGATAAGGGTGGCCAGCGGCTTCCGAAAACGTTTAACTGGCTTAATCGGATGACCTAAATCCTGTAATTCCCTTATTATACCACGTATTCAAGGAGATCCTTGCAGCAGCACGTTCACATAAAAAAGTGCGCATATTTCTCTTCATTAAATTTTTGCGCCTCAGGGTTGTTTATTAGTCCTTTAAGCTGAAAACCATACCAAACAAAACAAAGCAAGAACAGCTTCATCAAGGGCTTATTACTCGTTCTAATCATTTGGTAATGAAACCACCCTGCCATAAGGCCCCGCAAAGACCCTTGATGTATTATAAATAAGCGAACAGAAATAAACGCCATCGGTCAGCAGTCACACAAAATCTAGAAAAGGCACGTTATAGTCATCATGACAAAGATACAACCTCTTTGCATGCCCTCCCAATATTCATCGCAGTGTGTAACCTGACATGAGAATGTTGCGGCAATCGCAAAGCAGTAAAACGCGCCTAATATAGTTATATTCCCTCTTTATTTGGGCCCTACAGAAGTGAGTAACGAGCACTTGTATAGTGTAGTTGCCCATATATTAAAACTCACGGTGATGTCTGCTTGCCATAGCATAAAAAGCTCGAAACAAATGCTCTGATCAACATAATGTAAGGCAGTGCACAAACACTCATATCTACGTTAATGAGAATTCAAAAGATTTTCCGTGATTGTTGATTGTGAACAGTTTTTCAAAGGTTTATAGTTAAAGGGTGATTACAGAACTTCATACTTTGGATTCACATCAAATCAGATTAAATTGCAACTTAGCAAGCTAGCAGTGGTCTTCGGCCTTACTTGTTCAATTGTTCCTTATAACAAGTACAGAAGAATACAGGGAAGTGAAAAAGACGAAACACGCAACAATGCTTGTCGATGTATTGAGTTTGTCAACATTTCTGGCTCTAAGTTCCGAAAAAAAATAAACTGGGGCATTTCGCGGAGCCTATCTCAATGCGCATGATGTTGTAACCTTTGGTTCTCACCAATGCATGCGCTTTCTACAGCGAGTGAAATTCTCCTGCCGCCAAAACGCAGAGTCATTCGCACTCTACGCGCCCCGCGCCGCCGAATATGTAATTCACCACGGGGCGAATGCTGGACGGACGCGCTGTCACCCGGTCGTTGTCACTTCTCGCAAACACCACTACGCTATCCGGTGGTCTAGACTTCAATGGTTCTCGTACGCAGGAAGTAATAAGAAGCAGTACTGCTTACTTTGCTGGCAAGTCGCTGTGTTGTAATGCACGAAGAGCAGAAAAAAAATGGCCCCGTATCTGCATTTTAATCAGTAAATGTCGTCGAAAGACGATAGTCTTGCGTGTCGAGAGAGTGAACAAAACATTTATTTGATGTTTCGCGCAAGAAAATTGGTGAATGGTATTCTGGAGGCGCTGCGTTAGAGTGCCTCGAGCGTGCAGCGGAGGCGCACGGGCGCATGAAGTCAGGTCATACGTGAGACATCAGCGCCATCTGGCAGTTTTCTTGGAAAACGAAACACGCGGCTCTGATACGGGTGTGCGCGCCCGTCTCAGAGGTGATAAGGTGTAGAACGCAAAGCGATGGAGAGGTGCCACCACTGTCTCGTCTTAGTAAAGCGTTGGAAACGCTCGCCTTTTTGAGCAAGCGTTGCATGGTCAGCGCCGGGTGATAAGCGCTACTTTCCTTAAAACTACTTGTGTATGCCTTTTCTAGTAAAAAACTCACATGAAGTATATATACGTGTTGTTATGGTGCCCTAGACATGCACAATAATTGCTTTTCAATTGACAATTGCACAAGTATGAACGCTGAATCTTGAGCAACATTGGTGGGCGCTACGGATGGTGTAGACCGTTTCAAGTACCCATCCGTTAAGAGGGAACAAACAGACAAATGTACAGACAGAGAGACAGACCAAAACTTTTGCGTCGAAGGTCCCCAAGAAAGACTATTGTCTTTAAAATCCCGACGCCAGTCACCTTGATGGGTTCGTCTTGCCCTGCAATACCGTAACAAGCTCGGTCAAACCACCGACAAGCTCGGTCACCTCTTCCGTGAAATAGGGACGTGAAGTAGACACAGAGTGTGTTAAACTCCCGTTGGTTACAACATTCAGTTACGTGCATTGCGACATGACAGGTGAGTATGGCTTGGCCACCATTTTTCAAGATTCCTTGACTAGCACCCCTATTGGGCTACGGTGACCGATTCGGCGGCAGACGCCGCAAAATCGGTCCGAAAGCGATCGGCGCGGAGAGGGCGGATCTCGCTGCCGCCCGGCGCATTTTCAGCGGCCAGTGTGAACGCACCTAAATGCGATGGTCCCACCGCTTTTTGTTCTGGAATGCAAGCGCTTTAAAAATACGCAAATAAAGAAAATTCACAGGTAAATTACAATATTACCGCGTTTTATGTCTCCTTTCTGCACACAGACAAAAAAGAATTTCCACCAGAACATCACCAGAAGAGCGATTTGGCGCACATATGCAAGACAAAGGATTACGTGGTTGTAAAGCCTGGCCAGGTAAGTTTGTCGAGCGATAGATCGAGAAGGATCATTCAGCCATGCGTGCGACTTATATTTAAGAAAAAGACCATGATACCTTAAAGCCACCAATGTTTCACAACCATGTGTTACCAATTTCTGACGGGTGACTGCTGACATTGTAGATTTGGACATCCATTCGGCTGTGTGGTGTTAAGTTGCTGAGTCCAGACGCTGTCATATCATTACACCAGTTAAGAAGCCATCTAAGCCATAACGCGAAAACAAAAAAGTATTAACGACGATAAAGAAATTTCACCATGTTTGAATACATAGGCGAATTTGCCTGGAGGCAGTGCTGTCGAGCTATTGTTTGAATGAACAATGAAGGAACCGTCAAGTGTAAAAAAAGAAACTGAAGGGTATAAACACGTTTGATAAATCAGAAGCAAAGAAAATTTTACTATATAAAAAGAATAAGCCAGAAAAGTGGCTCAGAGAATTGGACACCACGTTGAAGTTTGTGCACCAGGTGATCCAGATGTCATGAAATGTTATGCTTGTGTGAAGCTAAGTTACGTTTCTTCGGGCAAAAATGAAGTGTGTTTAGAAAAGATGTTTAACTATTTCGAGCACTTCGTACTCAACTATGGGAGAGCACTGAGCCGTCCCGCTAAAGAAAAAGCAAAGCATGCGGAGGAAAGGTGACCATGCTGCAAATATTTCATTGAGGGGCACAACATTAAATTACGCTCAATATATGAACACATATGTCGCACGTACAGGTATACGTTAAATAGTTGCAGATGTTTATATAACCAGCTAGTTGGTTGCGCTTGCGCAATGATACCAACTGGACCATGCGTATTAGCAAAACCGGAAGCTGATATAAAGCGCTGGTGCTCGCGAGGATGCTAGCCCTGGGCACTGCTACACAAATTACAAAAATCAACTTCAGCGCATGGCAACTAACCGTAGTCGACGTTAACCCGACGTGACGGCTGTATCAAAGGAGTACATATATAATGTTAATAAAATTGTGTAGGCAGCACTGCAACCACTATTGACGTTTCATGAAGATTAGCGTCTATTATAAAAGTAGTTCCGAGACCTGGCGTAGCTCTGTGGCAAAATGCTTCATTGCCACGCAGAATGCTTGGGTGTGATTCCAGCTGGGACCCTGACATTTATTCTTTGCATTCGTCGGGACGACGCTACCGATGTCGGGTATTGCTTAACGCTCACGTGTTAAAATTGCCCATGTGTTTTCTCGTCGTTCCTGGGTAGGATACTAAGTGTGAATCACCTGTGGCACATACCCGCATAATAGCGACACATACCCACGAGTGGGTATGTGCCACTGTCTGGCGGGAAGTGTTTGAGGACGTACGTGACCGAGTTGTGACATTGTTCATGTCTCGACCAGCGCGTCATATTCGTCAAACCATCTTACCCTCCCATGCTAATTTTGGTTCACGCCAAGTTAAGGGGTGACCCCGAGAGCACCCAAACGTATAAGCTGATAGATAGATAGATAGATAGATAGATAAATAAATAGATAGATAGATGGATAGATAGATAGATAGATAGATAGATAGATACGCTCAATGTCGCCGGAGTTCGCTAAGAAATGCTACGCATTAAAAAAAAACGTTCAGAATCGGTGAGCTGGAAACTTGCAGGCACTTCTGCAAGTGCATGAGCCACCATGAGTGTAAATACCTGAAAATTTGAGACATAAGGGGGCCGGGGATTCAATAAAAAGGCCAAATTAGTGAAATTTTTGCATCGACTTACTGTGCTAAATAACACACTAGTGCGAAGCTCTGAAAATATATTTAAAAAAAACATCAGATTCTAAGGTGATCTGGCGTTTGTTTTCAGTGTCCCTTGGCCACATGTTTATTGTAAATACATATTTTTGCTATTTCAGATTACTGTAGTAGCGTCTTGCCAAGTTGAATGCAGTTACACCGTATTCGAGAAGCGCAGCTACGGAGTCAGTTGTTTGGTGAGATGCACATCATTGTTTGTTACGGAAATTCATTGTGAATCCCGAATGGGACAGAAAAATGATTTACTTTACGGATTTTCATGTTTCACAACCCTATCAGCACGTACGTTTCTTATTTACGTTATATCTTTTATTCCCCTTACCCTTTCTCCCAGTACAGTGTAGCCAGCTGGTCTGAGGACTGAATAACAGTTTTAAACCAAACGCACAGTTAGCCGCTAACTTTAGTCTGCTTCATCACCACTCTGTAGAGAAGCATCACAAACGTCTATCAGTTGATACCGGATCATTGCGGTATCTACGGGAACGACCATGCAGATGAAGCCGCCAGATCTGCTCGTGATTCCCTCCATTGCACAGCTATACCGTTATCAAGAGCGGACGCCGAATAGACGCTCGCACAGGGGAACTTGACGCAATTTACCAACGCAGATCCTCGCAGCTTGGACCCAAATCTACAGCTCCGTCTTCCGACGGGAATAACTAGAACTGACGAGCCGCCCCTGTGCTACCAGTGGCTCAGGACGGCCTTCACGTATGCTTACTCGTTTACCATTGGAATGGCCAGTAGTCTGTCATAACTGTAGTTGCGAGGAGACAATCACCCATCTTTTGTGTGTGTGCCCTCGCTTCAATTGACAAAGAGCTGCCGAAAGTGTTCGATTGGTTTTACAATGACCCGTTGTTGGATGGAAAGGTAGTTGGACACTGGCCCAAATCTTCTTCGACACGGAACGTTTTGCGAACGTTGTTGTGTTTGTGACAGTTAAGTAGTCTTAAAGACAGAGTTTAAGCAGTGTCATCTAACGTATTATTGTGCTATTTTTTAACCTCTTCATTTCTTTCTGTAACTGCTCTCTTATATCATCTTTTTTCGCCTTTTCCTCTTTCCCCATTGCAGGATAGCCAGCTCGTCTGAGAACTAGCTAAACCTCCCTGTCTTTTCTTTCCTCCTTCCTTCTCCTTTACGTCACCAGCTCCGGTGCAAAACGGTGTCTCACATTAAACTAGTTTATTTGATATTACGAAAAAAAACTTACAATGCGGACAACGGTTTGAACTAGACGCAACAGTAGCGGTATTTTTCATCTATCTGCAGGTAGAGCAAATGCTTTGGTGTGCATGACAACCTTTATTGAAACAGCCCCCTACTCTTACCCGCCTTACGTGTCCGTCTCATGCTGTTTAATATAATAGGCTATTGATCCCTATCATTTGTTGTACATTCAGAAATAGCAAACTATAAATAAATTTTGTCAATAAAACTTAATGTGAGCACACGCTCTTGGTTTACAATGTCCGGCATCGTTTTCAATCAGCACGCATGGTGCGATTTTTCAAAGAGCGTACATGCCATAGCCCCTGAATGCCTTCTGCGATATGCTGGATGAGCTGCCATCACAAAATATCTTCATATGGAATGTCTGTCCGAAAGTTTATATAATATTCGTCATTATTTTAAGAATTCACTGCACGTGGAAAAAAAAACATTCCCCAAGTGCAGCTACTGTTTTATTCTGAAATAAAAAAAGCACCAGAGGAATTCCTTTTTCTTCCTCATTAGAGATTCATAAAAACATTCGAATATGGCTTTACGACCTGGTGAAGAAATGAACTTCTTAAATACGAAGGAAATACTTTTATTGACCTAGAGTAATTATGATTCACGTCCTTGACCTAAAACATATAACAGCTACGAGAACATGCAAAGTGCCCCTGTAACATGATAGCCGCACCAGCTATGAAATAATAAAAAATCACTACAACAATAAATTTGGAATGCTGGTTATTGTACATCAGGAGCAAGAAACTTTGAAACGAAAATAAGAGGAACAAAAGAGAGAGTGAGCAGGGCCCGTGAAGAGCCCGACAAAAAGCTGCGCTGTTCAAAGCCATTACGACCAGCGTCCATTGATAACTGCGATAGTTTACCGTTACATGTGTGCCATCTGTAAATGGTGCCAGGGTCCCAAGACATTCGTTTTGTTAATATATGGGCACTTGGTTTAGCTAAGTGCGCCAAGCGCTGCCCTAGATATGGTTTCGAACAAAAGCATCACACAGATGCTTCATTGTGTCTTTGGAGAAACATGCACTGCACATTGTTGTGAGCTCCTAGAATCAAGGAGCGTTTTCAGGCTGTATAGAACGATTGCGCAATTGTAGCATTGTGAAGTAAAACAAGTCTGACTGAGAATGCCTTTGCTCGTCCAAAGTCACCGAAAGTGAGAAGTCTATTGTCTTTATATGCTTGCGTTTATCTTGACGCTAAACTTCTGCTCTGCAAGAGCGTTGCTTAAGTTCACGCATGTGTTACAGCTGCGTAGCTGACATTGACAAGCAACGTTTCTTGCTTAGAGCGCACAGCAATACGAAGATTCGGTACGCAAGAAGCAATAGAATGGTGATCACTAAAGATGCATTTGGCGCATTTATGCATAAGGTACAAACGATCGATAACATAATGCTTGTGAGAAGAATAAGTAACGACGTTCCTAATACAGACTTATTCAGGAAAGACATAAGGGCTATAATTGAAGAATTATAAGCAGACAAAAACAAAGGAGGAAAAAGGTTATATAAAAACACTGCGATACGTGTGTAACAGTTGCGAACTTTTCAACACTGGGTTATAGAACAATAACATGAGCAGAAGCTGTAGAACTACAACAGGAACAGAAGTTGTAGAGAGACAACATGAACAGAAGTTGTAGAACAACAACATGAACAGAAATATGTCGACGGCTGCTGCGGTGGCTGGGTGATAATGACACTTGGCTGCTGATTCACAAGACGATACCAGCTCAATAGAGGCAGCGGAGATTGGATTTCAATGGAAGCCAAATGCTGAATACTGTAGGGCCGCGTACCAATCAGTGCCACTGTACCAAAAAAATCAAAAGCGACCGAAATCATTTCTAGAACTCCTACACGGAGGGCATAAGAGTTGGTTTTGTCGCGTAAAATCACAGAAATTATTATCCATAGAAGCATGAACAAATGGCATGGACACACAACAAAATTGAAGCTGCATGAACTACCTTTCAAGAAATGTCAATCTAAGTGCATCGAAAATGAGCCACTTCAGGATGTGCTCACGCGGCAACGTGTGTGTCTATCGTTTAGGCGTGCCATGTACGGCTCAGTATTAATGTGCTGAAAATTATGGGAATAGAAATATACAAGATCGGCTAATTGTTCTTACTTATTCTTACTTTATTTCTGTTTTCTGCAGCTGGAATACAGCGAAACAACAAGAGGAGAAAAGACATACAAGATAGGAACCTGCTTGCGTGGCTTTCTGCGCTCTTGGTTTGAACCCAAGAAACATTACATTAAAGGACTGAATAGAAACAGTCACGAAAAATAAAAATAAGGAACATGCAATGAAAATTGTGTAACATACGAAGTATTTGTTGGCGTACTGCAGGCACTTCCATCCATCCATCCATCCATCTATCCATCCATCCATCCATCCATCCATCCATCCATCCATCCATCCATCCATCCATCCATCCATCCATCCATCCATCCATCCGTCCGTTCGTCCGTCCGTCCGTCCGTCCGTCCGTCCGTCCGTCCGTCCGTCCGTCCATCCATCCATCCATCCATCCATCCATCCACCCACCCACCCACCCACCCTCCCACCATCCGCCATCCATCCATCCATCAGCCAGCCATCCATGCCATCCATCCATCCATCCATCCATCCATCCATCCATCCATCCATCCATCCATCCATCTATCTATCTATCTATCTATCTAGCTATCTATCTAGTCTATCTATCTATCTATCTATCTATCTATCTATCTATCTATCTATCTATCTATCTATCTATCTATCTATCTATCTATCTATCTATTCTTACGTCTGGGTGTTCTTGTGATCACCCCTGTATTTGGGGGTAAACTTATATTAGTATGACTAGGTGATCAAGACACGAATAATGTCTTATGCCGTCGCATACGTCGCCAAACCCTTTACGCCAAATGTTTTGCTCATAGCTGCGGGTGGGTATGTGCCACAAGTGATTGACAGTTGATATCTACACGGGAACAGTGAGAACAGATATAGGTACTTTTAATGCGAGAAACGTTAAGAAAAAGAACAATTCGGCAGCATCCACCCAACGAATGGAGAAAATAAATGTCAGGATCCCAATAGGAATGGCATTCTGCGTGTCAGTGAAGTATTCTACCGCAGAGCCATGACAGGTCTCAGAACTATACTTTTGAAATAGACCCTAATGGCTGTGAAACGTCAATTGTGGTTGCAGTGATGGTTATCAAAATTTATCAACATAACATATGTATTACAATAATGCAGGCTTCACGTCAGATTAGGGTAATTGTACTTACGGGCCATTCGCTGAAGTTGAGTAGCATACCAGTTTTATTTTTTGACAGGCAAACATCCTTGCCTTTCTGTTCTCTCCCGTTCGTCTTTTATTTAGCCTTTTATTATTTCGGTTTTAGTTTTTCTCCAGAAAATCACGTGATTCCTTCACTTCGAGAGGAGACATTTAAAATGAAAGACAGGTGAAATAAGATATTGGTCACCGATATAGTCCTTGAAGAAACAGGAGCAATTCGGAATTATACGTTATAAAACAAGCGAGAAAAAAGCTAAAGATGCAAAGGCCTTCTATAGTGTCCAGGAGGGTGCGCATTCTGCCTAGAAGGACCTGTGGATTTGCAAGTCTAATCATTGTCATTACGTTTATGTAAAACAGAATGGTACTGAAAGGAAAACCAAATCATTGTTGACATATTTATATATTGACAATAAGCTTTGATTAGGCCTTTTTACAATATATTTAGATAGTATGTGAAGAGTGCCACTAGATACGGTCTAAATACAAATTTTACCCCAGAACAGGGAGTATAGTCAATGTTTAGTTAAGATACCGTATATATTTAAGGTAGCTTGATAACATGTGTACACTGGCGGAAGATTGATGGAGTAGTCGCGACCATATTGTGTTGTGAAAATTACGTTTTCCCCAGTTTTATATAATTTAGTTTGAGTTGTTATGAAATAGTCCACATTTAATAAATTGCTTCTCGCAAGAGCCTTTTGCATCTGTGCCACATTCTTTTTCCGCTGAAAACAAGCTGTCACATTCAGTGTTTAGGCGTTTATTATCAGTCTTGTCATGAACTTTTGCTTGTGCGTCATGCTCTATGTTGCGGAGAAACAATCGTTAAGTGGCAGAACCGAGATAGTCCTATCAGCTTCATCATGTGGTCGTTCTTGTTTTCTACTGGCCTTCACTATTGTTATTAGCGTTTTATGTCACCGTGTAATACCTGGTACCTATGAAGTTTACGGGTTGCTTCATTTCTTTGTCTCATAGTACGTCAAAAGATAGGAAAACATTTCTGAAGTGAACTGATATCATTACGATTGTTATGTGCAATTCCCTTTTCTTAACGTGTTAGAAGCATATCGTAACAAACTAAATCTATGGATGAAGTTCTTGTATCCACAAAACAAACATGCCATCTCCGCTACATTAACTACATTAACTATTGGGTTTATTTCATTTTCAAAAGCGACAGCCACGTACTTTAAAAATCACAGCATATGCACAGAATAAATGATGATCAGTGGCGCGAAGCGTCCGCCCGTCCGTGCATGTATCCATGCGTCCGATCGCCTTCGCGAATGCAGACGGTGCGCGGGTAATACCGACGAGACGTGAGCCAAAGAAGCCGAGTGCAAGCGTCTTCAACGCGCCCGCCGCTCTGCTTCGTTCATGCCTCACCAACGATCCTCAACGTACGGCGACTATCCAAGAGACTGAGAGAGGCGCTCGTTCTCCGCGCAATAAGACAAAGTGCGCGCAGCAGCCAATCGAAGAGTAGTGGCAGAGTAACGCCATCTAGGAAATGCGATGAAAAAAGAAATCCGTTTCTTGTGCTGCCTTTTCTTTCTCGCCTCTTCGTCTTCTCGCGAATACGCATGGCGCGTGAGACTAAGAGGAGCTTCACCCTTAAGGAATGTCTTCCTTTAACCTCTGAAGTACTGTCATATATAATAAAGGTCTTGGAAAGTTGATTGAGAGGGCTCCTAAATTTTTAAACATGACATACTTAATTAGACACTTCATAGCGCGTAATACTAAAATTGAACGTCATTAGAGATACACGTTTGACAGGCCCAATTATGCTGTTGAGTGAAACTTGGAAGACTTTCGATACTCGTCAATCATATTCCGCAGTGGCTTCGGTGGCTAGCTTCTACACCGTAGATCCAAGTATACAGTTCTTGGTCTGGTATAGCGCCGAAAAAAAAAGCAAGCAGCAAGTTCTTAGACTACCTCCTCACAGTTCTCATGACGAACTGCTGAAAGATAGACGCCACGTTTGTGAGCTGCTTAAACAAACCATTGAAAAATTCGAAAAGTTTAAAATGTCAAGTTATCCGCAACGTGAGTCACGAGACCTCCTTATCGCATAAACTAACTGAAGCTTACGAGCCTCCATGTACACGGTTGCAAATAACGCATAGGCTTCAAGGAATGAAACCCGTGACGTGGATGTATCTGACGTTGAAGAGCTGAAGGTGTCGCTTGAAAAAGTCTACGGACCATGACTTACAAAATAAATGGGAACTTCGCAAAATAAAAAAAACGCCAGCTAGGAGAACAAGAAGAGGGCTGAATACGAGGCCCCGGTGTTTTTCCAAACTGGCATCTCGGGAAATTTGCAAAAACACACGTCAAAAGTTCACCTGTTATATGCCTCAGAATCATGTTCATCGGTGTGAAACTTGAGTAAATAGCAGATGAGAAATTTCGAGCGATATGTTCCTCACGAAGTGACGCATACAGAAAAGTGCAATGGCCCAAATCTTGCAACTATGGAACGCACCTGCAACGATTCCAAAATTTCGCCGTAGAAAAACAGAAATGTCTTTTTCTTGTGCACAAACAAAGCACCTTTTAAAGTATATGACTTGCCCGGCAAGACATAAATAGCACAATGGAGTATAAAAAACACCCATAACGAACTAAGTACGTCACACTGTTTACCACAAAAACCCGTAGTTAGAAAAAAAAACAGCTTTTTCTGTACAGCTCTCTAGTTCAGTGAACGAATTCGAACGAAGTGATGATTAAATGCATAGTCAAGAGGACATTGTAGATTTCAAAAGTGCAGAGACCTTACTAAAGGCAATAAGCCTAAAGAACCATTAAAATAAGAATCAGAAATGCAGAAACTTTGTCGGTAACGTCATTTAGCACGTAGGTCGCTGGTATGTGTAACAAATTCACGACCCAAACAATGATCAATACTATGCGTATGGTGACCTGTAAGCATTTTTTTCATCACATTTGCTACCGCTGCAGCGGCAGTAGATTATTATAGGTGCAGTAGCACATCGTTTGGCCCTTATTACATACTACCTTGAAAGGTTAGTCAGATGTCAGGTGGTTTAAAATGCAGTAATGAAAGTGTAGAGGACGTAAACTTTTCTAAAGTAGCTAAAGTGATAAAAACTCCATAGACATTTTGTTTCCTATCTGTAGAAGCTGCAATGTAGCTGCTTCCTGCCTTATTACGTGAAACCTCGGTTCCCTCTTCATAGAGACTGCAGGCGGTGACGCTATGGTCTTATAAAAATATCCTTTCTACATGTCCCACCAGGAATCATATTTCTTTTACTCGCTCAAATTAGGCCTTACGGTTTATTTCTCCTTTATTTGCACGTCTTGCAAATTTAAAAATCTATACTGTATTGCCAAGGCAAAAGTCAAGAAAACATAGTGAACTTTTCAGTAGTCAGAGAAGAGCGAAGACGTATAATTGGGTCAACCAGAACCATGCATTATATAAGATGTCTTGCTCTTCGGGTAAAAAGACGAATAATTCTTTAGAGAATGGTTGACCTCGCCAGCGCTGAAGTCATTTCACGTGCATAATCTCTCATCAAGTTGCGTATCCTTACCAAATGCCTCATTGAAAATGCGAATCAAAGCAATTATATGTTTTAGTTTTATTAAACAAGCTTGATATGGAGGGCAGCATCTCTCTCTTAAAAATGAAAGTAAATGTCTTCCAAGGGTTCTTTCAAACAAATACAAACATCCTCATACTTTTGTTGAGTGAGTTAACGTGTTAAAATCCGGCCTTTGATAGGTGAGTTGACGATATGTTAACAGCGCTTCATGGTTGCGCTATCGCATAGTTGGACGACACACCAACGTATACCAAAATGTTGTGAATAGTTTCGTAAAGCAGAGAAAAAATAAAGCCGTTTGGTACAACTTGAGTAATGCATACATTGAGTAGCTGACGAGTATTTCAAATGCAAAAACAACATTCCCAAAGACGAGGAGATAGGACAGGCGAATCTTGTTTTTCATTCACAATTCCCCTCAGCTATTTCACATCTCGCCAAATTTCAAGTTGTGTTTAACTACATGTTGAGTAATTTCATCATTCCTAAATATTCTAATTAAGAAGGGTAGATAAATAGAGGTGCAATTTTCTTTTTTTGTTGTTGTTATACACAGTCATTTATTTAACAAGTAATGAGGCCAAGAAAATTGCAAGAAGTGTTGTCCTTAGCAGCTTTATTGAAGTGTAGTAAAGATAAAATAAGTAAGCATAGAATTGTGACAATTTCGTGTAATATTCGCGAAAAAAAATCATTGTGAAGCCTAACGGGAGCAAAAAAAGAGCTCTTTTTGTGTGATTGTCGAGCAAACGTCAATGACTGAACTGTCCTTGGGCCAGCAATAGAAGATTTAGATGACAGGCCTTCAAGAAAAGAGATGATCACGAGGAAACTGCTTCAGACGTTTGCGACGTAACGGTAGAATAGCGCTACTGTGCTACTTGCCACACACTAACCTTCATGACAGCATGCTCGTCTCGAACTAGATAATGAACATTTTGGACAACGCACTTGGTCGTTCAAAGTATGAAATGATCACCTCTGTTTTCTACTTCAGTCTCTATCTATTATTTCCAGTTTAGGCTAGCCAAGATACACAGCTTGGTTAACTTGACAGATCTCACGCTGCGGCTTCTATTTTTCTCGAAATAATCTGAGAAAACCTGTAGTGACAATAACACAACAGAAATATTCTCAGCTGTGATATTGTTTCAATGGTCTCGAAAATCTTGAATATTCCGCCATTGCAAGATCTTGGCAGGTTATAATGGTGATCGCTGTACAATGATTTCACTTTCACGCGATAAAACCAAGATCACTGACGTCATAGCTGCCGCTTTTCGAATATTTGTGTCAGTGTGCGATAATTTCTCAAATAAAAATTACCTTTGAAAAGATTTAATGTCGTGAAGGAACAATAATACAACGTTTTTTAGCGCTGAAAAACAAAAACGCGAGTTGCCCTTCATAGTTCTCCAGTTTGCATTGACTCCACTGGTGCGTCATTTATTAACCGCACAAATGTAAGTATTTTTTCGCTTTTTTTTTCTTTTGCAAGCTGTCATGGTGCCAATGAAAGTTTTTTACAGCAACGGCTACTTACAGCCAGCACTGGCAGCACGATTAGATAGTGCAATCATGGTGCTCATGTTTACCTGAAATGTCTAGGGTAAACTAAATATTAGACGAGTTTAGCTCATAATCTTTTATAACGTGTACTTGTCTGGTTATGAAACTTGGTTACCCAGCACATTCCTAAATTTCCCAATTCTCGAATCCTTGAAACAGGTTCAAACAAACGTTGTTATTGCGATAAATAGTCAACTTGGTCTCAGTCGTAACTACAGTCTCCCTTACTGCGTATAAGCGGTAAAAATCAACCTGTATAACTATAATTAAATGAGCTGCATTACTAACATTATTTTTCGTAATGCTTCTCTCCTAAACTTGGTACATGATGCAGGGGTGTAGTGAGCCAAAAGCCATAACACAGCTCCTGCTTTAGCATTTTCACTTGCATATATTAAGCTTGTTTGCGTATTGAGACACAATTAGGAAGGGCCATGCAACACTTTTTTTTAAGTAGCCATGGAGTGGATCTTCTGAAAGAGCTTATTACCTCACAAGTTCACCACCGCGAAAAATTTCTTGCTGCGGTGAACTCATGAACATTGAATGAATCTTCACGGTAGACCCATGAAGAATAGTGACATCTTAAGAAAATGGTGACATCTTGAGATGGTGACATCTTAAGATGCCACCATTTCTCACGGTAGACCCATGAAGAATGGTGACATCTCAACAGTAATGTTACATTCAAGGAAAATCGGGAAAACTCTGATACATTAAAATGTAACATTCTGTTTTTCATATGTAATGTTTTCATATGTAATGTAAGTTCTGTTTTTCATACGATGCAGTTTCCCAGTCCTTCAATCTGCGGCGTAGCTTAACCACGTTCTGTTTTACCTGTCCTTTGTTATTGTTTTTACTGTTAAGGTGAAAGCTTGAGATGCCTCATCAAAGGTAAAATTGGGTGACTGCGTCCTGCAGGACGCAGAACCGCCCCGCGGCCTCCGCTTCCAGCGTACAAAGCTCTCCCATGAAGTTACGCCAAACCTTCAAGACCAGTACAACTATTGAGGAACTGAGCTAGCACTCAGAAAAGGGCATTATTTATGCAAGTTTGTTCTCCTCCCCCCCACCCCCGACGTCTTGTTCTGTTTGTTTGGGCTTGTGTTCTACACCTTTTCTTCATTCAGCATTTGCAGACATGGACAAACTTGTCGTGCGCATTAAAAAGGGACGTGCTGGAAATCTTCGTCAGCTTGGGCACATTGAGTTGAGCTGACGGCCAACACACGCGTTTATAAGCATATAATTTTATTGTTCATTAGCACAACATTTATAAATATTTCACGAAGTGAAGCTCAATAAACGGACAATAAATACAGAGGCAAGACAGCACGAAGCGCATCGTCCTGTCTGTCTCTCCTTTTGTTGTCTCGTTTATTGCACTTCATTCCCCAAGCATGCATCACCTACTGGTCCAAACTTCTACTCACCTAAAGGTTTATCTAATGAAACATTTAAGAAGGGCAGCACCGAAAGTAGACGTACTTATATCTAATTAGCGGTGAGTGCAGCCAACCACAGTGCGAAGTATGGGTAGAAGTTATCACCAAAGCCTTATTTTGTTGAGTACGTTTGTTATTTTTTAGCCTTTCGACAAAGCTTTTTGAATAAGAAAAGAACTGGCTGTCTCAGTTGTTCCTGAAACCACTGCTTCAATTCTTCGCGCACAAGGAACAAAAAGAAATGATAAAAATAAAAAAAGAGGAAAGAAAACCTTTAGGCCGTTTAGCTACCAACACAACTTCGTAAGTAAGCGTGCACTACATTTAAAGGGCAACATCAAAGACCACTGGCCAACGTTTTATCTACTGCGTGCATCAGAAAACGAGGGACCTGCCCAGAGGTCAAGAACCCTATGTATCGCCTAATAATTATCCGGTCGGTGCGAGAGCAGACAACTCTCTTACACTGAGGCACCGGATTATTTTGACCTTCGTGCGCTTGAGCTGAGACATTCTATCATGTAAAGCATTCTAACTTTTCAACAAGCGCCGCATAAATTGTAAATTAGTGAACGATCTTTGACATTTGTTTTTCACAACACGCCTGTCATCTGGGAAGGCGCCAAGTCAGTTGTGTCATCGCACGCCCAGTGCTGACATTTCCAAGTTGCTCTTTAGCTGACGCGAAAAGCTAGTTGAATTTTAATAGAGCCAGTGCGCTGATGTACACAAACGGCAGCGATGTTGCTGGTTCCTCGCTCTTTCGTAACTTACCGGTAATAACATTCTGTTCGATAGACATTGGGGCTGAAAAGGTAAGTGCTGCCCGCTTCTGCTGCATTACTTTGTGCTTCATGCAAGTAGTTTATTCGAATGACGGTCCCTTCCCTTGCATGGCTATGTTAACAGAAAAAGCGGTGACATTGACACAGAAGGAAAATACGCTGGTTTCGGTGCTTATACACATGCTAAGAAGACGAAAAATTTAACAGAGAAAATCAACATGATAATGCACATTCTAGACAAATTCTAGGACACATTGCAGCCAAATGACACTAAACTCAAGCTTGTCTTTCTAGGATCTCCTATGAGATTTACCAACATCCCATTTCAGCGTTTATTAGCATTGACGCGAATGATGGAGTTCGCACCAATGGCCAGGAAAGTAGCAAACTGAAAGACTAATTGGTTTCTTTCAAGGCGCTCTTACAGCTCCCTAAAAATGCCGCTGGCTTATTTCAAACTCGGTGGCAACTTACAAGAGTACTGGCTTCGGCCGGTTGGTAGCTATTCATTGTTACGTTTTTGCGCACTGCTTAAAAGACAGACATATAAAAGACGAGAACTGCTCAAAAGACCAACAACACTCTGTGTGGTAAGAGAAAGGCGAACCCTATCTTCTTACAGGTAACGGACAGACGCTCCTACATTATCCGCATTAGGTCCTAATGTTCAAATTCAAGACTAACACCTTCTAGTTTCCGTAACGTCGTGAACTTTTTGTAGCAAAAATCAGGTGCGCCAAAGTATTATATCCTTATTTTAGAATGAACAACGTTCTAGATTTGTGAAAATGGTCACGAATGAAGGTTGGAACAACCTGATAGACGTTTAGGAACGCATGCATGAATATTCCTTTTCTGAGTGAAACACATTTCCTGAGTGAAACACATATTCTCATGTGTCATCACAATGTTTATGCAGTGCATTTTGGCAATTTAGTGTTTTCTCACACTGTCATGGTTACAGCAGTTCAGTCAGCTTGCATGTGCATGCTTCGCATAACATTGCTCTCCAAGGTACGTGGCATCTGCCATTTTTTTAAGGAGTTACGAGACTTGGGGTAGCTCTGTGGTAGAATAGTTTGTTGCCACGCATAATACTGGGGTTATATTCCTGTTGGGAACCTGAAATTGTTGCTTTGCATTCGTCGGATCAACGCTGCCGATGTCAGGTTTTTATTAACGCTCATGAGTTAAAATTGTTCCTGTATGTTGTCGCCGTTCTTGAGTAGATATGAAGTGTCAGTCATCTATGGCACAAACCTGCAAACTAGTGGCAGTTGCCGGAAAGTGTTAGACGACGTACGAGACGGGATTGTGACATTATTCATGTCTTGACAAGGGCGTCGTATTCGTCAAACCATCTTAGCCTCCCGTACAGTTTAGCGCAAGTTAAGGGGATAATCACGTGAGCTACGAGACTTATACCCCTGTCACACGGGCACCCGTGAAGACCGTTTAACTCCCTCGTCCTTACGACAACGAAGCTGCGGTTGGTGCCACACGGCCACCCTTACGCAAACGAAGGTGAATGGAGCATTTCGCAAAGGACGTTCAACGATCTCCCTTCGCAGCGTAACGAGGTACTCTCGTCCCCAGCAGTCTAGAGGTCAGAGAAAAATTTTGAGCAATAAGTGGCCGCAGTGAAAGAATAATACATTTTAGCAATATTAAACGTTCTTTCGTTGTAGTACTCATTCACAACGCGTGTTTGTTTACATATATTTACGCCCGCCAGAGTTCTTTTACTCTCAACACCGATGCCCTACACACACCGTGCCTCGCGAGTCGGGCCGGCCGGCGCCAGCCGATCAACGTCATTACCAGCGCAATATCGTACCACTTCTTCACGTCGTCCGCTGTGTCACTCATGGCTGAAGAACACGAAATGTGCGCTCACGAGGCAAGGAAGCATAAGAACTTTCGTGCCGGGCATGTACACAGGCAACAAAGCAACTAAAAGCACAATGTGGCCAGCGTCACTAGCAGCATTGCTACATTTAGCAAATGCGTTTTTATTTGAAATTATTTTAATGATTTGTTAGTCGCATACCTACTTAATAGTGCTTTTTTGTAAAATCCGCATAACGAGGATTTGAGGATTCACAAAAAAATCAATAGGGATGAAATTAGAATACTTTCCCGAAAATCAAACAGCGCCAGCTGAGCCCCCTCGCGGCAACTGTTACAACCTTGTCATTGCCGTGTGACACTGCCACAACTTCTTCTCTGGCGAACCCCCTAGGGGAGATTTACGTTGACGGTGTTCAACGGAGTTTGGTGGTGGCCGTGTGACAGGGGTATTAGGTGGCTAGGTATACAGATATATCAATTGGCAGATGCGCAGATAGACGCCAAAAGTGCTTAAAGAACGCAGAGAAATGTTTCGCATTTAAAACTTTGAAAACACGGTATCATAGCTACAGTACAGGAATGCCTCTTCCACCAAAAGTGCTGGGAGCTTTGAACTTGTAGCAATGCTGCCGCAAACACAAGACGAGGATTTTGTGTAACAGACTGATAATGTCGCCCAGCTAGATCAAATGGCTAGACCTTAAGTAGTAGCTTTTTACGTCGAGTGGGAGAAAGGCTAGCAAGGTAGATGTTTCAATGCATATTCATACACGAATAAACGGAAAAAGAGAAAATAATTTCCAGCTTGACATTTCGTCCGCATACCATGCCTCCTTTTTAATATTTGCGGAGCGTTCTAAATTTACTTTTATTTTGTGCAGAGCGAAGAAAAAAAACTATCATATTCGTCACGCGCTCTTTTCGTGACCGTCGTCCTCTTTGTTAACTTCAATTTCTGCTTCGATCCCAAAACACCTGCGTCCGTATGATCAGCGTGGGATTTGATAACTCCAATGGATGAGAGAATGAGTGCAGAGAGTGAAAGGGAGAGCAAATGAGGGACACAAAGACACTGAGAGGAATTCTTGGCAAAAGAAGTTTCTTGGCTTGATTCGAATCAGCGAGCTGAAGGCAAGCGTCGTAGAAATAGAAAGAAAAAACCAAAGCAAAGCCATTAAGTGTAGCCAGGTTGAACATGGCTTGCTATCCTATACGAAAGAAGGGAGAGAAAAAGAATAGAGAAGGAAGGAGATGTAAAGTAATACACTAGGATGCATAGTAGCGTGTACCGCGCATGGCCAGAAAATCATAAAACGGTGAACTTTCACAAAGTACTTGTTGACTTCGACTGTCTTAGATGAAATACACTGCAATCCATGATGTTAAAGTAGGCTTGCTAGGAATGGCTTAAGGTACCCAAGCGTTGCAGTGCCCTTCGAATGTATGGTGTAGTGAATCCAGTGAGGAGTAGTCGCATTGTGCTGGTCACTGATCTCAACGCAGCGAATAAGACGTCGGTCTTCATCGTGGAGATCTTTATAGTCAAATCTTGTGTCCTCATTCTGAGGGCGCGCTGTTGGGGTAAGGACGGCCACTAGACATCCACCACCACCTTCCTCCCCTCCACGTCTTTCAGGCTCTCCTAGTGCAGCGTGTTAGTTGGTGGTGGTGATGGTGACGGAGACAGTTGTGGTAGCTACCGTGAAAGAGAGATCTGGTGTTGCGTAGACCTTTTTCTGAAAATATCAGATGCTTCTTTGTGTGTGGATTCATTCATTACCATATATTTTATTAAGCTCTATTTTTTATTCGCTGCCGGACAGTCTCTTGATGAAGCTTCATGCCATCCGTGGCAGTTCGGACATGCCAGTATCTTTGCTCGGCAGGATTCCGCACTGTGGGGCTCCGCACATCAGGGGCAAACTACCACGTTCCTGCAAATCCCGCTCACACGACCCATTACTGACACTTGTTGCATTGTAGTGGTTTCAGTTTAAACAGACCAACCACTTGGCTATCCAGGCACGCTAGCAGTGCATAGCATGGTGGAGTATATTAGAAAGCCTTGTGTAGTTTAGTATAGCAAGTGTGTGGAAAAAGGAACTGAAGGCAAACAGGAGGAAAAAGCAAAGAGGATAAAGGAAAGCCTATCGTGAAAAGAAAGATAACAAGAGAATGAGAGGTAACTCAAGAAATGAATACGAACAAGTATAAAGAGAAAGTGAGAAACCACGAGAAAGAGACAGAGAGAAAAGGGCGAAACCTAAATAAAGACAAAAACTGCGACAAATAGTGAGAAATAAATCAACAGTGAAAGAAAAAGATATAAGTGGAGACAAAAGAGGCTTAAAAACATAGATGACAGAATATTAAAGGAAGTTAAGAGAGCAAGACATAATTAGAAAAATAAAGAGAAACAAGGAAGGTCACCCGGCTCTGCGCTTCTTTCATGCTTGCAACCAGTAGTGAGAAGCTGCCTCATTTTTTTATGCCTGTATTCATAAATGCGTGAATTACTTCGAAATTCCTTCGCGTTTGATGGAGGCTTTGAATTGCACGAAGAATGGTGTGGTGAGCACATTCAACGTATGGTGATATTAGCATATGTCAGTTGTTTCTGTTCAAACATATCTAACGACGTTGCGATGGCGACACAACGGGATTTAAAAGGCAAGTAACACCTTGTGCAATAAAAAACAACAAGAAACACTCTGATCGGTGAAGACAGCATGAACAAGAGTTTCAGGGTCATTGTATTTTTACAAAACCTCCTAACTGAAACTTACAGAGACTAGGCAGTGGTCTGTGTGATTGGCCAGCTGGCTTCATTATTCATATGTCCAGCCTCCGTATGATACATAGTCGAGATAAACAGCGCAAGAAACGAAGACCGCAGGAAACAAAGAAAGGAAGAAACAGCGCGAAAAACGAAAAAAGGAAGAACACAAGACAGTGCTCGTCTTGTGTCCTTCCTTTGCTCTGTCCAAGTTTTTTTTCGCGCTGTTTACCTCGACCAGCTACGATTCGTTACAAACTTGCCCAGATTTCAATACTACTCAGCCTCCACATAGGTTGGAATTACGATTAAAATAAATATTTTAATAGTCAGTTTCTTTTTCTATGTGCCATGTAACTAAGTATAAGAACACACTTTGTTGCAATGCCATGTTGGAGCAATGTGAACATCGTATTTTTGTACCTGTTCAGTCATTGTGCAAGATGGTGGAAATGGCGTAAGACAGGCTTTGCACAAGCCTATTTCAGCAATTAGAGGCTTACATCAGAAACGTGTACCAATCATCATTTTTTTCCTACTGGGTGTGTTGCACGTTGTGAGCAGTGCTTTTGGAGATTTTACTCTATAGTCAGAATGCAGGAGCTGCCTAAACTGTTCGTAATATTTTTTTTTCTAGAAACATTAAGAAACCAAACAGAAAGTATGTGTTGCGAAGGCGGAGTGTTTTGCGTTTCTTTCTTTCAAGATATATAACAAACATACAGAAAAATAGTTGCCTATGTCAAGACAAACGTTTGCTTGGCAGACGCTGCTGTAGCCTATGTTGGACAGCGTTAGCTGTACACTCAGGTCAATAATATTTGAGTAGGCGCACTTATTATGATAAAATATTTTTGCATACTATATATATCAAATTGACTAACTAAAAAAAAGCACACGGCATGGTTCGGCTGATAAGCTATAGCTAATAGCTACTAGCTTCGATGCGTTATTTCCCTAAATCAGCTTATTTTGACCACTGGACAGATTATTTACAAACAATCTTTTTTTGTCTCTTTCTCTTCTCTATGCTCTCTCTCTCTCTCATCTTTAAAATCCCCCTTCCCACTCCCCCAGCGTAGGGTAGCAAACCGGGCATGTGCTTGGTTAAATTCTCTGCCTTCTCTCGTGTTGTTTTTGCTTACCTCCTCCTGGATAGAGCAGTGTGAGTACATAACTGTAGATTGACCATTAGGAGTACAAATGATAAATATCAGGCATCAGATTTGGTTTTGTCACTTGCCTTGTGTGCATCATATAGACGTTTTGGCTATCGGTTTATATATAGGAACACGTTTGATTAGGGCCAATTCTGCTGAGAATTGCGTTAGAACATTGAATATCTAGCGCTGCGACGCTGCACCTGTGACCCTATGTGACATACGCTTCTCATGATTGCACGTCGGGCTTGCTTAGCTCGCAACTGACGCTCTTTGTTGCAGTAGATGAGTCTTATTGTCTAACCTGAGCGTACATGTGCACGCTAACAGTGTTTGCGGGCGTCACATTTCTCTTCGAACGGCTATGATGACATTTCAAGCTTCTCGTTACCATGCATATATCATCACATTTCAGATTTTCTCGGCCACTTCCTAAGGAAAGCTACAAAAGGAGGCGGTGTACCGTAGATACCAGAAAATAGGAGGAACACCGGATGAAGCACACAGCAGCGGTACTGTTCTTATGTGAGTCTCAAAAGATTCAGTATCGGGAAGCCTGACCACTTTCAAAGCTTTGGTGTGACCTTTTTTTGTCTTGAAAAAAGAAAATTAAGCAAAAAATAGCAGTCCTTCGAAAATAATGTTCTAAAAACGTATTTGTTCATCATTCAAATATTGCAGGCTTCGGGTTGGTGGCAGCGCATCATGAACCATGCGGTCAGTTCCCGACAAAGATCACAGCTTTGGTAAGACAAAATCATTCTCTCTTTGTTTTTTAGACAACAATGTACTTGAAGCAACACATACACACACACACACACACACACACACACACACACACACACACACACACACACACGAACATGCACAGTGCCTTCCACGAAGGCCTACCCTATAATCATATCGTGGTTATAAGTATTATTGCAAACACTCGGGCGAAGAGATCACGATAATCTTTCATGTAATTTAGCACTTGCTTGCACAGTTGCGCTCTGATGTACTTTGTAATCTTACTCTGACTATGATTATATTTATGGCTTTTGTGTATAAATTAGGACAAGTGGTACTCTCTGGAACCATGCCCAAATATCGAAGGAACGAATTTTTCGTTAATTATACGCACACAAAGAACACAACACTTTTGATGCAAGGTTCATAAAACGAATGCTTCAGCATGAAATGAGAATTGTATATGAAGTAAGGCTGGCAGCCAACCCTTCTGGATCGGATCACGCGTTGACTCATCGAAACACCAGTTTGTGAGAAATAGGGCACTAAACTATTTTCATGTTCACAGACCGCTAAACGCGAAGTAAGCACTGACAGCACAGCGAGCTTGCGGTCCGTCTCCTAAAGTCTGCCCAAATAGCGTGCGTGAAGGTGTATTGACATATAAGCAAAGGTCGCATGCTGCTGGAACCATAGAGTTTCCCAATATGCACTAGAGGGAACTCTGGCGCTAGTGTCTATGGGAGCTGCAATGCACCGCGCTTCAGCGAGCATGGGAATGATGGGTAGTACACACATTTGTCTAAACTTCGTACTTCTGGCCTGCTTTTGGATCCGTGTGTGTTCGTGTCGCTTGAAGCTGTTTTCTCACGAAACAAAATCAGCAGATGTTCAGCGACTGCGCTTCACCACCCTATCTTTTTCGAATTACCTTTCCAAATTGGGTCACAAAGTTCAAAAGGGTTGAATCTTTTTTTCAAAACAAAATTGACACACAGCAATAAACAAAGCGGCATGTACGATTAGCCACCCGCAAGTACGAAGACTAGGCAAACGTGTGTACTACCCATCATTCCCATGGTCGCTGAACGATCGCAGCGCCATAGTGCCCTCAAGTTAATTTTGGGAAACTCTATGGCTGGAACGACACAGCATACCTTACTCCTCCCCCGCGCCCCCCTTTTTACTCAGCCACTTGCTTTCACGCTTCTGAGCTTGATGAGCCGTTGACCCCTGGCCGCGCACGCATGACGATGTTTTCACATGCGCCCTTTTTGCGACGGAGACGACAGGCTCTTTTCTGCTGTGCGTGAGCCGCACAAATTCAGAAAGCTCGCACGCTTTTACAGGCAAGTAGAACATCCTGTACAAAGGACGACGTCATCAATTTGAACTTCATACATACCATGACAGTGATAGCGACGGAAAGCTGCCCCTCCCCGAAAGTATTCTTGTGATTGTTATCTCTAAAAATGAATAGAGAATGGAAAATCGACAAGATTATTGAAAGCTAAAAAGCAAAAAAAAGTACACGTTAGAATTGCAAGCTGTGAAAGGCATCCGACCACGATGGTGACGTCTATGCGGAGCGAACAATCTCTGAGATATGCTGCAGAATCATGAGCTGGGCAAGTTTGTGGACGTTCATCGTAGAATATTTTACAGCACAATGGGCTAGATAAGGATATGTGTCCTTTCTATATACGTATCTAAACCGTTGCACTGTGCAATAGTCTACTGTGAGCCCGCCGTGGTTGTCTAGCGGCTAAGGTACTTGCTTGCTGACCCGCAGGTCATGGGACCGAATCCCGGCTGTGGCGGTGCATTTCTGATGGAGGCGAAAATGCTGTAGGCCCGTGTGCTCAGATGTGGTTGCACGTTGAAGAACCCCAGGAGGTCGAAATTTCCGTAGCCCTCCACTACGGCGTCTCTACTAATCATATAGTGGTTTTGGGACGTCAAGCTTCACATATCAATCAGTCAATATCCCACTGAGTCTACTCTGAGATATATTTAGGACGTGTTAGTAGTGGACACTCAACCAATTCTATGTAGTTGATTTGCCATAACTAGCCACGATCTGCTGCGTTGGAGTAACAAACTGATGGCGTTCCCATACTATCATTTTTCGAGTTCTATAGGAGAAGTCACAGAGGTTTTTTGGCTACGTACGTAGTCTTCCGAAGACGTCCACCGCATGTGGCTGGGGAATCAATATAAATAAATAATTATTTGTTATGCGAAACTTGTAAGTTATCTTACGTCATTGGCACTCATTTTTCTAAAGTGTTAAAAAAATTACCAACGACGCAAGGGCATGACTTTGGCGCTTTCAAGGACAAAAATTCTGAATACCTATGCTGCGAATGCTCAGGAAAACTTCAATGACGTACACGTGTGGTCTCAGTGAAGTTTTTGATTGCATCGACAGGAAGAAACTCGAAGTCTATTGCATGCAATAATAATTGACTTACACTGCGCTGCTACGCCTAACAGTCTTGTTCACAGCTGCCTTAGTTTTGAGAAAGTAACGTTTTGGGTACCGATTAACGAGTCTTAAATACCGTACTGATAATCGCTATAATAAATCTTACTGGGGATGCTTCGAGGCTGCGGCCTTGCTCCGCTAATCTCGAGATTACAGCGGCCCCTTTTCGAAAAGGGCGAAACACAGAAACATTTGAAAAACATGCAGCATGTACAGTTAAATTACGTCCGACTTAAGGTGGGATGAGCACATTAGTAACAATACTTCATCTTCCACGCAAAAATTACTTTTTCTTCGCAGATAATTTCAAACGGCAACCTTGCCAACAAAACTCCTGGCATACAAAACACTCGTCAGGCCGATTCTTGACTACGGAAGTAAAGTGTGGTTTCCTCACACCAGCACAAGCATAAAAAAAACTGAAGCAGTACAGAGGAAGGCCATACACTTCATCCACAACAAATACAAGCGTGAACACTCACCCACTAATTTTCTAACTCTTTCTTAACTTTCTATGCTACATGCATAGAAAGTTAACACGCACGTTTAAAATTTCTTTATCAACTGCTGCACAACTATTAAATAAAAGGTTTCAAATTACCTGTCTTATTCGCAAACATGAGCCACAAGGCACATACACATACATTAGTGCAATTCAAATGCAACACTAATGTGTTTTTATATTCTTTTTTTTCCGGTTGCGATCCATGAATGAAACATGTTTGCCCCTCAAATCACTAACACTGAGTCGTTGTATTCGTTTAAGACCAAATTGAAAAAAAAATTCTTACCTTTTTTTTTAGTGGTCAACGACATCAGTAAAAAAGCCAGTTTGTATACTTGTATGATCTGTAAGTAGCCATGTAAGCAGCCTTATGGTTCAACATCCCATTTGACATGCACTTGTATTTTCTTCTATATCACGTTGTGCAATTATCGCTAATGTGAGAAGTGCCAAGTTGATCTTGCTCTTACTTTTTGTAATACTGATTTGTTACTATGATGAGCAATCATAGCTTCTCTACAATGTGCCCAGCTGCTATGGTCTGAATAGAGACTGGCATTATTGCAAATAAAAAATATTAAATATATAATAAATAAATAAATAAATAAATAAATATGCAAAGTAGGAAACTCCTCTGGGAAAGCAATTTCAGGACACCCCCGACTATTCCCATAGAAGCCTTTCAGGGTACATGCCACTTTACATTTCTCAATAACTCTTCCCCGCAAAATATATCTTGCGAGCTCCTGTGACCTCGTAAGCACTGTTTTGAGACTGTAGGGCAGCCTGTACTCCAAAGCGTTCATTTTGTTTTTTTTTTAACTACTGGAGCAAAGAGAAGTGGCCAGCAAAAAGAAGGGGCAACTGATGGTGCAAGGATGGGCTTACAGCGGAGCATGTGAATAACCTAGCTTATTACCAATGTCTTATTCAACATACATTTATTGACCTAGGCATACCCTTTATGCACGCTATGCAGTGCAACAAAAAGATGAACACCTTCACCCTAAAGAATGCCTTGAGACAGATGGTCGTCTTCCATCGATAGTTGCGGTAACTTAACTGCAATAGCACTTACAGAAACCACCCAGATACACTTTGCCATGATGAAGCCGCCACCACGAGGTTTCGTACAGTGCATAAAGGCAATAACAATGCCCCTCGAGTTGTGCGTTCAATGTGCGAGTGAAGGCACGTGAGGGCAGCTAACGATAGCGACTGCAGTGCAGTTAAAATGCAGCGGCTGCCCTCCATCGCTCGAAAAGTCCGTTGCGGATACCACAGGCGGCGGGGGATCGGTAGAGTGCTGTCACACGAAATATTAATAGCGATCTTAGCAGACAAGTCACACTTTCCATGTGCTGGGTTGCCACCTTATGGCAAGTTCGGTATGTTTGCGCTCAAGAGTGACTGCGGCTGTGGTCACTTTTTCTTACGCTGGTTAAAAAGCTTCTTTCGCAGAAATGGCGATGTCGGTGACGGTGGTGGTGTCTTTTTATGTGAGCAAAAAAGTTCATGTTGTACACTAGCCAATATTCGAGGCAGATGCGAATAAAGCCAATAGTTAGATGGCGTATGCAGCATAGCTCTTTTGTCGGCACAGTTTAGAATCACCACCGTGAGGCGCAGTTAAACTAGCGATTCTGAAAGTGTTATGAACACGGTTTGAAAACGTTATTGCATTCTACTTTCTTGCGTGGCAGCTGGAAGAGGTGAATCATGCCAGGCGTAGTAACATGTAAATTACGCAGCAAGTTGGTGTTTTAAAAGGCGCGCCCGTCACATTGCGCTCAGAACTGATTATGACTGTCAGCACCAGCACCAACCATATTTGTAACAGTGCAGATGTGCGAGTTTGCTTGCGGACCATTAGTGGAGATCTCATCGATTCGGGAAACAAAAGAGAGTGGTATGGTGAGCACTTCGCAACAGTACTTGCAATATAGGAATTCAAGAATAGTTATCAACGGCCACTTACGTGTAAAGACATTAGTTTCCTTGCGGCATAGTTGAGACATTTCGGAGACATTTCCCAAGCAGATGCGCACGGGGCCCGAATACGCTATCACGTTCTACTCATCAGGGTGAAGCTGAAATACACTCAAAGTTTTTGTTGAGTTATGCCAAGTATAGTGGGTACCTTGTATGTGCTGGACTGGGATGACAGAAAGAGAATGTGTGGTCTAAAACGCACTTGCTGTTGATCGTCATCACTGTCATCGTCATCGGGGAGTGATGGCAGACATCGCTAGATTCTAAAGAGCTTCGCCCCTAAAACTAGCTTACAAGTCTATGACAGAATGCCAGCTTTACACAGCTGTCCACGCTCAACGCAAATTTACTGCCTACCATCCCCACAAACCGTTAATTTTTCACATAAGGATAAGTTGCTTCGGAGAAAGTTTGGACAGACGTGGTAGTTCCACATGCAAATCACCGAAAGCCTAATCACGGCTGTCATTTTTACACAGGACAACAGCACATGTATTCCGAAGGTCTACTTGGGAAAAGTTGATGGCTTCACCCCATACGAAAATGGTCAACAACAAAATTGCACGTCAACAGTGGTAAGCTACTTCCCTAGTATTGAATATGGAGATGATAAATAGTTTGAAAAGAACCTTTGCTATCTGTAGTAAGCCAATGAATATAAAATGAAAACAAGTTAAAAAATTGGGCCCGTATCGGCATTTTCATTTGCAATCGTGGTCGAAAGATGGTAGCTCTTACGGCTGGAGAGAGTGAAGAAAACACTTGATGTTCTGCGCAAGAAAACTGTTTAATGGTATTCTGGAGGCGCTGCGTTAGAGTGCTTAAAAGTACCATTGCTTCTATATTTGCAATGTACAGTGCATTATTACGGTTGTTCTCTTTATGTGAATGCAGTTATGTAGATAACTTGCTAGAATAGGGTAGCTTATTAGTAACAAACAGAATGGTTTTATAGTCATCAGCAAGCTACGCTTGTTAAATATTTTACCGGGGATTATGTATTGTTTGTGCACTGTATTATTAGTGATGTGCAAAAAAAGTAATGAAGAAAAAAGGTAGCTTGTTCTCATTGTTGATGTAACATGTTCATAAAATAAAGCGCACTGCTAAACTGACGATATTCAGTTGTTCGGCTTCGAATAAATCTTTGTGTAACGTCAGCGCTTGTGTGTGCTCTGCCTGTCCCGTACTCGTCTATTCGGTGCCTCGTTTAACTTGATGAAACGTTTTGACAGTTAGAATGTATCTGTATAAATTCGATATTATTGGCCATTAGGACGCTGTATGGTTAACAAACCCGAAGTTTCAGTGGTGATTGATACATCGACCGATTCGGCCAGTTTATGTCAACAGCATTTTGTAGCCCTCACCCGCCACACATTAACAAAGGGTCGTGGCTCCCAGATTGGGAGGCGTCAGCGTATGTCGGTCTGTGGGAGCACTAAGTGACCTCTCAAGCTTCCTGAACGTAGGACCACCACGATAGACTTGCAAGTTGCTCAGTGGTTATGCCGTATCAATCGGCATAACCATTACTAACGAAGCCGTTGGATTAACTCAATTGTTGCAAAAATGGCGAATAGTTGACACCGTAATAATATTTTTTGACATTGTATTTTTTGCAACCTGCCGATTAATCTTAAATGTGCTTTTTTATTTCAGGAGGTTATGCTGAATTGCACCTGCCATAACGGTGACACCGTGTCCCGGCGGCAATATTGTGTCGTACGTTGAATCATGTACCAGCTTTTAGGAACAAAACTCCTTAGGCCGTGGGTCGTTCCATCCTGTGTAGTAGTAGTAGTAGTAGTAGTAGTAGTAGTAGTAGTATGTAGCCATCTCTAGTTTGAGTTGCTCGATAGATGGCGTTGTGTGTATATGTCTTTATGATTATTATGACCAGATATTGTTTGTGGTTTTCACCGCATATCTTCGGAGCGAATGATAAAGAGTGGAGCGAAGCGTCCGTCCACCAGTGCGTCCGTCCGTTCTCGCGTCTGTGCATCCGTGCGTCTATGCTTCTGTTCATCAGTGCATACGTCCGTCCGTGCCTCTGTACGGCCTTCCGGCCGTCCGGTCACGTAGAAGGCCGCGCGGCCGAATGGACACACGGACGGACAGATATACGCTTCACCCACCCATTATCATTCACTCCGTGGGTACGCTGTGATTTTTTTAGAATGATATGTTAGTGACAACAAGGCTTTTGCCTCGCGATATCGACTCCCATTGATTTGGGCTAAAAAAACAATAAACACAGCACAGTATCGTAAAAGATTGCCTCACGTGGGGCTGGCGATGAGTGAGATGCATGTTGTGGTGTTGTAATAGCAGGGCCTGGTACGCCTCTGTGTGGGGGATAGCTCATAGGCCACCGGCATGAGAGTTTTATCGTCAAGCTGCACGTGCCCTATTGGTAGTCTGCGCACGCCTAAGTTTTAAAATAAAGAACATTTCAACATATTATGAAATGAGGGAACTGGCTGCGGTTATTGCTTTCAAATATAGCTAGGTTAGATTCGGTTGCCCACCTAAATTATCTTAGTGATAATCATCATTCGCCTATTATTTCTAGTCAGCTTCCTGACGGTAAATTTTGTATATGCCGGAGCTTTACGGCATGCAAAAGAACATGAAATTTATTCTAAACAGTCTAACAATATGCTTTCATGGTTTGAAGCACGTGCCATGGACCTAATGTTAAAGTGAATAGCTGTTTCCGTTGAGACGTTTTTTTTAACACGGCAGCTGACAATATCAGAGGAGCACCTAGAGGATCAGACGGTTTTAAGAACAAACTCGCTCAGCAAAACCAAATCACCAGCTGCAGAACGGCAAGGAAATTACCTAGGTATGGGCGATTATTCCGCTTGCGTTAGCTTATACCACGGTGCCTTAGTGGCCGCCGCGTTTGCTAGCAGTGAGCTGTGAAAATGAGCTGACATTGTATAACCACTGAAAGTTTAGTTTTTCAAAATGGGGTAGTATGACACAATGTACCCCGACTGCTAGAGGTAGATAGTGCGAATGGTTTCGTAGGGAGAGTGGGGGTTGCTAGTTGACGTCCACCATGCGCGAACTTGCATGATGCGAATTCATTAGCAAGACTTTGAAAACCTCACTGTATCCTGGATCAACTGTGCATTTAAACGTCATCGTTTGTTAGCAGCAAAACATAACGAGGACGGAGGACGACAATACAGCAAATGTTACAGTCGGATTGTGTGGCGATAGAAAATGTCACGTTTATGACTACAGCGCTCACTTCGAGGTGGACATGAGGGACTTGCAACTAGCTCGTAAGTGCTATTTTTAAGGCTTAGCATGTGCTCTGTGGTATTTTAGCTTTTGAATTATGATTTAAGTTTATAATTTGGCATGGCGAAATGACAAGGGGAGAACAAACGTGCTAAAAGTAGTCCTATATGACATTACAATATTACATATACAAAAAATTCTATAAATACATTCAATATAACTTTCGGGCAGGTAACGCAGCCATGAACCTAGCTTTTACTTTGTACTGTTTTAACGGGATGACTAAAACAAAAATACTATGCGCTTCCGTGCAATGAAGGCAAGCTTGCATGAGGTCATAGCGTAAGTGCGCTTATTTTTTATACATGTAGGCTATTCCTAATGTGAGCAAGAGTGTATTGAACAAACGAAACTAATGTAGTCACTTGAGCAATGCTTAAACATATTAAAGAACTGGTAATCGAACACAAGGCGTGAACAACTGAAGAATGTTGCCATGATTCAGTAACATTCATCTGGCGTCTTTATTTATTAATAATGTGCACGCGTTCATGTCACATTTAATTACTTCACGCACTAGCGTTCGATTCTGTATGCTGAAGAATTGTTTCAGAAGCAATGTTTAGAGCTGTCGCTGTTGCATAGAACACGATATACCTTAAGATGGCAGAATAAAGTGTGCACTTAGCTGATACTCTGTTTTTTTTTTGCGCGCCTGCATTTTTTTACAAGGTATACGGCAAGAAACAGGATGGACTTCCGCGTAGCTTCTCAAGATTTGCAATTTCTTACTACGTTTTTGTTTCTTACAAAATATTTGCCATTAACGACTTTTTTTTAATTTCTGTGTTAAGAGCGGGCTTACCTTAACTTTCAATACAGTTCTAAGAACGCATAAGCTCTGGCCGACCTATCTGCCTTGTAAAAAAAATTGTCATTCATTCTCGATTTCAGGTTACATAAACGCAATGATTGAACCATATATTAAGTTAAAAGTTTGTAGCATTTCGTGAAGCATACAAATACGCATATGTAGGTTACAGGTGGAAGCTGCATGCACTATAATAAAAAGAAAAGCGAGTTCTTTGATTCCTTTGAGGAATTTTATAGCTTGCTACGTATATCACTATTTAAAACACGTCCTGAAATTTATCGCTAGTAAAAGATGGAATCTATCACCGAGTTCCATGCTACAGCTATAACAAATACTTTTTATTGGTGTACTGTGCTGCAGCATTACTCTGCTTACTAAAGCTTTCAAGTCAGAGATTCGAGCACTTCACAGCGTGCAAACACAGGCATTACGTGTTTGTCTCGGCCTACCACAGATCACCTCAACAGCCGGAACAGTTATATAGGCACGGGACCATCCGGTTACGACCTACGTAACAACCGACGGGCTGAGAGCTCATATTCGGCACATTTAACGGATGGTATTAAGCCATCTGGTGTTCATGCCAGAACAACGGCCGCAGGCGTTGCTATCCAATGTCGTCAGCTCCCACTATGCTTTGCTAAACAATCTAGTTTCACACCCTCAGCGCGTTCACCGTCCATCTTTTGGTGCCTTCGACAACCCAATGCGGGTCTTTTTATCACAGGAATAAGAAACAGAAAAGTTCTTTTTATCGTGGCCTTGAAGCCAGCAGCTCTATACTGTTTGCACACTTTCTATGCTGAAAGAATTCAATTTTACACGGATGGCTCTACCGCCCAGACTAGCTCTACCGGCGTCACCGTCATCTCCTCGCGACACATCAACATCACTTACAAATTTGTCACGACACCAAATCGACGGCTTCGGACATTGTTGCCCTGCTAGGTGCCATCGATTTTATGAGCAACAACCAGTCGATGGGCATAATGCTGCGACTCCAAAGAGGCTCTACAATGTCTTTCGTCGGCACTTTGTCGTGAGTCATATAAACAACTTGTGTGGGAGATCGGAAAATGCTGCACTATACGATCGAAAAAAAAAAGAGGCAGATTCCACGTTTCTTGAAATCGACGTTATGCAATGCGTGTGGAGACAAGGTGACCATGTTGCAATTTTTCTGTTGAGTTACACTTCAAGAAACGACACTAAATATATGTACAATTGTTGCACGCACAGACATATGTTGAAGAATTGCAGATATTTATATAGCCAGTTATTTGCACTTGCGCAACGATGTCAACTGGAACATGCGTATTAGCCACTCCACAAGCTGATATGAAGCGCTGATGCTCGCGAGAACGCTGGCCCTGGACACTGCTAAAAATAAATCAACTTCAGAGCATGGCAACTAACCACACTTCACGTAAACCGACGTGATGGCTGTATCAAAGGAGTACATATGTACTATTTATAAAATTTGGTAGGCAGCACTGCATGCCCCGCCGCGGTGGTCTAGTGGCTAAGGTACTCGGCTGCTGACCCGCAGGGCGCGGGTTCGAATCCCGGCTGCGGCGGCTGCATTTCCGATGGAGGCGGAAATGTTGTAGGCCCGTCTGCTCAGATTTGGGTGCACGTTAAAGAACCCCAGGTGGTCTAAATTTCCGGAGTCCTCCACTACGGCGTCTCTCATAATCATATAGTGGTTTTGGGACGTTAAACCCCACATATCAATCAATCAATCAAATCAAAGGCAGCACTGCAACCACTATTGACGTTTCACGAAGATTACCGTCTATTTAGTTACGATATTTGGTGTAGGTCTGTGGTAGAATGCTTGACTGCCACGAAGAATGCTTGGGTTCGATTCAAGCTGGGACCCTGACATTTATTCTTAGCATTTGTCGGATCGACGCTACCGATTTCGATTATTTCTTAACGCTCACACGTTAAAATTACTCGTTTGTGTTCTCGTCGTTCCTGGTTAGATATTAAGTGTCAATCGCCTGTGACACATACCAGCATACCAGTGGCACATACATGCCCGTGGGTATGGGCCATTCTCTGACAGGACGTGTTTGACGACGTACGTGACTGGATTGTGAGATTATAGAGGTTTTGAGTAGCGCGTCATATTCGTAAAATCATCTTACCCTCCCATGCTAGTTTTGGTCCACGCCAAGTTAAGGGGGTGACCACGAAAGCACCCAAACGTATAAGCGGCTAGATAGATAGATAGATAGAAAGATAGAAAGATAGATAGATGGGTAGATAGATAGATGGGTAGATAGATAGATAGATAGATAGATAGATAGATAGATAGATAGATAGATACGCTCAAAGTCACCAAAGTTCGCTAAGAAATGCTTCGCATTTAGAAGGACACAACGTTGTGTTTCAGTGAAGGCCAAGTCATTGTGGTGTCTTCGGCAATGAACTCGCCGATGAAGCTGCCAGAAATGCGCCCGCGAAAGCAAACCTTGTTTTTATACCTTTGTCTAGACTGACGCAGCTGGATACTTCATAGCTGGCGCAAAACATAACATTTAAGAAGTGGCAATCGTCACAGTCCGTACATCATCGAATGCATCTTCTCGACCTATCTCTATGACTGCGGCTATCTTCTAGTCTTTGCAGGAACGAAGGTTGCGCCGTCTGCGTATGTGCGTAGCCTTCACGAATGCCTATTTATTTAAGAGTGGGATGGCTGACAGCGTGGAGTGCAACGACTGTAACGTAGATGAGACTATTGAATATTTTTTATGTTACTGCTCGGCATACACGAACACAAGGTCTTCACCCCCTTACTGTTTTAAATAAATTGGATGGAAGTAGTTTCCCTTTCCTGAAGGTGTTGGGACCATGGTGCTGCCCATCGCGGTTCCGAAAGGCAACAAAAGCACTGTTGCGTTCCATCAGACACCGGTCTGTTACATCATTTGTGATGTAAAACGTAAAACTGTTACGCGTTGGCCTATTCAGTGACTTCTTTAGGGGCGAAACTCCCCTTAGTCAAACTTTGTCTTGTGTAACCGGCAGTATCTCCCGAGCAGCATATTAGATGACACTGTCTCATCACCAGTTTTTGTCTCATTTCCTAGATGGCGTTGGTACAATAAAAGTGTGTGCAATAGGACGGACGGGCGCACGGACGAACGGATAGATGCACAGAGCAAAGCATGGACGGAAGCATGAATAGACACTCGGACGGATGCACGCACGCACGGACGGTATCACGCAAGCACGCACGGATGGTTGTATGGAATCATGGGCAGACGGGAACATGAAGGAACGGATGGACGAATGGAACCATGGACAAACAGACACACGCACGGAAGGATGTATGGTTGGACGCTTCGCCCCACTCATCTTCGTGGATATGCTGCAAATTTTTCTCCTCCTCTAGGACTTTCCTTCTTCCTCTGCTCTTTTCGAGTGCAGGTTAGCCTACCAGGGCTCAACCCTGGTTAACCTCTCCGCCTTTCTCTTCATTCTTTCTCTCTCAGACTCTCTTCGGAGCGTGGTGTGACCACAAGATAATCAACGTGTCTCTTTAAAAAATCACATGCATGGAAAGACAACACTCTAAAAAAATGGCAGATCCTACCTACAGTGGGAATCGATGATATGTGAAGCACAAATGAGAAAGGTTGATATGTTACTTTAAAATCAGCGCAACGTTACGAGGGGGAGGTAAATGATGCCGTACATGACTTCCTTGTCATGATACTTATGTTTGGGTGTGTCGTTTACCTTCGTCATCTATTCACATCACGTGATAACAAATTTAGTATATTTGAAGCTAGCGAAACGACCGCGAGACCACCATGAGGGGCCCAAATTACTCCAATGTAGCGTTGACGCGCGTGCACGCTGGGCACAGCGCCGCTACGCTAGCGAACCGCTAGCACTCTATAGTCTGACGCCAGGCGTGACCAACGTCCGTCGGCGTGGCCCGACGGCAACCCGCACGAAATGCGACATGCTGCGTTACTGCGACATGATGCGTTACCCAGACAACACTGCGTCTTCCTCTTTTCGTGATGGAGGGACGCCAGACACGCTAAAACGCTCATGCATCAAAGCAACGCAGCCCGGCGCCTGCCTGCGTGTATATATATGGCAGGACTGGCGCCTGGCATGGCAACGCTGACGTGCCGCGACGAAATGAACGCCGGCATGCACGCGCACCACGTCACGTCAAATCGTATTGGCGCTTTGACTGTGGCGTGTAGTCATGTTCTCACATGACACGCATCTCATCGTTATCATGTTTACATTAGTCAAATACTTTCGTCATCCATTGGCGTCGCGTAATACCAAATTTGTGATATGTGAAGCTAGCGAAACGGCTGCGAGCGCATTATGAGTGTGGCATGTAGTCATGTTGTTACATGACACGTTGTCGGGATTATCATGTTTGGACGTGTCATTTACTTATGTCGTCTGTTCACGTCGTGTAATGGTGAGTTTGGTACATGTGAAGCTAGCGAAACGGCCGCGAGCGCATCATGAGCGTAGCATGTAGTCATATTGTTACATGACACGAATCTCATGTTTATCATTTTTGCACCAGTATCATACTCTCATCATTCATTCACGTCTTATAATACCAAATTTATTTATTTATTTATTCAATACTGCCAGCCACCTTTTGGCAGCCAAGGCAGGAGTGGTACAGTGCAGAGTTTGAACACAAAGTTTACACGCGACCGGTAACACGGTCCGCGGTACACAGGGAAGCAATAATGCAGTAAGCTTATATACAGATTGTCACGACACACAAGCGTACGCAATCAGTAACACGGCCCACGATTCGCAAGCAGTAATTCTCGTTACAAATAGCTACATGAATATACAATAATATACAATAAAACCGGCAATGCTAGTCGAATGCAAAACACCCAAAGTACACTACGCGCAAAAAAAAAAATTAGTCGGATGTTGCCATGTAAAGTCGGATGTTGCCATGTAGTCGGATGTTGCCATGTTATGAGTGAAGCTAATGAAAAGGCCGCCAGTGCATCATGAGCGTGGCATGTAGTCATGTTGTTACAGGACACGCATGTCATGATTTCTAATTTAGGATTTGTCGCTTGTGTTCGCCATGTAATCATGTCATACCAAACCAGGTTTGCAACATGCCATGTGAACGAAACCACCGCAAGAGCTGCAGGAATATGAAATGTAAATCATGACATTCATGACATACATATCACAATTTTAATGTTATGACTAGTCAAATATGTTCTTGTTACAGTCATGTTATGCAATACAGAGTTTGGTATTGATACCATCATCGAAATAGCTAGGAGAGCTAAAAGTCGTCGTAGGTGGCTAGACAGATAGATACGCTCAAAATCGCCGAAGTTCGCAAAGAAATGCTTCGTATTTAAAATGAGTCAAAAGACACTTTAATGCGAAGCAGCCTAACTATAGTCGGCGTTTGTCCCTTGTCTGTCGTGGTAGACATGAGAGTACTTGGAGCGCTCACTAGGTGGTTCTGCAGTAGAGTGCTCGCTTCACTTTTGCGCGTGCTATTGTTATGAGGGGAAAACGCTAGTGGCGCTGCGCTGCTTTATATAACACTATGAAACAGTTTACGTCTCCATCTGCTGTAGAGCGCAGATCCATTTGGGATCTGCGCTCTACAGCAGATCCCTTCGTTCCGGTGCGTGCTCTGGTTTAAGTCGAGATTGCTAGGGGCGCTGCGCTGCTCTGTATCGCATAATTAAATGGCTTAGTCCTTTTACATCATGGCTCTGTGATATACAGCGCTCACTCCACTGAGGCGCTTGCTCTGGTTATTAGTGTAGAACACAGGTGGCACTGTGCTGTATATAATACCCCCTTATACTGTGTATAATAGTAGCGCATACTCTCCTTTCCCTCTCACGCAGCGCAGTATTATTATGAGTGAAGAATTGAGCATGAGTGTTGTGGAGGCGAGGGCTTGCAAACAGGCTGTGTGAGCAACCGTGGACGTCGAAGTGGTCAACAAATGGCACCTCTCTACACAGCTTTAGGTCAACCCATGGCTGCTTCGTATACTGCTAAGGGTTTCTTTCCGAAAAGACGTTTTCGATTTTAGGGGCGAAGCTCCTTGAGTCATGGGTCGGTCGTTATGTTTATGTATATTTGTGTGTAGTAACCACCTCACAACATATCCGCAGAGTGAGTGATAATGAGCGGGGCGAAGCTTCGGAGGGTTTTATCGGCAAACCATGAATAATCCGCTGGGTGCATCCGTCCTTCGTTTGTCTGTCTGTCTGTTTGATGCACAAAAGGGTGGACGTACGGACGCATTGGTAGATGGACACACGTTTGGATGGACGGATGCACAAGAGAACAGACGCACGGACGGGCTGATGGATGCTTCACCCCACTCATCATCATTTACTCCGTGAATATGCTGCGATTTTTTTCTTGCAGCGTGTTTGCACCACAATAATAACTGTAATAATGATTGCGGAAGGACAAGTGTAGAAGGCTTTAATATATGCCTTTTAATCATGGAACAAAACAAGCGTAGAAGGCTCTAGTAGATGACTTTAACCATAGCACAAAAATTGTGACTTTAATTTAAATATATAGAAGTAGACAAACAATCGCAGTTTTCGTCAGGGGGAGAGCAGGATTTTTTTTTTACACACAAGGGCTCTTCTTCACGTCTTCCAGGGGGCTATCAGCCTAATAAAAATGTAGGCGCTACGATGTTCACCTCGAAAAAAAAACATGTTTAAGTAATTGTAAAAGTAGTAGGGTAGTAGGTTTTTCTGTAGCTCATGTGTAGACTCCGAATAATTTTGGCGCAAACATCTTCCACACAGATAAGCTCAAGGTATTTCCGAAGCCTCCTTGCATCGCTTTCAACATGAGCGTCACACCACAGGTGGGCAACGTTGCAACCCTTTCTTCTTCTCCTCATTGACAATGCGAATTAGATGTACTATGAAAAGTTGGGTCATACAGGTGCTTCGTGTAAAGAAGGAGACATCGTCAAACGATGCATCAGACCCACCCGCACTATTCGAATAGGGCTTGTTTACAACTTGAAACAGCAGTAGTCTTCAATAACGTAGCCTACAGGCTAAAGAAACACAAGGCAAAAATACATAAAACAAATAGAACTTGATCAAACGGTGTTGTAGGTGATATAGGAGGCGGGGTTTTATTAATAATATCTATTATTTAGAATGAACTTGTTGCATCCGAGATAAAGGTTGGCGTATAGTGCTTATGATGTTGTGAATTGCTGATATTATACTGATTGACATAACATATACTCGGCGACAACTTTTGTTCATAGCAATGTAAAACCTATGGGCATGCATGCAACCACGCCGACACGTAGTGACTAGGTTTACTGATAATTTTCTTATTTCGCTTTGATAAAACGAGTGCTCCTTTTTTATTATGAAACTCAAACCGTTGACGTAAGACGTTTTTATTATACAGTTACTGTTCGCTTGGCAAGAATGCATTCCTTTTCATTCCATTTCTTAGACGACACCACTTTTCAGTACGCTCATTTTCCAAAGCAAACATCAATGGCGTATTGGGTCAGTCTGTGACCAAAAAAGTGCCGTTGACTTCTAAAAAAGTGCCTGATTCCTCTGTTTAGAAAAAGGTGTAACCTGAAAGTGGGACGTCTCTTCACAGAGGTGGTTGGGTGTTTATTGTGCATGGTTTCGGCACAAGGACGTAAGAGTGAATGCTACAGCAAAAAAATGTAATGTAACGTGCAGAATGGCAAGCAGCTCGAAACTTGCGGCACGCACCTCAAGCAGAAAGCACGCACAAAATCAACATACACATGACGAGCTCGGACCAACAGATGTCACAGCTTGGCACCTAAAAAGCACGCTGTTCAAACAAAAAATTGGCCCCGTATATGCATTTATTCTGCAAAAGTCGTCGAAAGTCGATAATCTTGAGTGTGGAGAGAGTGAACAAAACATTTATTTGGTGTTCTGCGCAAGAAAATCGGTGAATGGTATTTTGGAGGCACTGCGTTAGAGTGCCCCGAGCATGCAGCGGAGGAGAACGAGCGCATAAAGTCACGTCACACGTAAAACACGAGCGCCATCTGGTAGTTAATTTCGTCTCAGAGGTGATAAGGTGTAGAACGCGATGCGACGGGTAGGTGCCACTACCATCTCGTCTTAGCAAAGCGTTGGAAACACTCCCCGTTCCGTGGAAGCGTTGCATGGTATGCGCAGCGCGATAAGCGCTACGGTCCTTAAAATTACTTATGTATGCGTTTTCTAGTAAGAGATGCATATGCAGAATATACGCGTGTTGTCACGGTGCCCGAGACATGCACAATAATTGCTTTTCAATTGACAACTGCACAAGCATGAACGCTCAACCTTGAGCAACATTGGGGGTCGCTGTGGATGGGGTCGAACGTTCCAAGTACCCGGTGCTGGTAAGAGTGGACAGAGAAATGTACAGACAGACAGACAGAGAGACAGACAGAGAGACAGACAGAGAGAAAGACAGAGAGACAGACAGACAGACAGATAGACCAAAATTTTTGCGTCGAAGGTCCCCAAGAAAGCCTATCGTCTTTAAAAGAAAGACCACGAAACGAACGCACAAGTATACACAAGACCGAAGGAGAGCTGTCACAATTCTTTCTTTTTCGTGCATGACCAGCCTGCTACTTTGATAAGTGCGGCCGCGGCAGCGAGTTAAGTGACCTTCATGGCCTCTTGAACCACTATAACTTCAAAGCAAAGCTTTGGTAAATCCACAAGAGGTATGAAGCACCTGAACCACGAGATAAGCGCTTGTGCATCGCAAGGCGAAGCGGCGACCTTTAGAGTGCACCCAACGTGTGCCCTTCGCTCCATCTCACCACTGATGACCAAAACGTGCCGAAGTTGCGGAGCTCTGAGCACGGCCAACGACATAAAGTGTATATAAATAGCTTGCCGTTAGCAAGTTGGATGACAACGTACGCTTCATGGCTTAGTGGTTTTGGTCTGTGCGCTGGTGATCGCGAGGTCGTGCTTGGTCGTACTTTTGATGCCCGGCTATGAAACTTTTCCCTTTTTTTCTTAGCAATTTGTTATATATTGATTGATTGATTGATTGATTGATATGTGGGGTTTCACGTCCCAAAACCACGATATGATTATGAGAGATGCCGTAGTGAAGAGCTCTGGAAATTTCGGCCACCTGGGGTTCTTTAACGTGCACCCAAATCTGAGCACACGGGCCTACAGCATTTCCGCCTTCATCAGAAATGCAGCAGCCACCGCCGGGATTTGATCCTCCGACCTGCGGATCAGCAGCCAAGTACCATAGTCACTAGACCACCACGGCTAAGCTGTTGTTATACATTAAAAACGTCATATCCACGACGGAGACACGTCCACAGACCCGTGGTAGAACCTGGCACAGAACACTTCCGTGTTAGAATATACGCGTAATATGGCACCAAAATGTACACTGAGCCATCGAAATGTTTCTCCCATTCACTTTTTTGGTGTATATGTTTTTCCAAATGCGTAAGCGATGCGAACGAGCAAAATCAAAATCACCCGCAAGCTTTCGCACTACTTGCGGAGAAACACGAACGTGCGGAAGCTCCATCTCCGTAGCCTTCGCTGCAACGTCTAGGAGTTGTCACCGAGTATATGATGTTTCGTGGCTTCATTTACGTGCCCTTTCATGACAGCAGTACACTTTTTCGAGGAACACAAAATAGATAGTTTTGTTAAAAAATTATGAAGCCGCATATTGCGATTGAAAGCAGTGCCCCTACGATTCAATTTTAGTTCTTTAGCTGTCTGATCTAGAAAGTTCTAAACTTGAAAACGTATTACGAAATACAAGTGATTAGAATCAAATTTAACTGGTCGTTTGAGTGGACACTGAAGTTTGTTGTAAAAAAATCGCTGTCAGGTATAAGAATAAATGTTAGATAGTTGAGGATGTCTTGGTAGTGTCTAGGACTTGGGAGAATACGCAGTGAATGCCTCAGACTTGTATGCAACATCTGCCAATGACAGTTTGACACTTAAGCGCTACAGATGTCGGGTGGACACATGTATACGTTCAAGCATACGTCGATTTACTGCGCTGTTTGCTAAAGTGGCTTGAACATTATGCCTGATAATAGGAGGGTGCTTTGAAGAACGGCATGGTATAGTGGACATGCAAGCACCGCTTATGGAACTGTCCTTGCGCATCTCAAATATAGTGGTTTGCTTTAAAGTACTAGTGTGGCTAAGAAACCATTAAAAACAGTTCATGTGCTATAAAACAGTGACTATTACCTGAACTTAAAGTCCGATTTGCTTCATTAACTGAAAATCTGTAAAAGTATCCAGGAAATCATTTGAAAGCATTTACTCATGCTCACCGTTTCATATGTAACTTTATAGTGTATAATAATCTATTCATAACATGGTTACACCAAGAAAGCCGCAATTGAAAAAAATCCCGAACAGTTCTTCAGATCAGCATATATTTATGAATGCATGACTTGCTGCACAGCTAAAATCGGTTCTTCGAAGAATGTTTAAAGGAAGCAAAAATTTTAAAAGTGGTATTTATCGTGGTGTTTCCAGCTGACGGCAGTGTCTGGTTGCGAATTCTTTTGCTATAAACGGTATAACAGAGACATCGATGACGGGAGGCCCTGCGTGGTGAGTTATACTTTCGTATGTTGGAAAAGCAAACAATCCTTTAGAAAGAGCGCTGATTTCACCTTTACAACGTGTGTTGGAACTAGAAACATAGGTCGGCGAAGTCACTCGTCAGTCCACTCACGCAAGCTCACTCATACTCGGATCGAGCTGTGCCTGCAATCTGAGTGAGTAATATTTTGGGGAGTTAGAGTATTTATAAATATATCAAAATATCGTACAGTCCCAATGGAGGCACTAAATATGACTATGGGGAAGGGATAGGGGAAATAATTGATTGATTTGTGGGATTTGAAGTAAAAAAAACCACCATATGATTATGGGAGACGCCGTAGTGGAGGGCTATGAAAATTTTGACCACCTGGGGTTCTTTAACGTGCACCCAAATCTGAGCACAAGGGCCTACAACATTTCCGCCTCTCATAGATGAAATACGAAATATACGTATATATATATATATATATATATATATATATATATGGGAAAGAAGTGTATACCTAAGGGCTCGATTTTCCGTAATATTAATGAGATATAACAGACAATAATGCCAAGGAATGTGTAGGGGAAGTTATTAAAACAAATGTAATATAAATAGAAAGAAAGAAAAGTGGGTGAAAAAATAACCAGCCGTGAGCAGGAATCGAACCTACGACCATCTAATAACGCGTTCGATGCTCTCCACATTCGAATGTCGAAGGTTCGATTCCTGCTCATCATGGCTGGTTATTTTTTCACCCACTTTTCTTTCTCCACACACAAACACACACACACACACACACACACACACACATATATATATATATATATATATATATATATATATATATATATATATATATATATATATATATATATATATATATATATATATATATATATACTTGTTTATTCACTACTTCGTTTTTGCCGCCTCTCTCTCTCTCCAGTATTCTTACTCAGCGCCCTCATGGGGCCCATGAGATACGTAGATGTTAATAAGTAAAATAATGGCAGTTTGAAAATATTTGAAATAAATAATTAGATAATTAGGAAAGCTAAAACGCTTAAGCAAATTTATATGCTTTATACCACTGCTGAGCGTTTTCTACGTGGACTATCAATATAAAGGAAGGAACCGCTTCACGAAAGGAACGCGCAAAAAATGGGGAAAAAGATAGTGCGCGGAAGATTATCGACTTGACAACAAGGCTTTGAGCAGTGATGTGCAGTGTATATACACTATAGCTTTTTCCCACAGGTGATTGTGGTGCCACAAAAAGAACGGCATTTAACCCCACTGTTTTCGCTTTTGTTTTCCCAGTTAGAATGGTACCCTAGGCGATTAACAGGTAAACCTGTTGTCACGCTGACAGGGTCATGCCACAAAGGAATCTGCAGAGCTGCAGGTAATGACAGCAGCGACTACAACCATTCGGCAGGGCTACTGACCTCAGCTAAACAATTACTTTCTTTCAGATACACATTCACATTCGAGCCACTTATTACGAGAGTGCCATGATTATGAACGCTACAAAAGCAGCTCCGTAAGTGAATTTTGTCGAGCTTTGTTTTCAGGTGTTATTCTTGTTTTTTTGACGTCGATAAATGTAAAGCTCACGAATATGCCTCCACTTGCATATGAAGAGATAAAGTAAGCCATAAAAGGCAAGTCAGTCTAGACAAAGGAATTTCCTTTAGGCAATGCGCTCTTTTTGAATAAAAATGCCATGAAATAAGGCACCCGTTGTCTTGAAGCACAAACTCTAGATGGAGGCGTAGATGCTTTGCCGAAGTTAAAGTTATTATGGTAACTATCAATGAATTGAAAAAAAATACGTTCTTCAGTATTTTTGGAAAAAAATATTTTTGTAGATAGCGTAAGGATGCTCTGGTGAGATGGACCATTAAAACATTAGGACCATGTGAAATTACATAGTGGTGTGCACATTAGGTCAAGGTTATTTTCCTTTTATGCTTGCCATACGTTTTAAGTTTTGTATTCGCTTTACCCCAGTCTCTTCCTCATATGGTTTTAGTAGATACGTGGTGAGTATTTCTGGATAACTCCTGTCCTTGAAGTTTGGGACCAGAATATTTCACAATAACTGACAAAGTAGCCACCGATTTTTCTGTTTTCTTGGTTGATTACAGCGGCTGCAGTCACTCGTTTTACTAACTTTGAGAGAACTGTGTCGTACAAAAAGCTATTCAATGACAATTGAATTTTTCCGGATAGTTTTTCTGAATGCCTTAAAATTTGCAGTACTTGTAATTTGACATTCTCATTATTTGCTCCATATTATTTGGGCACGTGTGAGCGTTTCCGAATTTCCCGCATGCGAAAGTTATTGAAGCATCGAATAAACAAAATCTGCATAGCCAAATCAATTGATAGCTGCAAGCCCTTTAAGTTTTTTCTGCATGATTCTGTGTGAAATATTCAATGCACTACACAAAAAGGCTTTGTGGAATTTATACGCCCTGTTAAAGCTTCATTCAAGAGAGCACCGGCTTGCTGTGTTCAAAATATGGCTTTTAAGTTACTGTAAGCCGGACATTAAACAAATAGAGACGACAAAATCGCCACAGTAAGCACTCGTTGCTTTTCTTAGTCAACGGGTTTTTTAGGGACATACAACATAGGTTTAGTCATCTCAGAATCAGATGTTAATGCAGGCAATGTCGCGCTGGAAGTAACACCGTGCCGTGCAGCTCAAAAATTCGAGTAACCATTTTTTTTCATTTAAATTGATCTGAAGCTATATTAGGCAATCCACAACAGTCAGTATTGTGCCTTTTTTGTAGAAGAACCATGTACCACGGTCACTGAGATGCCATTTTCAGTATTGACACCATCAATTTCGCTGCATTTTTTATCGTCAACAACTTTTTTTCCTGGTGCACCCTCGGTTGTGCGCTGTGTCCTGCCTAATACTGATCATCATTATCATGCTACTCCCAGTATGCAAGGATGTTAGCGGATGTGGAGGTAAACAGACGTGGGTGAAATGCTTAAAGGGGCTATAACAACCTATTTTCGCTCATACTCTGTGTTATGTATGTTATATTTGTGCTTTCGCGAACAACCTGGTGAAATTGTAGCTTCTTGGTCGAACGCCTAATTTTTAATGAGGTATTTTTATGAAGATGCCGGCAGCCTTCGAATCGGGTGACGCTGGTCTATGTCATCTATCAGGCCTGCTCAGTGCCACCGTATAACATAATTCATTTTACCCGAGCGAGCACGCATACGGGAGTCTGAATCCATTGAAACAATCATCTCCCATTGAAAGATAACGCGTTCGAGGCAAGTTTTACATGCTTAACAGCTTTATTCTGCTTGTGGTTCAAAAAAGGGTCTGGTTTAGGTGATGTTTTGCGTTTTAAAGCATTTGGAGACTCACCTGTGAGCCATTTCTTCCACAAGAAAGCCAAGCATTGACGATATTGAACATGTGGTTGATCTATAAGAGCAAAACTTGATGAACCAACAAACTTGAAAAATAAATACGGTAAATTTTATACATTATTCAATTGTTTACACACACACACACACACACACACACACACACACACACACACACACACACACACACACACACACACACACACACACACACACACACACACACACACACACACACACACACACACACACTATCTAGAGCATGCAGAGAAACTATTGCTAACTCATTAGCAAAGTTTTTGCAGTTTTATTGGTACTCTTTCCAGAATTTGTATTTATAGACAAGTAGTTACTGACGACAGTGCGTGCTCCTGCCACAAGTGTGGTATTCCGCACAATATAAGGGTAATGACCATCGCAAGAAAAAACACAATCTTTCCTTTCACAACAATATATTGTGACCGATACAACAAGCCAAGCGGCGTTTTCTCTTTTGCTCTAGCCCCTCTTGAAATGGTGGGTTGTCGGTCATATAACTTAGAGGCTAGGAAAACTGTTAGTGCGGGGTCTATATGAAACCGCGTAGCTCCCGTGGGTGCTTTCATTGCCATGCCAATTTTCAGATCGGTATATTTTTGGTAGTGGCTGCTAATTATTCTATAGCTTCAACTAGACATTACACACCTAAAAGACAATTAAGAAAGCGCTTTACCGTAAGCATCTACATGCATCTAAATTTCAAGGAAACATATTAGACTAAGGTCCTGACCGCAACAATGCTGGGATAACAGGATATGAATACCGGCAAGAAAATACTATGCCCGAAACCGACGCACAAAGTAATGCAACATCAGTTCTTTCATTTTTATCAACCAAGTTAACAGAAGTAGTACAAGTTCGCGGCGCTAATCACCAGTTGCAATACGTTTACTGATCCTGAAGGCAAAACGCGGGTTCAAAAAATATTCTGAAATGCGAGTTTATTAATATAATGGCAGGGCCTACACCGAAATGCCAGAAGCACACATGACACCTTTATTTTTGATCAAGAACGGAACATGGTGGCCAAGCGGCGACCATTGGAACCACATAACATATCTAGTACGGACACACGTACCTTCAGGTCACGAAGAAAACGGATGTCGACGTCAGTTTGTCATACAGCATGCTGTCATTTTTTTCTTAGCTTGTGTTTAGGAAATGAGAACACTCGCTACTTTGCTTCCTTTGCCGTGACGATTCGCCACGCAGCATCGCCCAACCGTTCGGATTTCCAGCCGTACAGATTGCGAATATCCAGTGCACAAAACGCATCACATATTCACGCTGCAGTTCATGTACACAGAAAAAGATGGTCTTCTCAAGTCACCAACACGAACACTGGCACACCATGAAAACTTTCGTCGGGCTTGGCAATCCATGTCTGTCGAGCGACGAGAGCAAGCGGAGGCACGTCTGTGTAGCGAAAACAGTGGTCAAAAACGAATGACGTCAGAGCTCATGGCCGACGCTATGAGCAGGCCTTAAGTAATCTAGGTGGCATTGCGCTGGCACCCTCGTGATCCGTGACCTAATAAGCCTCAAGCTATGCGAGCATCTACACTTCCGCGAATTCCTGTTTTCCGTAGTCAGCTGGCATGAAATGAAGACAATTCAGCTTTCTTCAGTTCGAATCTGAAATTGAATGTTTCCGCTGCTGATATTTTTTTGCAGAAAACTACGGCTCCACTCCTTGCTCCTCATGACGTCACACAAGCTATGAAAAAAAATGGCGGTAGCCTGTGATGGCGGAGTTCACAGTCAGAGACTTCTAGGGCTTTTTATTTGGCTAAAATACTTTTCGTGTTCACTTTTCACATGTATACTGGTATACATGTGAAGAAAAGACTACTTCTAGGTTTTGTTAAGACAAAACATTTTCGGTTCACTGTGGCATAGCTAAGCCAAAACGACTGATGAGTTGCTTTGCTTTACAGAAGGTGGTCGAGGAATGCACGTACAAGTGTCACGGCAAAGGCCATGCAAATTTAGATCGTCCTTACGGCCTCACATGTCTGGTAAGCTCTACATTAGAGGCATAATATACCCAGTGTTGATTTTATTAAACCAGCTGATGTGCTTGTCACACTGTTAACATCTAGACACGTAGAACATCAATTAGAAACAAAGAAACTTGTGTATATATAAGTGGGTATTTTCAGTGATACTGATACTGATATTTCTCTAAATACCAGTAACCTGTTGCTTAGAGAAAATTTACGCAACTAAAGCTCCATGAGCAGCTACATAAGTACCATAAGCTAGAAGAAAATAATAGGATTTATAGCAAATCTTCCTTTGTGATGTTTCTCAGACCTTCACGTCTTCTCTCTTGACGAATATGCCTCATGAGAAAGTGAAATATCATCTTGCAGTATGATTCAGAAACACAAATCCTGTCATTCAGCAGAGTATGAAGTCATAAAGAAAGCAGTTTAATGCTTTAGCTGTTAGGCTGAACCAAAACTGAAGAGACACTATAGAAAACTATGATCTCGACGTTGATAGTGTAAATAGGGGTCCAAAAGCATTGTAGTGTTGCTTTTGTGCCAAGGAATGACTTATTTTGAAATAAAATCACGTTTAAGTGGACCGCATTTGATTAGTGCACTTCAAGTTACCCGCCTCACCAAGCGGACCGTCTAACACCACTGTTGCCGTGTACAATGTCGCCTGGCTTTATTGCACGGCCACCTACACTAGTAGCGGCAGAACGAAAGCAGCGGAGCCACAGCCGCTACAACGGCCATTGGTCGATTTACTGCCATTGGCTCCGAGATAGCAGACGCAATTTGGTCCAACTGGACCCCATTAGATAGCACGACCTATCTAGTTAAACCACACGAAAACTGAATTTTTTAACCACTCGCACCATTCTTCATAGTAACGTCCGGCGGTTATTTCTTACATGAATCAAACAGAAACAAGCTGCATTTTATTGCGCCTCTTGATGCAGGGAAGGTTCTTTATTTAGCGCAGCAATCTGATTACTAGAGATTAACTGTAAATGGTCCGTCTCACGTCATCGGGATCATTTTGATAATGTCCTAGTGCAGCGCATGTATTATTGTGCAATTACCTAAACTTTTCGGTAAGTAAGGGCCTGATATTGTTAATATTGTCATTTCAGATGTTTCCATACATTATGCTTTCACTCTGAGGAAATTATTATTTGACATTAGTATCCATTTAAATGAGTGTAAACACACGTCCTGGTTGTTAGCCGTTTTGTGCCTATGCACCCCCTTTATGTGTATTTGTTTTTTAACCCGTGCAATAGCCCTTTCGTTGCGAGCGAGCGTTTGCTGTGTGTGTATTTCTTGTCCTGCTTCTTTAATTTTGCCCTGTAAGTTTTACTCCTTCATGCAGTTGCAGTGCCCAGGAAGGTTGGTAAATGCATATTGTTTGTTACCTCTATATGGTGCCAGCGACGTGCATGCAGTCTATCGGTCGATGTATCATATTTTACGGCATTGCATGCGGTTATTTCTACAGACCATTCTTTAAATATTGCAATCTTACAATTTACTCGTAACCATTGTCGATGGACATTGATTCTTAATGCATCTGTGAATTATGGACCACTCATGCACCTTCTAGAAAACCAAGTTACATTTATCATTATTTTTTTCAATATAATGCAGCCGGCGTTACAGTAACGGATAACAATAAACTGATGCTTTTGAGCCACTGAGCTGGTCCAACAGCGATACAGGAGGAAAGCGTAGGCCGGCCGGCGGAGCTAACACTGATGCTTGAGGGTGAACCACGCAGTACAACACGTCGCACGTTGCAAAGTTCACTTGATCTGAGGAGCGCTGGCTCGGCGTAAACGTCAAATTCAAGCGGGAGGGCTGCGCGCTCGTCGTGGCGGATATGCTGCGGCTTACACACTTTTCCCATGAGTGCTTGCGCGCCCGTTGGCGGTGCTCATGCACTTGAAAAGGTATATTGGGCTGACGAGTGTTTATGCCTGGATCATTTCGTTGCATTATGGTTACTGAAAATGCCAAGCTGTTTTTAGTTCACTTTTTGTTTTAGAAAACTTGAGAAATACTGTAAAATGCGCTAATGGGATGGTGTGATAGATTCATACTTCATATCTTTGTCTTTTTTTGCGCAATCTTCACGTATGAAATAACACTTGAAGCAGAGTACAAGCCTGATAATATAGAATGCTAAACTCGTTGGATAGCAGGTTACAGATGCGCTACAGGTTTATTAGATTCTGGGCAAAGATTTGAAAACTAGGCACAGCCATGCATACGGCACTGTAAGCGTCCAGCATTCTAACAGAAAAAAAGTGATAGTATTATGAGGTGAAATGCTGTATCTAGGATTTTGTTACTATTCAAATAAATAAAAAAATAGGTCTCTACATTTCAACAGCCCAGGTTGTTTTCGGTTTGGTGACATTCTAATAGCTGACCGTAAAATGCTAGTGCACTTTCGCTCATCTAAAAGCGCACCACCTCGTTGCTTGATTAAAAAAAAAGAACGCTGTGAGTTCTCAAGGCAACACAAGCAACTTATTCTCAACGTCTACGCCACAAGAAGGCCATGCTGGCTCTGAAAAAGGAGCCCCTAAAATTCTTATCGTCCATTCACATAGGGGAGCAGCCAGTTTCAACATGCGAGGCCGTACCGAAGTTACCCAGAGGTGGGAAAAATTATGGAACAACAAACGTTACTGGAGTCACCATTTCTACAAGTAGCCTTGCCTTTGTCAAAACAGGTTGCTGCCTCGACGAACACGTTGGTTCCAACGATGTTCAATCAGTTTTCATCGCTCCAAGCCTCAACCTTTCTCTCTTGTCTCGAAAACAGAAGGAATGTGAAGTCGTTATGTCAGGTTTAGCGCAGATGAGCTAAAAATTCTGATGACGGCGAAAAAATTGGTATCTGATATAAGAACCCCTCATGCATGGCCTTTCGTAACATGTATATTCTTTTCTCCTGTTCAAAACTACTATCCCATTTTACGGAGTAGCCCGATAATCCTTACTAGCAAAGCTTCAGGTTAGGCGCCAGATCGTGCGCAGAAACTTGGAAGCTGGATCTTACGACAGGCAAACATGAAGAGAGATAGACCAAAAGTTTTGCGTTGAAATATCGCAAGAAAGACCACCATTTTTTTAAAAAAAGAAAGAAAAACACTGAGACAAAATTCATAGAGTAGTCACCTATAATGTAGTATAACAAGGCGATGGGTAAAGAAGTAGGCTTAGGAGCAGAAGAAAGGAAATGCTACCAGACCCGCCTTCTTCTGTCTTCGCACCACCAGCGCTTGGCTGCGGCATTTTTCGCTTCAGACGCCTCATTTCCTATTTTTCACAGCATGGCAGGCAGCGTGCTAAGCTGCATAAAATAGTTGAATTATTCGAATCACATATAGACAGCAGGCTATTCAGTGATTCCAACTTGTTTTTTTTTGTTGCTCCATATGTGCTGTGCAGCTCGTATTTCATATTGTGGGAAGGCTTCAACTTTCACAAACTTTTTTCGTTGTGTGATGTATGGTGACGGTAAACACTAGGTTATCAACCTTTATAATAAATGTCTGTAGTGCAACAGAAAACAGAGAGCAAGACAGCATTGCTATACGTATGATTTCTGATAAGCCCTTACATCAAAGGCCAGTTGAAATGAATCACATTGAAAGGACAGACACACCCTCATAATGTTCGCTTGAAGTTTAAATAGTAACAGGGTGGCAATGACACTGTAATGTTTAATTTGTTTTCATGCTTTCTAACTGTTCTCGAACGTTGGCATTCCAGTTTCAGAGAACAAACTTTTTGAGCAGGGATGTGCTGGGTGTCTGTCATGCTGGAGCTTGTTCACAAGTCCGTAAGTACAGAATTCATTCCTAATTTACTCAAAAATGCGCGTCACGTAGCTTTAATTTTTTATTGCATTTATTAATTATGTACTATCTAATTAGCTTCGCTTTCAACGACAGGTCTTGTTGACGGATGTAGTAAGCCAGCTTCCCAACACCGAAGAACCTCACCGGTAAGGAAACTCTTTTTCAATACATACTTGAACAATTAATATCATGCTTTGTGTCAAGCTTTTACTTTCAGCTATTTCCAGTCATCGAATTACTCGCATCGAATCGTTATTCTGAATGCTGCACAGCATTCAATTGTCTTATCTGATCGCAAATATAGGACAAATATAATAACAGTATGGTATACGACTAGCTTCAGCTAAGCATACATAATTATGCATTGAAAACAACGATGGGCTTGACTTCCGGCCCAGGCATGATACTGCAGTGAATTGATACGTGAAAAAACTCAGTTATCTTAAGCTTGTGTCTTGGAAAAGAGCTTTAAGCTGTGAGAACATGCTTTCTAGCTTTCTGGCAGCAGCCGCCTTTATGGCAAGGTGAGCTATTGAATGAATTAGGAGTTATACGACCGGGAACATTACAGACCCTTCTCGTAGTTTAATTTCACAGAGCTCTCGCACAGTGTCACACAGCTCGTTTTATTTTTACGAATCTAGTGTAGCACGATAAGAGTATGTCGACGTATAAAACGGTAGAACGTCGCATGTTTATGCACTTTGTGGTAGGATAACGTACCTGCATAACGTTTCACGGGAATTGCAATTTTTATGGGTGTATAGGCTCTTCATCTGAGCTTCACAAAACAAAGAATTTGACTCGAACTAAATTTTCCTACCAAGCTCTATAACGTATACATATGACACGGTTTAAATAAGCACTGCATGAGGTTTTCTTTTGTTTGTCTTTATTTGCATGCATAAAAGTATCGCGAACAAGAGAAAGAGAAACGAGAAAAAAGGAAAGCAAGGAGGTCAACGTGATTAAGAAATTTACGGCACCTATGAAGTACCCAGCTTTTAAAAAGGTTCCTGTGAATAATTATTTAAAGTAAATTTGTGCTATAGTAGATCTCATCAAAAATATAATTTTAGGAAACCGCTCAGATCATAAAGAAAGCGTTATATAAATGACCATGTAGGTTTTTACATTCGCCTGGACACTACTGCCAGTCAAGGATCCGGCTCTAATGCAGTAAGATGTACTGTGTGAGCATACAGAGCGAATAGAATCTCCACGGTGCATTTTCTCGGGAATTAAAAACGTACCAAGAGCACATATGGAATGGCTTGTTCCTACAGATTCCAGTTGTCGAAGGATGCGTATGCAAGATAGGAAAAGTAGCACAGCCGTTGCGTGATGGAAGATTATGTGTGGTAAGTGAACCATTCGTCTGTTTTTTGTTCGACTGTACTATCCCTAGATAATTTCTCTCACACACAAAGAGCTCACTGGAACTCTTTGTCCGCTTCTCTACCTGTGAAAGTATGCTTTGTCACAATTTTTTACTTTATTTTGCAGTTATATCCTCATTTCCAGTGCTGCTTTTGATAGATTTACGTTTTCCGTGGAGTTTATTTTTTTGCGAATTTCACACACACACACACACACACACACACACACACACACACACACACACACACACACACACACACACACACACACACACACACACACACACACACACACACACTTGTGTGCTTTTTACTTTTTACCTTTGTTTCAATATTTACATGTGCCATAACAGACATCCACGTAAGTCTTTACAGTTGCCTTCTTTCGGTGTTTCAGTATAAACACGCATTGAGCTGGACTGGCATGAAGTTGCAAGAAGTCGGTGTGTGCAACAAAGGACAATGCGTGGAACATCGTAAGGTTCTTTTTTTTTCTGCGTGTGAACGATTGTTTCTTTTGTGTCTAAGACACAGGTTGAGCACTTTACTTTCGCACATTGAAGTGACAACCACGAAAACAAGAAACAGGCCACACTCGTGTGCATCTATAGGTGTTCATTTAGGCTTAGCACACTTGGGATGAATAACACATCACCCCCCCCCCCCCCAAAAAAAAATATTCAGAAATAGGTTAAGGCTTAAGCCAAACCGCGATATATTTTTCCACGCAGGCATGCTTTGTCAAGGCGTATGAGTTCATTTGAAGTTTGATAATTTTTGTAGAACACTGAATGCTGTTTCATTTTAGTGTGTGTTACGTCGCTATGTGTACTTGAATGATGAAACCTAAACCATTGCATATTTGTTTTTTTATGCAAAGGTATTTCATTTTGGTGCATTTTCGTTCCTGCTCATTTGAAATTCCAAATGTGTAGGAGACACTACCAGTCTCCATTACGCTTACCAAGCCTAAACTGTTTTTTCGGCACACTCTTGCTATGTGGAACAGAATGAGGCTTTTGAAGCGTGCTGCGTGCAGCGTGTAGGGGCAAAGCAATTTAATGAGTAGGCTTGTTCGTTGTGTGTTCTTCGTACTCATGGTGACGATGACGGTGGCTCTGATGACGATGCAAGGTACCAATTATGCACGATGCCGATGACGATGACGTTGATAGGCTCGTCCGTTGCTGGGCGTTGTCTGTGTTGACGTTGACGTTGACGATGACGATGACGCTGAGGGATACAAAGAATCAACACGTTCCAGACTACACATTCTCTTTTTGCCACTGATAGAAACGACGGTGAAGCACACTCGCCCGGGAATTGCAACGCCGACGCAGACAACAACCCATGACGCTGATGATGGTAAAGCATATAAAGAAGTTCTAGACCACTCCTCTTTTTGCTATGGATGAAAACGCTCGTAAAAGCACTTTAGCCCACAAAAAAATGAAGCTTACGCAGACAAAATGCGACTCCGCAGGTGAGCGCAAGGTGGGCAAGTGTCTGAACGTGTGTAGTATGCGAACCGTACGGATGTGAAAAATAAATGTAGCTCACGTGAATGAGTGCGCCCGCGGGAACATAAATATGCGTGCTGAATGAAACCTACAGTCTCTATTGTTCATAAAGTAGAGGTTTCATTGTACTATATACCTTTCTCTTAGGCAGCAATAAGTAATGCGAATATGTTTCGAAGTGCATTATTAGGAAACGATAGAAGCCTATTGGACATTCGTGTTAGCAGTGTCAGTGAACGGTGACGGGTGGACGGAAAACCTTATCTAGTGCCCGACCAAAGAATTAGAAAGAATCGCCAGGTTGATACTTTCGTTAAGAAACATCATCACTTAGGCTGCATGATTTGGCCACTTACAGCCACAAATAAAAGCAAGAAAAAGGCAGAAAATGGTCACAAGGTAGTATAGATAAAAATACTTCGATTGTGATTAAGCAACAATCACGAAAGTGTCAAACAGTTGATAAACATGGAGGACAGAGTGGTACTACAGAGCACGTTAACCATGAAAGTAACTACCAACCACTCATGTTTCTATATATTGATCCCAACAGTGGATATGAGATCAAATTCATCAAAAGGAGGTTATATTTATCACTGTTTCAGTTGCTTCTATTCGTTCCAAGAGTATGCGCAGTTTTCTATAAATTACTCAGCGAAAAAAAGCTTTTTTTGGAGAAAGTAGGTCGCTAAATAGGTGTGTAGAGTGGCGCACAGCTAAACACCGCTATTTTTAGGGCAAGAAAAATAATTAAAAGAACTTTCGTTTAAAATGTAGCTTTTTCGAATTTCATTTGACATCACATCTAGGCATTTGGCGCAATTCTACTTTAGCTTCCTGATGTCATACGATTTTGACCGTTTTTGATATTGTCAAGGTACCTTTAATCAACTGAATTTCACCCCGACGCGTTGGTCTAGGGGCTGAGGTACTCGGCTGTTGTCCCGCAGGTCACGGGATTGTATCCTAGCTGCGTTAGCTGCATTTTCGATGGAGGCAAAGACGCTGTAGGCCCGTGTGCTCAGGTTTGGGTGCACGTTAACGGACCTCAGGTGGGCGAAATTTTCGAAGCCCTCCACTACGACGTCTTTCATAATCATATGGTGTTTTGAGACGTTAAACCTCACATATCAACAATCAATCAAATAATCAATCCATCAATCTATCTATCTATCAACTGAAGTTTCTAGTGACGGCGCAGCCTATTCTCCAGCACATTACCCTTTGGCGCCAATCGAAGTTCATACTGACACCAGCGGCATTGATTAGTGCAGTTACATTGCAATGAAAACAAAGAGTCATTGCACATGCCATTTATACGCAATCCATGTCATTCCATTCTATATGATATGTTTTTTTTACATTGTTTGATACTTTGATGCTGGCTATTCTGTCGTCGATATACACTGCGTTGTACTCTTGCGCAGATAAAAAAAAAAAACTAAGCATTAAGGAGGATGTGAGAAAAAAACATAGTGCAACAATTCTACCGTTGCTTACTTTCTTGTAGTGACTATTTCTGAAAAAAAAAAGACACCAGTCTGTGGTGTTTTACGTAATAAATTGCTTTTGTTACCAGAAATTTTGTACATGACTTAAACCATTAAACATAGAACAGTATCTTTGATGCACTGATATGTAAGTCGAGATTTTTTTATGCACAGTTTTCGTCATAATGTCTTTCTGGTTTTACCACGCCAAAAGATTCACTTGACGCTTTCATTCAAATTACAGCCCCCGACCAACCAGTTCACAACAAGTTTAAGAAGAAAGAGTGCAAAATCAGTAACGTTCAAGTCTCTCCTAAGGTACGCTCTGAAAGTGTCCTAATATGAAAGAGTACAATTTAGGTGCAAATTAGAACAACAATATGCGTACACTCTAATGGTAAATACGACTTATCATAAAATTTGGTGGTTCATGGGAATGAAAAAAGAAAACGTGAGAACTAAACAAAGCAAGCGTCCTAAATTTTGAGCAATGATTTACGAATCAGTAACTATTATGTGGCAATAAATAATTCGACTGGAAGTTCTTAGCAACTTGTTCAGCGCATAACATCTATATAAAAGCCAAGGCTCAATCTGTTTTAGCTCACAGGAACGACTACACAAGGAGTATTCTAACTTACTAAGATTCCTTGAATAATTAAACCTTCATAAACGTTTGCAGTTCTTTAAGGTTTACCACGGGCATTTTGATTCTGACTCATCTGATGTATACCTCCGTAACACATGATGATGTCTGCGATTTTTGAGAACCTTCAGCTGTTAAGCGCTCCGCTTGTATACGGTAATGTGAGCACTATTATATAGACAGAAGACTTTTCAGTTTTATATGGGCTATATTTTATAGCAAGCTGTATTTTATGAAAGCAATATTTATGGTTACGTAATGCCTCACGTGGTAGATAATTTCTCTTACGACAATCGACATCAAGCGATGAACTTATACAACGTGTCCGAATGCAGGTTGACAGCCGAGAGAATTTACTTATTTAACGCGAATAAATGTACGCAATAAGAGATAATCAAATTTGTTCTTTGCAGCTTATTGTGGCAGCCGGTTGCGCCGCGACTTGCCGGCGTTATCAGTTTGAGCATCGCCCCAACGGTACACTGTGCCTTGTAAGTAACCAGCTAGATAAGGCTCCGATTGTCGACTCCAATTGTCGACTTCATTCAACACAAGGTTGCTCTGTTTTCAATGGAGAAGGTCTGGCGGATCATTTAGGTGAAGCTAGAATTACTTAATAATAGCACCGAGGCCAAAGATGCTGCAAGTAATGATTAGACAGGCTTTAAACGCCTATGGCCAGTAGTTCCAAAGCCATGGGCAAATACAATCTGGAAATATTAACTGGATAATGTTGCTGCATTTGTTTAGTGAACTTGAAGTGAAGTGAATTTTATTGCCACAGAGGTACAAAACGTGTTTAGACAGCAAAGATAGTGGGATAAAAGCTAAATAAAGGCAGCTTGGCTGGTCCCACTTACCCGAACAATAACAGCAGCAGCAACATTAACGAGAATTGCCACTTGTCACAATGATAAAATAAAAATACACAAAAGAAAGCAATGATAAATTGAGTACGAAACACACATTTTAAACAAACAAAAAAACTAGGTTGGTATTCGTAAAATTAGTTGACACAATATCTGCTTAGAAAGCAGATGCGTGCTGTCATCACATGATCGTTCCATGTTTAAAAGAACTGCCAAGCTAAAGTGGCCTACTGTGATAAATTTGAGTTTCAAAAATATAGCGTGCATATGTTAATTGTCAGGTGCATCACCAATAGCCCGTGAGGCTTGCTTCTGCACTGTGACCAGATGGCCTAATGGCTGTTTTGTGGTGTTTGATCAAACAAGGTGGCATTAGCGCAGATGCGAAGCAAATAGTGCATTATATATCACGAGTTTTCGTTGTATTCGTAGCAGTCTGTGGCATCTGCGCAACATACTTAAGGATTTGAAAATCCCAAGTAACCAGTTCAAGAAAAACACCGCCTAATGTTTTAGCCGACGTGGAAAGTACTACTTTTGAGTATTTTAGCGTAAAAGACTTTGTGAGCTGTAGCAGGGCCAGGAATTCGCTATAAAAAGCACTGCTTTTTTGTCTTGATGAAATTGAGCAGAAGTGACTTTTTTACTAGTTATATATTTTTTAGTATTTCAATTGCTAAACGTAACAAGTTCGTAATTATTTATTCTTAAAACAAAAACTGGTATCATCCACGCAAATGATGTATCTAAATGAGTCAACAACATTGACAGTATATATATATATATATATATATATATATATATATATATATATATATATATATATATATATATAGTTCAAGTTGGCTCAGTATGCTGCCCTGGGGCACAACCCACCTATTAGGGTTTCAGTAACTTCTAATTAAATATAAAAAATTCCGCATATGGTGTATAAGTTCAATTTATCTAGCACGGTGTCATTATTTATGCTATCAAAAGCTTCTGAGAAATCTAAAAATACTTCTAGTGTTAGTTTCCTAGTCTAAATACTGCTGTTCAAACTTATTTCTTTTTACTTCAGAAGAGCACTTCCATTCGAACAGCCTGATCTGAAGCCATGTTGCGAAGACGTTATTACGGAATCTTTGTCAAAGGAGAAAAAAACTCTTGAGAAAAATAATTTTTTCTAAATTTTTAGAAAACAAAAGAAAAATTGATATAGGTCAGTGATTGCCTAAATTATCTCTTTCACCACATTTATGCCCCACAGTTACCCTTGCAACATTCATCTGTTTAGCGAAAATGCTAGTAGACGGTAATGGGATGTTTTAAACTTGAGTGAGGCAATATGTGGTCAGGTCGATGATATAAAAGAGTGGTTCAAACATTAGCGCATTCACATCCTTACTTTCGCTTCATCTCAATTTCTAGAACTCGTTTAGAATGCCATTATTATCTGTTTGATATAGGTACAATGAATCTGTGAGGGGGTTTGGCAAATACGTCAACGCATCTTGACCAGGAGTGCTTTCAGCCAATGGTAGAAAGACTCATTAAATTTATTCATTAGGGCTTCATTTTTAAAGCTCTCGCTTTTTACTTTCAGCTCATTAACAATAGAGGCCGACCGCGAATGTGAAAGGACAGAATTCAGCTTATTCCACATGTGCTTTAAATTCACAATGCCCTCGAACATGGCGTAGTATTAGTCAAGTTCGGCCTGTTTATGCAACTTAGTCAAGTGATTACGGAATGTCTAAACTCTTCTAACACGCCAGGGCCACGAGTACACACAAATAAATGATAAATATTTGGATTAACCTAAAACGAAAACAAGGTTGGCGAGCTGGTTTGCTTTTTTTCGCTTCTTTATAAGAGAAAGTTCAATGAAATACCGAGCAGAAAGTATTAATCAAGTGGTCATAAACCTTTTCAAGTGAAGAACGAGACAATATGTCACTCCAGCTTAACAAGCATATTTATTCACGAAAAGAAGAAAGAGATTGTGGATTAATGTCTTGAAAGTAAATATCACTCTCCTGTGAGTGTTTTTATACGTTTGTACATTGGTAATCAAATAGATTGGCAAATGATCATTAATCGTAAAATTAATCGTACCATAATGAATATACCTTAAAGTATCAACAGTGTTTGTTATAAGTAAATCAATTAAAGTCGCTGTAGAGGCTGTAACGTGAGTTAGGTTCGCTATGACATTCGAGGGGCTGTATGACAGATGCATGTTGGAAAAGTTGGTTTGTTTATTAAATCTTGTCAGCACGTCAGTGTTCAGATTCCCCACCCCCCCCCAAGTACTAATGTATAATTGTTTTTGTTTACGAGACTAAAATGTTCCTCTAAGAATCGGAAAGAACTATTGATGCTGTGTGAAGGGGTCTATAAACAACAGTAACGAGAGGTTTTTTTAAGATTTCAAGCGCATCTCTTCAAAATCCTTGTAGCTTCGATACCGATCATTAACATACCCACAGGTGATACTAGCTTCAACAACTTTCTTCAACATCAGCCTCATTAGAGTACCAAGTCTCACTTATCACAATGACTTAAAACGCGAAACAAAATTTATCAATGAAACTGTAAAACTCACCGTCCTTAGAACGCACCAACTGTATATTTATATGTAAACAACTTTATATTTCAATATTCAGTCAGCGATATGCGCCTATTAACCAGTATTGCAGTCGATTAACAGGGGTTTGTATACGTCAACGCAATTTTGAAGCCAAACGTTGAACGAACAGCGGCAGAAATATAAGGGTAATAACATTATATGTACTTGAACAATTTTGACGATAATGTTACTAAGCAAAGCCCTGTAGGACTGGCGCTCCCAACAACAACATTTTCACAAATACAAAGACATAAACGTAAGAATGATGTGGTACAGGCTCTAAGGCATGAATAAACGGTATTGTTGAAAAAAGCTAACCTCTAAATAGTACCCGAGCTTTGTTTAGTCATGCAGACTATAGTACATGTAAATCAAGAATGAAAGAGAAGTTAAAATTCACAAAGTATCGCAAATGTTATTTGCATGGTAAATAAACATGCCTGTGCTTAATAATTGGCCCGTTATAAGAGCGTCAAACACTTCAGTTAATGACCACGCATAAGTATTCACAAATATTCAGCTATATCTGCAATTAGCTGTTTACTTGGCCCATTAGCGTGCCAAAACATAATGACCAGCTCACCCTTCCCATAAGAAGAGCTAGAACGGGCCATATACTAATCTGATAGCGGTACCTCGATCTTTTACACGAAATTCTCCCGTTATAATTGGGACTTTGTGGTTTTCGATCAATTCCCACCCAAAACTCAGATTCATGCAATAAACTTCCATTTTAACAAAAAATAATGATTATCTTCAGTTGAGGCAACGTATGTAGGTTCTCCGGGAGCACGAGGCGACATCTCGATTACGGTGCCCAGGTGCCACTTGGGTGTTACAGGGAGCATTGAGTTAATGGATCTTCAAAAATGTATGCTTGCATCTGATAAACCAAAGTTAGAAGTTCTAATGCCCAAAACGTTGTTGTCTGTATATGGGTTCGTGCGTTCAAGCCTACTGTAGACAACTAAAAGATGCTTCATACGTTCTGATGTTCTCGTGTTCAGATGTTTTAACTAAGACATTAAAAGAAATATTCAGAATAATGCAAAATAAAAAAATGTAGAGAAAAAGAGCTTTACGAGAAATATAATCGAATAAACGCCGTTTCTCTGCCGAAAAGTAAACTGTGGAAAGACCATTCTCTATATTTAAAAAATAAATAAACTCCGAAAGTACAGGGCCCTTAGTTGTAATAGCGTGTTGATTTTCACACAGACCACAATTTTTTGAGAAAGACAGTTTACAACGCCGTGAGCGCTCTGTCCACCACAAGCACACTTGTTATGTTGCAATGCACATTTAACGGGTCACCTTTTGCAGTAAATCGAGCAATCTACGTCCATTTCCTGCTGAACCGGGTGGCAATAAAAAAAAGTACAGAAATTTGATTAAACAACCGAGATTGTTTACTCTACGTGGTAGCGCTTGTGGAGTCTGTATCACACTTACGATAAATCTAGGAACGCATGCCACGCTGTGCGGGCAACATTGCAGTCGTGTGCCACCGTAGCAAACGACGCAGTTGAACACTATGACTCTCAAGTGTCTGCACACGCGCAAGCTGCTGCCAGAGGTGGCTGCACCGTGCTTTCAATGCTCCAAATCGTTTCCTAAGTATGAGACAGACTGTGCATTATACGTAATAATTAAATGATCGGTCGTTCCTCCAAGGTCTCTTGAAGGGGCAATGCACCAACCACCGAGCTTGGTAAGAAATGACATCCTTCAGATAGCAGACACTGCTATGAGCAGCTTAGCCAAACTTTGCAGCCATGGCTTAAACGCAGCAAAAAAGCTTAAAGGTGAAGCGTGAAGTAGCCATTTTCTCAGGAACTCTCATATCGCACAGAGGCCCCTCTTCAATCACCCTGGAGCAGCCGGTGCTCGCTGCTTCAAGTCGGACTGTATATAGCATGCTAACCAATAGCCAGTGTTCGATGTTTGAAGCAGATGTGCACCTTGTCACGGGATGCCGCCACTTGCCGGGGCTGCGCTCCATAGTTTGATAACAATACGTAGTGAGTCATACTCGCGCACAGAATTGACAAAGGGAGAGAGAGATCGCAGGTCATCACGCACGTTCAAGGACATGACACGCGCTGACGTAGCTTTAAACTCCGGTGGCATCACTCCCCGTGTTGCATAGAGCATGCTCGTCTTTACAACAGGTGAGATAAAACGATTAAAGCACGCTATAAACTGTTATAACCCAGCTCATGTTTGGCAGATCCGAAAAATTTTTGCGGTATTCGGTTCGTGAGGCAATGAACTACAGTACAGAGGTTATTCGATAATTACGTAGGAAATAATTGATGAGCCGTTTTGACACTTAGGACAATGGCTTATCATATCTGAAGCACTGTCTGCATGACGTGATATGCACCTTCTGCGAAAGCAGCTGCGAGGTAAAATCTACTTGCGAAAGTTCCATCCTATGAGCCTGAAAGAGAAGACAACTCAAGAAAGCCTCATTGAACATGCTGAAATGAATTTATTGCCCGAAGTGTACGTTGCAATTGCGAATATTTCAATACGACAGCTTACAATATTTTCTTTCTTACTGTCTCCTTCTCATCCTTACATGTATATTATGGAAACACGCAAGTGCACTGCATTCCGATTTCTGCTTTTATGGAGCGAAAAAGTAATGATAAGTTAACTCCATCATTGTTATTTCTAATGCATGTATTTTCTACTTCACAGTTGGAGTACAAGCGAGAAGAAAAGGTTTTGAGACGAACGAGGAAGACTTATACAATTGGCGTGTGTTTTTCTGGGAAATGCTTCCGAACCAGAGACAGTTGGGACATTAAACTATAACGTGGATGTTGTAGTGTGTGTGCACAATACCTTTCTACTGTAAACATGTGAAACAAGAACTTCACGGCCAAAAATGAGTGACTTCATGCACGAGTCTGCTAACACCATGTGTGTGCGTTAACCAGAATATGAATAAACACTGGAGGTATCGAATCCAACGTTTCTTCTATAGATACTTGTATAGTCGAGTGAGTTTAATGAATCGGAAATGACTTATTTGGAACAACTCGAGAAAGTTTACTCTAAGGCATATTAGAATCTGCTTGCCTGGGATGTGAATGTTTCCTTACTGGAAGCGCGTCCAAATATTTTGCAGTAATTCAGACGTTTCATTTTTATGGGCCTCCGACTGCGCGCAAAACTGGAACAAAGAGTACCACATTACTAGTCAATTCTGCGCGATGAGCCTATTCCTCTTTAACATAGTACCAATCAATGACAAATTATAATGCAGAGCAACATCATCAAGCATCACCGAGCACAACTTACACGTAACGTCTCAACCATTCGTAGCCGGTGCACCACCACTGTGCCACCACGTTCAAAACTACGTCTTTCCTGATGAGGTAACCAAAACGCAGACAGAGCACCAATAATTATGAGACCTGTCGCATAATTCAGGGCCCAATTTACTTTATTTGCTCTATAAGCATGGCGAATCGGTGATAGTGAAACGAAAGTCTGACTCTCATATTTTTTCTTTAAGGTTTCTCGTGCCTTTGGTCTGCGAGGAGCCTCGATAGTTTCTTCGAAATTGCGTGACGAAACTACTGAATCAGTATGAACATGTAATGTCGTAATGCTTTTAGAAATGCCTCTTGTTCGCTCAGCAAGTTAGACAATTATTACCTGTTCAGTTGTAAGCACGACAACAAACTGTACATTTATCATTATGCTCCACTGATTCCCAATTACATATCTTAAGGCAAGAGCCTTTGATTCCTGATTCATCAAAGCCTAAAATACCCAGTCGGAGTCAGCGCCCGGCATCGGTGGCATTGGGAACGAGGGATGCAAAGTCTCATCAGTGATGCCGTCACCACAAAAGGTCATCAAGACGTAACTGCGACGTAACGCTACGCTATGACCTCGTCACACTACATCGACTATAATCGAAGGTGTACCAATCATCGACCCAGTGCAAAGCTCGTTGGAGTGTTTCCAATATTGGAGACAGTGCAATACTACGTCAAGTGTAGGAATTGTAGGAAATGATTATGTTATAACACAATAACTGAAATACTGGCAGAATGGTTTTTATGCAACTACACAGACGTGTCCAGCAGTTGAAAATAATGTATAAGATAGCATTAGGTGTCACTACATTGGGCAAACAACGGTTGATTTTTTACTCATTTTCTGGGCCCGAACTGATGTAGAAGTCAATTGATTAATATTTTTACGTAGCTGGCGCACGATGGCTGAGCCATTCTGCGTACAGAAGATGGCCAAAAAGGAATGGCTTGCCCACTGTGCCTGCTGTGTTCCGTCTTGATCGGTGTCAATACACTCGCAAATAGTCACGTCTATATTCATTTTACGTAACATATATTTGAGGGGGAGCTGCTGGTTCTTCCGTGTACCCATCACAAAGCTTTGCAATGGTCGTATCTTTGCGGGTCCGACCATGTAACAGGTTGAAGGAACATCGTCTTCACCACCCGCCCCTTCCGTGACTGCTACCTACTGTAAGAGATGGAAAGGAAGGTCACTGATGGCATCCCACCGCTGCCACCAGTTGTTGCGGTCGGAAGGAGGAAGTCGCTGATGGCATCCCACCGCTGCCATCAGTTGTTGCGCCTGGGTCAAGGAGAATCTCAGGAGGATACGAAAACAAAACAGGTTTATGGCACTATTTACACATATTTACAGAAAAGAAAGGTTAGTGGTTTCAAAAACCACGAGCGTGGTGGTTGAACATTACATAGTTCAGAGCGACGTCCAGCACTCTGCGGTGTCGTTTTAAGCCCTGTCGGGCTCCTCCTCTCCGAGTGGAACACCAATTACACACACACAACAGGTGAGGGGGACGAGCATGCACGGTCCACGTAAACGTCCAATATTGAGTCGTGAACACTGCACTGCAAGGTGGCGCCAGCAGGGCTCTTCCTCGTCGTCTGTAGTCGAGAGTTCCCACGATCCTGACAGCGTACATCAAAGGGTCTGCCGCACAGCTAGCCTAATTGGCGGGGGGATTTGCGGTGGCCGCTGCGGTCTCTTCCAGGAAGATGCTGTCTTTGTTGTCCTCCCTCGTCGTGGCATCGTGGCGACACGACATCTCATCCTCCGGCTAGCAGGGACAATGCCTTGCGGGCACAGGCCGGTGGTCTACTTCATTGGGGATTAAAAGGAGCGCCACTCTCCTGTCAGCTCTGGCGCCAGTCACGCCAGCTTTCCCGTCGCTTCATGAGTCGCCGAGGCCATCAGTCACCGCTTCTGCTCGAAGAGACGACAAAAGAGTCCGTAGCTGAAAGTCAGGAACTCGCCTTCGCTTGTCACATGGTCTGGGTAATTACTCAAATCTTCGACAACGTCTGGCAGACTGGGTGCCGAAGGGATTGAGAGCCTCCCTCGTGGACCGGCTTACGCACCATGGCGTCTGCCCAGATGAATGTCCAGGCCAAACTTAACAGCTCCTCCGCCGCCCGAAAAATCTCGGCTGGCCAGCGCTTTCAACCGCTGGGCACGAAGAGAATGGTTGGTGACGAGGATGATGGCCTTGCTTTCTCCCTCCAGCTGCGAACTCGAAACCAACTTCCAAAACCTGCTCACAATGATTGACATCAGCAAGGCGAACCACACAACACAATACCATGCTGCAGTCTAGCACATTGGACCCGCTTAAAACCCTTCTGACTTCTCAAGAAAGACAGATAAAAGAGAAACCTGTACGCTAAAATTTTGAGGCAATTTGGTGCCGCCAAAGTTGCAACAGTCATGGATGTGGAGATGCTTACCAAAGATGGAACAAATTGCGGTGTGAGAAAGGCACACAAAGGCACATACAATTTGGCCCCATATAACCGTAAGCGCATTCTTCAAAACTAACTTTCTCCTACCACCCACACTACTAAGCTGTAATTTACATTTAACTTCATGACTAATTTCATGAAACAACCAAATACAAAAGTTTAACACGAATGCTGCGAGACCCTATACACAAGTTATCTGGGTGCATTCTTTATTCTCTCGTTACACACTTGAAAGGCTTAGTCGAGAGTACCTACTTTTATGTCACTCTGACGCCTACAAATCTCTCTCATACATCAGATCGAACTGCGTTTTATAAATCCAAGAAATGTATCTCTAGCCTCGAAATTGGTTGAATGCAATGCTCTCAGCTCAAGTGATCATATGATCACTAAGCAATCACAAAACAACAAAATGAAATTATCCACACATACTAGCACGCTTGTTAACTGAATGTAGCCTCATGTCAGCCCCTGTCTTTAAAGAACGCACAGGACTTTGCTGTGCGCCCTAGCACGACATCATACTCTCATTCAAAGAATGCTAGCATACTAACACACCCCTAATCATAGGTCATATCACGATAACCTATAGCCACCACTCATTCAAATTTAACGGGCGTACCAAATCTTCATCCCTAACCTACATGCTTTTATCTCGAGGAAAACTGAGTTCACACAGTCGCCAGACTGATGCGGGCCACTGCTTCCACATAACAACTAAACTAAAACACTCCTAATGATTTTACAAAATCTAGAAGAAAAAAAACTATCCAAGCAAACTAGCCTTGGAGATGCCACAGGAACACCACTTTAAAACCAAATATAAACAAACGAATATGTTTCCAAAAAACTCCTGTGTCCGACTCTCCAGCCTACAGCTGTTGGTCCCTCTTCAGTCGTACATGCAGCGGTCGCGGTCTTGGCGTAATTTCAGAACGCCCGGTACCACAACGTGCACGTCCTACAAGCTGAACAGCAGCGTTACGCCTCATTCGCGATTTTAGCAAACTTCTGTCAATCTGGCGAAGAGACACAGTGGCTATGCCCTCTTTGGGCTAGCTCCCGTGTGGTGCTTATCTACTGTGACCTTTTTCCTCGGATCCCTTTGACACTCCCGTCCCCGCAAAGCTTTAAATCTCTTCCGCGAATTCTATCGCGAGGATGCGCGCTGTGGCCCACCACTTCGCCGCTGGCGTCTTACTGTACGCCACAAGGGACCTTTCGTTGAACGGGCCGCTGATCTACCATTCTTTCTTTCGCCCGGCTGATTGCTACGTCTGTCATCCCTTTGCTTTCTCGCGTGCGCACGCTTCACTCTTTTACGGCGACATTTGCGACAGACTTTTTTCCCACTACTAGGAAGTTCGCTTTGGGTGGCGTCTTTAGAGTTCAAGGGTGCTTCTACACAGCCTTGAGTACCACTTCGGCGCTTCGATTTTCTAGCACTGTTGTTATGTCGGGCCGACTCACATGTGTTAACCCTGTACTCAAGCGCGCCCTGCAACGTTCCCTGGATAGAGCAATGGGAAGACTGGCGCTCTCCACGCGATTCCATTCGCGAACCTTCTTTCCACCTACTTTTCGTCCGGTTGCTCGTACGCACGCAATGTAGTTTTGACGCTGTTGCATAGCTCTTATTTGCTACGCTGACAGGTTTTGCGCCCTCTTTTACACGAGTAGTACCGTTCGTCTTTCTCGCGGCTTTGCGACGTCCCTTTCGTCTGCGCCGCTTTTTGCGGCTCGTTGCCAAGCTTTCCGATTTCATCGCAAGCTCGTCAACTCTCACACAGTATTCGTCCACTGTCAAACCCGCGCCGTTTAAATGATTTCTAAAAAAATCCCCTATTTCACATTCTAGATCGGCGGTCAGCTTGACGCTCTCAGAAACAGTACAGCTGCTTTCCTTCGAAAAATATTGCTCGCCTTGCGGGGAGCTGCCTACAACCGCACTGTTCTTCTCACTACCTGCTTTAGCTGCTGCTCCTGAGCTTTCTCCGGTTTCCTTGCCTACTACCTCATTTGCAAGACCCACCGTTGCGACAAACACAGTTGAGGTCTGTACCAGCTTTTCTACAGCTATCCTAGCTGTTTCGCTAACAGCTAACTGGCACAGCACCTCGTCGCACTCGCTCTGACCTTCAGTGGCCTCTCTCATTAGAGCAGCATCTTTCGCAGCTCTCACATTTGGTTCGTCTTCGAACCTGCTGCGCTCTTCACACGTGCTAGCCTTCTCTAAAGCTCTAGGCTGCACCTCACTTATTTGGTCATTGCACTTCTCGTGCGATACACTTGCGGATGGCCGAATCTTCCGCCGCCTTGTCTCGATTTTTTCTTCCGACAGTTCAATCACTAGGCTGAGTGCTCGCTCACGCTGTTCACCTCGCTCCTGTTTTTCTATCTCCTATTTTCGCTCACTATTTACCTTGGTGCTATAAGAGACACGCGGACCTCTCTCAAGCTTGGTTTTTCTACCAGCACAACGTCGTGCGTTCTTCACGGGAGCGTTCGTGAGCTTGTACTCTATTCGCTTTCTGTCAACTCTGATGCCGAAGCACCGCAGTAAAGCTGCCTTAGCTACATCGTACCTATTGAACTGTTCCACGGAAAGGTAGTTTATTCTACCCATCAAGTTGACCGGAAGGACACTTAATAAGGTGATAGACCAACAGCCTTCGTCGAGCTCTAGTTCTCTGTAAACTTTCTCGTAAGAGGTTAGATAACTCACTAAATCCTCCCCCTCTTCAAATGCATGGATCCTCGAATTTACTTGAGACGCTCTAAGGAACAGTATTGATTCTTTTCTCTCTTCCTGTTTTAATTTCAGGCTTTCCTCCCACTGCTCTCTCTCCTGCTCTCGTTACATTCTTTTCGCTTCTTCCCTTTCCTTTCCCTCCCTTCTTTCCTTTTCTCCCCTTACTTTTCTATCCCTGCTTTTCTTTTCTTTTCTTTCCCGTTCCTTTCGTTTCCGTTCCTCTCGTTCGCGTTCCTCTCGCTCCCGTTTCTCCATTTCCTGTTTTTCCAAAATCTCTACTGCGTTTTTAATTTCCTCCTCACTGGCTTTTTGCGAGATCAGCCTCACAATCGCTGTCCTGCCCATTTCTTCCTCTACTTCAATGCCTAGATGCTTACTCACACCCAAAAGTTCATCTCTTAGCATTGCCTTCCACGAATGATTGCCGTTGTACTTTGGTCCTGCATCTCACACATAATTAGGTGATCCCTACAACTCACAACAGGTAATCTCCCTAATCCAAACACAGTTCAGCTTCTAATAAAATCACACAATTGTAGCCTGGAAAGTCAAAGCAAAGACCAAGCACTCACCACAGCACAGCACCATGTCGTGAAGTCCATCCTACCGCTGCCAACCAGTTGTAAAAAATCGGAAGGAAGGTCTCTGGAGGCATCTCACCGCTGTCACCAGTTGTTGCGGTCGGAAGGAGAAAGTCACTGATGGCATCCCACCGCTGCCATCAGTTGTTGCGCCTGGGTCAAGGAGGATCGCAGGAGGATACGAAAACAAAACAGGTTTATGGAACTATTTACACATATTTACAGAAAAGAAAGGTAAGCGGTTTCAAAAACCACGAGCGTGGTGGTTGAACATTACATAGTTCAGAGCGACGTCCAGCACTCTGCGGCGTCGTTTTAGTCATGTCGGGCTCCTCCTCTCCGAGTGGAACACCAATCACACACACACAACAGGTGAGGGGGACGGCATGTACGGTCCACGTGAACGTCCAATATTAAGTCGTGAACACTGCACTGCAAGGTGGCGCCATCAGGGCTCTTCCTCGTCGTGTCTGTGCCGCTAGTCGAGAGTTCCCACGATCCATACAGCGTACATCAAAGGGTCTGCCGCACAGCTCGCCTAATTGGCGGGGTGATTTGCGCTGGCCGCCGCGGTCTCTTCCAGGAAGATGCTGTCTTTGTTGTCCTCCCTCGTCGTGGCGTCGTGGTGACACGACGTCTCATCCTCCGGCTAGCAGGGACAATGCCTGGTGGGCACAGGCAGCCGGCCGGTCGTCTACTTGATTGGGGATTAAAAGGAGCGCCACTCTCATGTCAGCTCTGGCGCCGGTCACGCCAGCTTCCCCATCGCTTGATGAGTCGCCGAGGCCATCAGTCACCGCTTCTGCTCGAAGAGACGACAAAAGAGTCCGTAGTTGAAAGTCGGAAACTTGCCTTCGCTTGTCACATGATCTGGGTAATTACTCAAATCTTCGACAGCGTCTGGCAGACTGGGTGCCGAAGGGATTGAGAGCCTCCCTCGTGGACCGGCTTACGCACCATTGCGTCTGCCCAGATGAATTTCCAGGCCAAACTTAACACTACGTAGTCCTACCTCTCACTCATGATACTGGTGTATTTTTCGGACCGGAAGGTGTTGACATTGACAAGTACCTTAACGTGTATGAATAAATCGGCGCCGGTGGGAACCGACACTCGTGCTGGCCAACGCGCTTTTTTACTTTGATGGTCCACCACGGTGCGGTTCGAGATGCACCAAGTCGTCATTACCAGCTTGGACGCTTTCAAAGAGAAGATCCGTATCATTTTTGGCGAAACCACTGTACGGCAGATGGCTGCGCGAAATCAATTCGCTACATGGGCATGGACACCTACCGAATCGTACGTCGCGCCTATTCACGAAGTCATCGCTCTTTACCGCCTCTCTGTCGAGCCCATGTCCGAGACTGAGAAGGTATCTGTGATGCTCAGAGGCATCGCAGAAGATGCCTTCAACCTGCTTCTCCACACTGACCTTGCTGCCATCGATGAAATCGTCAACGAGTGCCAGCGGTTTCAACATGCCAAGAGCCGCCGTATCACGCAGAGATGCACACGACTGCCTACCAAAACCGCAACTTCGTCGTATGAAGCCGCCCGCCAGTTACCAATGTATGACCACGTCATCCAAATTGTTCGTCGGGAGCTTCAAGTTGCCTGTCCAGCTCCTATTCAACAGCCTATTTTCACAATCCAAGCCACTAACCCATCACAGTCATCGGTAGCCTTAATTCAAACTATAATCAGGCAGAAGTTCTCCCATCGCGGCCTTCCGTCGTCAGCATGTTTTCCGACTCATCCTGAAGTACTACCTTCCTCAGGAAACGCTCGCCAATCTCCTTCGACCTTGCTCTTCAGGAACCCTGCAGAAGAGCGAACTCCTGAAGACCAGCCTATCTGCTTTTCCTGCCATCAACCTGGGCATGTTTCTCGCTATTGCTGCCGCCATTGGTCCAACTCACCACGCCGAAGCTACCCTACCCACATGTGCCCCACCACGTCTAGACGTTCAGCCGCTGCACCCTCCAACGTCTACTCGCCGCCTCCTCAAGAGCCTCTCGATCCTCACTAACGCCCCTTCACCCGTCTGCCGCTACTCCCACTCCCCATCACCGCAATGCCGCGAATTTAGATCAAACAGGGTTTTTTAACGACGATATATGAACAGTCTTTCTTGGGGCACATCGACGCAAAAATTTTGATCTATCTGTCTGTACACTTACTGTTTGTCCACACTCAACACCACCGGTTACCTGAAACGGCATCAGCCGACGCCTCAAACGGACGACCCCATCCGCAGCGCCCACCAACATTGCTCCAGGCTAGGCGTTCATACTTGTGCAATTTCCAACTAAAAAGTTATTGTTGCGCATATCTGGGGGACCATAACAACACGTATATATTCTGCATGTGCGTCCTTTAATAGAAAAGGCATACACAAGTAATTTTAAGGAGCGTAGCGTGTATCACGCAACGCTGACCATGCGACGCCTGCACAAAAAGATGAGTGTTTCCAACGCTCTGCTAAGATGAGACAGTGGTGGCACCTACCCGTCGTCTTGCGTTCTACACTTTACCACCTCTGAGACGGGCGCGCACACCCGTCTCAGAGCCACACCCGTTGTTTTCCAAGAAAACTGCCAGTTGGCGCTCATTTCTCACGTGTGATGTGCCTTATTGCATTTGTTCGCCTCCGCTGCACACTCGAGGCACTCTATCGCAGTGCCTCCAAAATACCATTCACTAATTTTCTTGCGAAGAACATAAAGTAAATATTTTGTTCACTCTCTCCACATGCAAGACTATTGTCTTTCGAAGACATTTGCAGATTACATGAAGATACGCGGGCAAATTTTTTAAGCAGGTCTCGAGAAGTGTTGTGAAAATACAAATGCTGTGGCTTGTGCACTCCACTTATATCTCTCAACATTAAAAAAATAAGTAAAGCTGGTGTGCTTATAAAGAAGCTCTTATGTAAGATACACAACTGTTACAGCTGGAATACAAGTGGCAAGAAAGACATATAGGTCTTTCGAAGAACATGTACGCCATTGGTGCGTGCTTCTGAGGCAAACGCCTTCGAAACAAAATAACACCAGGCTTGTGCGGAAGGCGCAGCTGTCAAAGGGAAAAGCTCAAAGAGCGGCCTTTCCAAGCCTTTTCTAAACACTCATAGGTCAACTGATGCAAGCACACTAGCTGGGTACCCACTAAGGTATTATTATTAATAATAATTTTTGGGTAGTAGGCCGGCACTCGGTGTGCTATCTTTCGTCATCTTTTGAGAAGTGTGACATCCGCTAAACACCTGCAAAAAATTTAGTGCCAATAGTTCAGGCAGTGGCTGACAACGATTAGAAATTATGCCTGAAGTGGGTATTCGCCACGGTTAGTAGGTGATCAAGAATAAGATTTTGTAACCGGCTAAAGCATTAGACGACTCACTCGTTACGCTATTCGAATCGGGGGACGCCTAGTTGCTCGTTTGCTGGTCTAAATCGATTCATTACTCATAATAAAGCGATTCCTTTCCCGACATCAAGCCTGCCTAAGGCAAGTTTGCGAACAAAGCCCAAGCACCAGCATAGCTTAATGGTAGACTACTGGGCAGATCCGGGTTCGGGCCGTATCGTCCTTGCAATTACGTTTTTAGGACGAAGCTCTTTATAGCGGCACCCGTCGGTCCCTCGTAGTCATAGTAGTAGTGTGTAACCAGTCTTACATTTTGACCTCCAAGGTGGTGCCGATGAGAGATTTCTTTTGTGCGTTGTTGAACAACAAAAAATTCGCAGCCTGCGTGTTAACTAAAAGCCAAATTCTCCTGTCTCTCATTCCCCTTTAGCAGCCATTGGCATGTACATTCAGCCCTATTTGACAAGAAAGGGTTGCTACGTTATACTCGTTGAGCATAACCTCCTTGGTTTTAGAAAGGTTTAGCGAGCGTTGGGCTGCAGTGCCTTGAATACAGTGAACTAGTATATACCAAGAACTCGAGGTGGTTAAAGGTGGGAAGTAGACACGAAGCGCAAGCCGTAAGAAAGTGTGCGTGTGCCAAGGAGGATTAAAGAAAAATTGCTGGAGTGGAAGCTCCTGCAATGCCTTGCCAGCAGACGTGAAGCCACCTTTTGCCACTGCCAAGATGGCGGAAACATACTCTTTTCAGATGATGCCCACTTAAAGATCAAGTGGCTTCGATATGTTATGTAAATGCTACGTTAGTTATATATTAAAAGATAGTTGTTCCCAACGAAATAACACACAGAAACGAGTAAGTATGACTAAATCTTCAAAAAACCTTATCATCCCCCTAGTAAGATGGTCATCACAGCCGCCATTTTGCCAGAGGAACGGCTTCACTTCTGCAAAATCATTTCCACTCCAGCATTTTTTTTAGTCCTCCTTGGCGTGTGCCACCTCTCGTTTAGTCCTTGGAATGTCCGCTGGATGGCGGTGCATATGCGGATTATATGATGAAAAGATGCGAGGTGGTGGTACTTGGAGTGTTTAATAGATGGACGAACGGACACACAGACAGATGCATGGACAGACTCACGGATGGCTGCACCGACGAATGAACGCGTGGACGGACGCAGGGGCGAATGCATGGACGAACGCAGGGACGGATGCACAGATGGACGTGCGGACGCACGAACAGACGCATGCATGGACGGACGAATGGACACACGGACGATCACACAGACTGTCGCATGAACGGACGGAAGCAAGAACGAATGGACGGACGGATGCTCCGCCCCACTCCCCTCCATTCACACCGTGGATATGTTGCCATTTTCTTTTTCTCAATTGGTGCGAAGTGGCTACGGACACCGGCGGCGGCGGCGGCGGTGGCCGCGGCGGGCAACTACTGCGCCACGCGTGACCGGAGTTGTGATGTCATAACAGCTTTCGCTGTAAAACATCTGGGACATTCAACTGTAGCGTTGGCTTTGTGGCGTATATTTTACCCTTTCTTCGGAGTGCACACTCAGTCAAAAAGAACAGGCCGTAAATGGGGACACCAGGAAAGTGAGTCTCCTAACGGCCTCGCTCTTCGACTGTCGTAATGCGAGAGACTAATAAAGACAAATGCTTTTGAAAACACCATTATACGTGAAGATTTGCTTTATAAAAAAATATAAAGCCTGAGAAGAAATCCTAGAAGCTTCGAATAGCTCTAGTAAAGTCAAAATATCTCAGCAGTTGGGATTAGCGCAAGTTGTCTCACTTCCAAGTAATTTGTCCACGCAGTAACAGGTGATGCTTTGCTTCTCAACGACAATTTATGAGATGTCAAGCTTTGATCAATGTTGTAAACGACTAAGTGATTGCGCGCTTTATTAGTTTCCTGAAAGTTGCTGCCAACGAGTTATCGATGATGCTTACCGACCAATGGCAGGAATAAGCAGTTAGCAGAAATTTATGGGGAATCTCTGCACCAGTGACTTCCGATACAGTGCTATCACGCAGCAAAATTTGCTCGTTCATATCATTTAATCCGACAATGTTAACAAAATGAATAAATTTTTCGATGTCCTTGTTTAAACACGCAATATACAGACAGACAGAACTAAAAGCCTAGATGGCTGTGTTTCATTCGTCTTCGTTGCTGATGGCATGTCCATCTATTCCGTTTACGTATAGCATTGGCAGTTTTTGGGTAACAGGTTTTTGACGTCATATAGTACTGTCATTACGTAAACACTGAGTTACTTGTTACCATTAGCCGGTTTCTTGTCAAAGGAAAAAAACAAGGATATTTTTGTATAATGTCTAGTACCCCTAGACCAAGTATCCTGAATTTGAAGGAATGCTATGCTTATAAGATTATTAGTAATTATTGTTGGCGTTTTAGATGCAGAAGCATCTTATACTCGCGCCTTGTAGTGCGCCGTCCGCGCCGTCCGCACCGCTTCTCGAACATTCGACAGCTGACGCGCGCGCATGCGCCGTCGTGCCGTCGCCCACCATCTGTGCCGCGCGCGCTTCTCCTTCGAGAACATTCGACAGCTGACAGCGCATGCGCCGTCGCGCCGTCGCCATCTGTGCCGCGCGCGCGCTTCTCCTTCGAGAACATTCGACAGCTGACAGCGCATGCGCCGTCGCGCTGTATATATACTCAAGGTCGGCGCTCGCTCGCTCAGTTGCCGCTCGTCCGTTGGTTTGTACGGCGCGTCGACGTCCGAAGTCGCCGTGAAATGAATGCCAACGAATCCACAAACACAATGATCGACGTCCCTTCGACCAGCGCCGCCCTTTCGCATACGTGTGTACGTGTTCACTCATTTAACACCCCCTCCTACAACCACGTTAACCAATTTAGCCATCGACCCAAGTAAGTCGCAATTTAACACTCCATTTCACAACCACGTTAACCAATTTAGCCATCGACCCAAGTAAGTCGCACTTTAACACCCCGTTAACCAATTATATGCTCCGCATCCTCCTCAGTGTTCCCCCGAGGGAAGCTGCGGGCAATTTTTTTTGACCACCTGGAATTTTCCTTGTGCATAATTTTTAAACGGACTGTTTATATTGCATTCCGTGGTCACTGAAGTGCGGCCACGATGACTAGGTACTGCTTCCACGCCCTCGTGTGTAGAAACGTGTCATGCTTTAAAATGTATTTTCTACCAACATTTCATATAACGGGACAACGTATACAGTTTGAAAGGATCAAACATAGAGTGAACAAAATTATACTAGCCTTGCAATATGTTCTGAACATTGTGAGAAAAATGTCGCAGACTTTTGGTGAAGGCTAAATTAACGTATGAGGGAAATATTGTCGCATCGCAAGCTGCATCAAATTTATGATTAGGTGTCAAAACAGCCGGAAATCACTTTCGCCTTCTTGGTTATCTTGTTAACCTCGAGATGAGCATGTACTCAGCAGGACAACCTCAGAGGCCCCAGGACGCGTCGTCATAAGCATGCGCACAAGGAATCGGGGGGGGGGGGATAACCTGATTGATTGATTGACTGATTGATTGATTGATATGTGGGGTTTAACGTCCCAAAACCACCATATGATTATGAAAGACGCCGTAGTGGAGGGCTTCGGGAATTTCGACCACTTGGGATTCTTTAACGTGCACCCAAATCTGAGCACACAGGCCTACAACATTTGTGCCTCCATCGGGAATGCAGCCACCGTAGCCGAAATTCGATCCCGCGACCAGCGGGTCAGCAGCCGAGTACCTTAGCCACTAGACCACCACGGCGGGGCGGGGGGGGGGATAACCCCTTAGTCTTCTAAGAAAAGGGGCACAAAGCCAACCCCACACATTAACATTTCGGGAGGGGGCTACAACTTGGAGGAGAGGGCGCAAAGACAGCCCCATGCTTCTACAAAATATGGGTGGGGGCGCTGCGACAAACTTTTGTCTTCCCCAAAGGGAAACCCTGCGCGCGGCCACGCGTCGAGTATGTAATGTGGCTCACGTAGGTGCCAATACTCGCCGCTGCTGATCCACGTCTGAATAAAAAAGAGCGGCCGGCATTGTCTAAGACCCTCGAGGGCATTGTGACTGGTTGCATAAAGTTTATGAGGTACATATTGCGCTTTCCTGTCATACATGACCATAGTGTAAGACCTCCCCACACACACGCCCCCTCTCCGCCTCTCTGCAGTTATTGTTGTTTAGTTGCGTCTAGCTTAAACGCCGAGCCGAAAGAAGAAAGAAAAAGTGTTGAACCATGAGGTAATGTGCTTATACTTGACAGAGAAAACAAAAAGAAAATCCGGGACGATGTTTGCGGCACTTGCATGCAAAGGTAAGCTGATTTTGCCGCAGCATGAAACGATGTCGGTGAGTTCCTCGAAGCTGAGCACCATCCTGTAACAAATATTTACATATAAAAACTCTCTTTTGTCCATGTATGTTCAGGTTATGTTACGGTTGAAAAGTTAACACGCAAAAAAAGAAAGGAACTGAAGAGACTCTGTGGATACGGGTGCAAACGTAAGTCAGGTTAGTGCATTTTATTACATACAAAAACAAGCACACTTACGCACATGTAAAAGTCTTGTGAGTCACTTAGACCTCGCGCACCGAGAATTTACGACCAATGAACTATCTGGTTGGGCAGTGAGTAAATGGTGTTTCTGACATTTAGGGGCAGGTGGCTCACACTTGTACAAAGAAGCCAGACGCAAGCGATTTTGCAGTCCTGCTTTGTTTAAACAACCCAGATCGGAAGAAGCCAGCTTTTTGTTTAATCTGCGGAGTGCGAACTTTGCACAGCTGCATGGACGTCGACAATGCACAGTGCCCATGTGTCATTTCTATTGTTGGTCTAATATATATATCATTGTTTATTTGTTTTTAACCAAAGAGCGGCTTCAGCACGTGAAGAGGCGATAAACGCCTTTGTGGCTGCGAGTCACCCTCTTTATATGCGTTCCTGTCGGGAAAAACAGCTGAAATGACATACGCAATTTTTCAAGAAGTATAACTTGGCGCCGTAAGAACGACAGTGTGGTGGCCATTTGCAGAACCTGGTCACTCGAAAACAGAAGAGCAGGAATTCAGTTTGTAGAGTGAGTAACCAAAGCACTCATTCAGTGTTCAGCTCCGCATATATAGTTTATATAGGGTAGGGTAAAGAAAAATTAGACATTGGGCAAAACGCAACATTATGGTTTTGCCGGCCTCTGTAGCTTATACAAAAACTTCTTTTCTATGTTTCTTTTTTCCAGTGATAAGTGCTGGTGTTTGTCTACCTTTTCATGTGTAAAGTTGATGAATGCTGACAGCGTTCGCGCAGGAAAAATTACGCTGCTAGTGTCGGTGTTTTAGTGGCTCATCCTAAAGGGACGAAATTATGCACGGCCAAATTTTCCTATACATGTGTGAAGCTACTCCTGCGTCAGTACAGTAACGTAAATATTTATTTTGTTACACTACGGCCTGTATAAACACAATATTTTAGTTTGTTTAGTATTCAAGGATTAAAACACAATTTTTTTAAAATTCTGGCATATGAGTGGGGCAAAACCCGACAAAAGGCATCATCATATTGCTTTAGAGATTTTCTTAGTTACTCATCCATTACCTTGCACTTCTTATATACTATATTTGTTTGTTTAGAAGGGTTGGTACATGAGAGAGATTATCATGTAGAGCTTTCTCGGAGGAAAACGACATAAAAAAGCACTGATTGCCGTTCAGGACATGGCACCCTCCATTTGCTCCACATCAATGTTTTTTCGTGTTCCCAATGATGCTCTCAGAAAAAGCACAAAAAAGACGAAACCTCCAAGTAAATTCATCAACAAACACGTCATTGAATTGAGTTTTAAAGACATACAACGTTTCTCTAATACCCTAATTGAAAAAAAGAACAAGTTCTAGAAAATCTGAATAAAGCACAGTTTTAAACTCATAGTCTTACAAATCCCGGTTAGCGAAGTAAAAACCCAATAAATACCCGAGCAGTTCTGCATCAAAACGCCAAAAAGAAGTGAAGAATATACATCACAACTTATCTAGGTGGCAATTGTTCAATAATGCAATGATGTGCAAGCGTTCAACAAAAGACGTCAGCACAAAGAAAGACTGGTGGTGTTGGATCTACAAATGTTTTGGAAAAGTATAACACCGCATTCTGTCTTCATGTGATGGCTCCCTAAAACTGCGACAGAGAGAACTTCAAGTATTTCTACTGCAAAAACTTCAATTGATTTTTTCCATACTGTCTTATTTCGCCCTATGCAGCATCTCATTTTGCACTTGTTGTTGGGGAGCAATCAGACATCCGAAAATTTTTTATTCGTTTTTAAAATAACGTTTTGAACCGTAGAAACATGACAAAATCTACGTAGCACATACCTTGTATCCTAACGAGTGTTTCTGCGTTGATGTTTAATAGTAAAGAGTGAAATAAAAAAAAAGAATGACAGCTTTGCCGCAAACGCGAAGCAATGTATGCTATAATAACAAAAACGATTGCAATGTCAAGAATATGATGCAAAGCATATCAATACGTGCCCCACGTTGCTCACTCACAAATGACGCACGAAACGTACTTACATGAGGAGATGAACGCTAATCAGTTGTTACTTCTTTGTCAGTTATCTCAGTTGTTACTTTGGGTGTGTCTGAAAAGCGCGGCCTTTTCGCATATGGACACTGTGCAGCGAGTGCAGTGACCTTTGTGCACCCGGTAACTACAACAGAATCGTTCGGTGAAACTCCAAGGCGTACGATTATGGCCACCGTGTGATAAGCGCGCGCACGCGTGCACATCCCCTCCCCTCCGCGGGGCAAAGCACTCGTAGGTGATGAACGGATAAGTGCGCATAGCCGCGTCGTGATTACTCGGCGATGCACGGTAATTGCGTCATCTCGCTGGTAATACTGAAAACACGCTTCTAAAATCACCGTCGCCAGCGGTAAGTGGTAGATTTAAATAGCTTGCCGTTTCAGCGTTGAAAGGAGGGGCTCCTCCGTGGATCAGTAGCAAACGACACGCAGTCTCAAGCAAGACGTCGGACGTTGAATTCCGCGCGCCGGAGTCCTTTTTAGGGTCGAAGCTCCTTAAAGTGGCACCCGTTCGTCCCTCGTCGTAGTCATAGTGCGTAACCAGTCTTACGCTTTGACCTGCACGGCGTTGGTGGCGGGAGATTTCTCCTGTGCGATGTTTAACGATGAAAAAATGGCAGGATATTTACGGGGTGAATGATGGAGAAGTGGGGTGAAGCATCTGTCCGTCCATTCGGTCTTGTTTCCGCCCGTCCACGCGTCCGTCTGTGTGACCGTCCATGCGTGCGTCTGTTCGTGCAACCACACGTCCACCCATGCGTCCATCCATGCGTTCATCCCTGCATCCGTCTATGCGTCCATCCGTCCGCGCGGCCATCCGTGCGTCCGTCCATGCATCTGACTGTGTGTCCGTTAGTCCATTTAGTCAACACTCCAAGTACCACCATCTCGCATCTTTTCATCATATATTCCGCATATAGAAGTGTCGCTATCCAGCGGACATTCCTAGGACTAAACGAGAGGTGTCACACGCCCACTTTCTTACGGCTTGCGCTTCGTGTCTACTACCCACCTTGAACCACCTCGAGTTCATGGTATATACTAGTTCACTTTATTCATGTCACTGTGGCCCACCGCTAGCTAAACTTTTCTATAACCAAGGAGGTTACGCCCAGCGAGTATAACGTGGCAACGCTTTCTTGTCAGATGGTGCTCATTGTACATGCCAATGGCTGCTAGTGGGGAATGAGAGACAGGAAAGTTCGCCTTTTAGGTAACGCACACAATCGCAAGCACGCTAAATTAAGGGAGCTCACGCAGTCTACCGGCCGTCGCTCAGGTTTGTTGTCTTCAAGTAATGTAGGAGCACTTCAATCGCTTTATGCTTGATTGGGGTGGATGCCTAAGGTCACAGAATACTCTGCACACAGAATGGTCTAGAGTTCAGTTGGTTCAATACTACCTGGAGCTGGCATCGCTTAGTATTGTAGCAAGCGCAGCTGCACAGGACCTGTTGGATGGTCTCTTCAGCTCCGCAGATATCGCATGTAGAAGTGTCTGCCATAACGATGCGAAAGGAGTGCATCTTCGCAAATGCAACACCCAACTAAAGGACGGCATAACAGTGTCTCATAGGAACGGAAAAGTTGCGATGGCAGCTGTATCTAGAGCGAAGGATCCAGTTCATATAAGTGATATTTTAAGAAGCTCGTAGACGACCAGAACGTGCGTGTAAGATCTCGAGCCAGCAAGTAAAGTTGTCTTGCTGCATCAGTCCTTGATAGAGGAACCGGGAAGCCAAACGACTATAAAAGCCGGGTGCAGATTTTCATTCCCATGAACGTGGTAAAAAACGTATTGCCGCCGATTGACAGAAATATGAAACTGAGTAAATAAGTTGTTTTAGGGGCGAAGCTCTTTATAGGGGCACCCGTTTGTCCCTCGTAGCCTTTGTAGTAGTGTGTAACAAGTATAATATTTTGACCTCCAAGGTGGTGCGGTGAGAGTATTTTCTGTTCGTTGTTGAACAATAAAAAATAGTGCTCAATGTACATGCCAATGGCTGCTAAGGGGGAATGAGAGACAGGCGACTTTGGCTTTTAGTTAACGCTCACGCTGCGGGTTTTTTACTGTTCAAAAACGCACAGAAAACAAGAAAGGGTTGCTACGTTATACTCGCTGGTCGTAACCTCCTAGGTTTTAGAAAGGTTCAGCGAGCGTTGGGCCGCAGTGCCATGAATACAGTGAACTAGTATATGCCATGAACTCGAGGTGGTTAAAAGTGGGAAGTAGACACGAAGCGCAAGTCGTAAGAAAGTGTGCGTGTGCCTCCTCTCGTTAAGTCCTTGGAATGTCCGCTGGATGGCGGTGCTTCTATATGAGGAATATATGATCAAATGATGCAAGATGGTGGTACTTGGAGTGTTGAATAGGTGGACGAACGGACGCACATACAGATGCATGGATGGACGCACGGACGGCTGCGCGGACAGATGGACGGACGCAAGAGCGGATGCATGGGCGAAAGCAGAGACGGACACACTGATGAACGTGCGGACGCACGAACAGACGCACGCATTGACGGGCGGATGGACGCACGGATGGCCACACAGACGCACGCATGGATGGACGGAAGCAAGAACGAATGGACAGACGGATTGTTCGCCCCACTATCAATCATTCACTCCGTGAATATGCTGCCATTTTTTTACAGTGACACAGAATAAAACCAAAAGAGTGGCGTTAAGAACAGTGAAGGCTTCATAGCATTACCGTGGATATATCCCATGGTGTACCGAGTAGTGTAGGAACAGACCAACGCAAAGAAAAATTATTTGACGTTGCGATCCTTTCACTAAAAATTGCAGGAATTACGCCCGCAATTCATCGGCAAGCGCAACTCAGATGAAGTGGCTAGCTTTTCCTCTATTCTGTAAGTGCACCCAACCTTTATTATAAACGTGCTACACACTCAAAAATTAAGAAAAATTATGCTATGTAACGCAGTGCTTTCCGTGCTGGTGGGAGCAGAAAGGCCATGTGACCAATACACCACGACAATTAGGGCACTGGTGAGTCAACTGTAAATATGCAAATTCATCCCCAGCATCATTTGTTTCACAATGGCTGATATACAAAGTGGCAGTTCTCTGGGATTTGCGAGTGAATTGCTGGATTTTAGTTGGAGATAGATTCGTACAAAATTTGAAGGGAGCATAAATAAAAAGGTTCTCCTCTTCTAGAAGGTATCACAACACTACACATGGATTTTGAAAGACAAAAAGCTCTAAAATAGCCATTTGGTTCCCCGCATACCACACTATACAATACACAAATTTTTAAATTTTGATGTCGCTGACGTGCAGCTAACGAAATCAACAAAACACAACAATAAGCGCAGAGAGATAACCACTTCAGATGTGGAAAAAATAGCAATTCGTTCACTGCTACAATTCCCGTAATCTTGGGCATTGATATATACTTATATAGGTACAAAATTACGCAAGATTAAACTGCCCACTTTTGCTGTTTCTAGTGACACGGAGTATGCTAGGAACTTCCTGAAATACACAGACTTCCACAGTTAAGACGCCCCTTATTCTGTAAAACTCAGTTTTCCGGCAAATTAAATCTGTTCGCGTCTCATATAAACGACTTCCACATTTGCTTCATACGCAATATAATACCAAATTGGAGTCTGAGCAGAACGTTTAGATCTTTAACGCTTCTTTTGAAGACTTACATTAACAATTTTAAAATGTATATTACTCAACTTCGACCGCCGCAATTACGTCTTAGGTTCTTTTAAGAATGTGTGTTCAGCCTTGCATTTCTAGCCCAACTGTAAACCTTAAACTGCAGGAACGGAGCACATGCATTCGCAGGAACACAACCGAATACGAAGATGCCTTTCACGGATTCAACGGAACGCGGTGCAGGTCGGCTTTGGTAAGCTGTCTTGTTGCCACCCAACGTTAGGTCAATATTAGCATACCGATCTACGATATTGTTCATATTACGAGTTGGTGGCAGCTGAAAGAAAGCTATTTATCATGTCATGCACTGCTCCGTAACATAAGAAGAAAATATAAACAGGTAACACAATGTTTTCGTAACAAATATGCCTCGCATAGGGATTGGGGGGTGGTGCAGCTTGATACTTGAAAAGGAGAACACATACGACGGAAAATGAAAGCACTGAATTTGTAAAGCTCTAACTAGAAAGAAATTATGCTAGGTTACATTAGGACGAAAAATGAAGCTTGTCTGGCAATGAGCGTAGGCAGAACTTTTTGCATTTTTTGTTTTCTTATTGGGTTTGTGCGTGTGTATGTGCGCATATATATATATATATATATATATATATATATATATATATATATATATATATATATATATATATATATATATATATATATATATATATACATATATATATATATAACTTTTTGGGAGGGGGGACTGCTGCCTTAATTTTGAGAGTGGGAGGCACCCCTTTGAAATGATCATTTTTCACCTACCGGGACTCAGCCCTCGTTAACCTCCCCGCCCTTCCCCTTATTTTACTATCTCTCTCTCACTCTGTATGCCATGGCAAAAAAAGTTTAGGGGGGAGAGCACGGGCCTGGTGTGGAATCCCCTTGCTATCCCCACTGACTGGGACTCACCGGGCACAAGACAAAGATATATAGAGATGAATGGGTGGGCCTTTCACGATATAGTATATGTGTGAATTGGATAGTGATGATAATTGATGCCATTATCAGCCAATATTTTGTGTAATATTATTGCCCCAAATGCTCTATTTTTATTTGAATTCAGTGAAACATTGCTTGCTCGAAATGCGGTCATTGGGTTTGCTCACTATTATCACTGACTCAGAATACATTGCACAGAAAACTAACACTCTCCAATAATCTCTTTTCCCCGTCACCACGCTTACGTTGTTACAATGATGGTGGTAAGATGTTACAGCTAACGTCGTTACCGGTAATGCGTTGCTTGTTTCGGTAACTTAGTAACGTACTAGTTACCATTCTGGTACTGTAACGGGTAACATACTTGCGTTAACCTTTCTCAGTAATGTGTAGTGTCACGTTACTTGTTAATTTTTCATCTTGTAGGTGCCATTTTTGCAAATCTCGCTCCAACGAATTCTTCTGATGCAGCGTCGGACAGCTGCTGGCCTGTCAGGCATGGAGAAAGAATGCGCTGATGAAGTTGGTTTTGTTTTTGTAAATCACGGCTATATATTAGCTAAGACATGCTGACTCCATGTGGGGACGGTTGTGCTATCGCGACACAAAGCTTTAAGAAAGCCGCAGAATCCGCCAAGTGAAACTACACGGACATGCTTTTCGTGGAAAAAGATTGTGGCAGGTGGATTTCTGGTACCTGGCATTTCTGTGTGCTGAAGACAGGCTGCCCGATGGGAAATCGTATGGGCCTGTTCCGTCCATACCCCGTGTTCATTGTGACGCTTCGTTCGGGGGGAGGAGGGGGCAAGGTAGTTTTGCGCGAGAAAGTGGCAACATAAAATGGAAGTTTCAGTGAAGAAGGAGCATATTCGCTAAGCAGAGAGCAGGCCAATCATAGTAAATTTTTTTATTGTTCGGTGATTCTCTCTTTGCGGATAAAATGTATTATTAATTCTCATGTCGTGTATAATGTTACATTGAGAAAAGTGGCTTCACAGTGTGCCATAGTGTCAGATCTCATTGTTTAGAACTCTACAGGAATTTTCACATAACACTGATACGTCAAGCACATTAAAACATGCATAAATATTTCTAATCAATTTAGCGTTTGGCTATAATCATTGTTCGGGTTACACTTTATACGGGAAACACAACTTTGAGACTTGAAAATCTTATTGTGAGTTCCTGCAGTGGAATCAAATGAAAACTTGTCACGGTGGAGCAACAAAAGAGGTAGCGTTCCTTATTTTTTTCGGTAAAGCTAACGCGTTACCTTTTCTTTTTGGAGGTAACATATGGTGCTAACGGGTTCCTTTTTGTTTCAGTAATGCGTAACCTCTTTAGTTATCTTTTTTCGGTTACAAACTGACACTGGTTAGCTCTACCGCTATACATTTCTTTCTTTTCAGGATTATGCCTAACCCATTTCTAGGCGCATTAAACAATTAGGCGTTCATTTTGTGCTTCTACACGTTCAATGTGCTAACGCTATCGAGCGTATCAGATGTATTTTACTAACAAATTAGCGTCTTTGCAAAACGAGGCAGCGCGTTTCATTAGTGGTAAGTATTCACAATAATGAATCATCACGAAAACAAAGCGTGACCTAGGTCTCATTCTATTGCAGAGTCGAAACAAAACATGCCTGTTAACCTTTTCCCAACAGATTCTTCATTAAGCTTATGCATTCTTTCAAGTACACATCTCACCCACCGAAGTTATTATTTTTTTCACAAATAAAACCCAAATTTAGGATTTAAGATGTTGTAGGTTGCCGGCAGATCTAGCCTTGCAAAATTTTCAGGCAATTGCCCCGCCCGGATTACTCTTTGCGAATTGTATTGAAATAATATCCTTTTTCAAACGAAGCGCGGGCATGCATTTAGAAAGTTGCGCATAGTGCGACGTACCTCTGCACCAGCTGGCAGCCTGTGAGGTATTACGCATGCAGTATTGGACCAGACCCCCACGTCATTACACTACAACCAAACATAATGGTCACTCATCGACAGTCGCATGCGAGCGACTACACGGAAACACAATATTGCTTACACTGTCGCGTGGCGAGTCTAAACGTTGTAGTTCCTCGAATAATCATTGATGCTCTTTCTCTTAAGCTCACGACACCTAAAGGGCCCCAAAACATTTTTCAAGTAACCATAGGATAAATTCTCTGAAAGAGCTTATTGCTTCACGAATTCAACACCGCAGAAATTTCAAGAATTCACCCAGTACAAATGGAGTTACAAAGGTTTCAATTGCATTTTCTCTTCTCTTGTCCCGACGAAAGCACTGGAAGCTAAGCAGGAAGGGATGACAATATGGTTGATTGGGCGAGTTGGTGATACATGACTATCTCGAAATGAGAGCTCAGTACTTAGACACGGACAGAAAGACAGGGGCAAGCGCTTATTACCAACTGAAAATTTATTCGGAAAACTATAAGGTACATACGGACAGATATAACAGTATCATGGCACTACGATAAGACCAAATCACGGACCAAAACAACAGAACCGATAAATGATCTCTGTACGTCAGCCCCACCCTACCAACGCCTACTGTGATTTCGAGTGATTACTTAACTCCTATGGCATCTGCTACTGTCTAACAATGCTTGCTCCTTCGAAACAGGGATGGCAAGCCACAGAAAAACTTAACGCGCGCTTTGCGAGCTTGAGCACTTTTAGGGGCGAAGCTCCTCATACCGGAACTTATTCGTACCTCGTAGCCGTTGTAGTATGTAACAAATAAAACATTTTGACCTCCAAGGTGGTGCTGGTGAGAGATTTCTTCTGTGCGTTGTTGAACAATAAAAAATAGTGCTTAATGTACATGCCAATGGCTGCTAATGGGGAATGAGAGACAGGAGTTAAGGCGCATGCTGCGATCCTATTAGCACCCATTGGCATGTACATTGAGCACTACCTGACAGGAAAAGGTTGCTACGTTATACTCGCTGGGTGTAACCTCCTTAGTTTTAGAAAGGTTTAGCGAGCGTTGAGCCGCAGTGCAATGAATACAATGAACTAGTATATACCATGAACTCGAGGTGGTTAGAGGTGGGAAGTAGATACGAAGCGCAAGCCGTGAGAAAGTAAAAGCTGAATTCTCCTGTGTCTCATTTCCCATTAGCAGCCATTGGCATGTAGATTGAGCACTATCTGACAGGAAAAGGATGCTACGTTATATTCGCTGGGCGTAAGCTCCTTGGTTTTAGAAAAGTTTAGCGAGCCTTGGGCCACAGTGACATGAATAAAGTGAACTAGTATATACCATGAACTCCAGGTGGTTGAAGGTGGGTAGTAGACACGAAGCGCAAGCCGTAAGAAAGTGGACGTGTGCCACCTCTCGTTTAGTCCTTGGAATCTCCACTGCATGGCGGTGCTTTATATGAGGAATATATGATGAAAAGATGCGAGATGGTGGTAATTGGAGTGGTGAATAGATGGACGAACGGACACACAGACAGATGCATGGATGGACGCATGAACGGACGCAGGGTCGGATGCATGGACGAACGCAGAGACGGACGCCCGAACAGACGCACGCACGCACGGGCGGATGGACGCATGGACGGTCACACAGACGGACGCATGGACGGACGGAAGCAAGAACGAATGGACGGACGAATGCTTCGCTGCACTTTTCATCATTCACTCCGTGGATATGCTGCCAATTTTTTTCTTCTTTTTTTTCTTCGAATGTGCGGCTTCCTCAGTGTGATTACGTGCGCATGCGTGGACAAGAAGCGGCTTCCAGCGGCGAACTGTAATGAGCAAGCGCGCCATGTTCAAATCAGCCAACAGCTCATAGATGGATCGTTGACGTGTGATTTTTAGGTATATAACGTGATTTGTCAAAAGAAGAGAAAGCAATTTTAGCTGAATTTGATAATTTATTGTGAATTCCAGGCCGCATGCTGTGCTATAATATTTGGCTCGCGCGTTTTCTGGAGTAGGGAGCCTTAATGTGCGCGCGTCTCTGTGAGACGCGCGCGCTTGAAGGCTTCCTAGTCGGGTGTCTCTACTACCCGTCGGCAGCGTTTTCTGACCATGCTCAAAAAGTGTTGCAAGGCCCCTTTAAGGAAATAGTGTTCTGTATCACCACAGGCCTTGGAAGCCGGACACAATGGCATCGCGGAGAGTCTGATCTTGTGAAGTCGTGCTGGTGTACATGCTGATCCCGCCCGGATGGGAAGTAGCAAACAGGCCTCTTCCCTAGATGTGTTTAGAAAAAGTAATTAATGATTAAGAGCACTAGGTGCTCACTATGGGAGAGCATGTGCCGTCCCTGCGCTCAAGTCCTTTGTGTGTTTACGAAAAAATGTTTAACGATTTCGAGTACTTCGTACTCAGCTATGGGAGAGCACGGAGCTGTCGCGCTAAATGAATGAAACTCACATATGGGAGCCCCTTGATACCCCTTTTATCACGCATGAATGTTGTGGTGTGAATAACAATGATTGAAGAGGCTTCTTGAGAGCTTTTCGTAAAACCTGTTGATTGTCTCTAGAAGCCTTCTTCGTTGTGTGTAAGTTTCAAAGCACTTCGGGCAAGTCTATCCACCGCCTCATTACATACGATACCTACATGAGATGAAATCCAATGAAACTTTATATGAGAGCAACGTCGTGCAGGTCTTCAATAATTAGCAGCAGTCTTTGAGTGCACTGTCCCAAAACAAACCAAATCTTTAGCCGCTGCAGAGTGGGCTTACCGAAAGTAGCACGACTTGTTGCTACCTAGGAAACTTCAGCTTCTTATCAAGGCTGCCTGAATTTCCACGCTTTCACATGCTGTACACGAAACAACGCAATAGAGTCGCGCTGCCCACGGCCCCTTTAGGGATGGGGTCACAAACGCTGCAGGGCTTGCTCCGCACTATATGTCGACCGATCCATCTGTGAAAACTTTCAGATGGTCGGCGCACTTTTTTTCAATGTATTCAAGCACCGAAAAACGTACTAACTTTTTGCATGTACAAACCTATTTCAGTTTTTGTGCCTACATCTAGCCATTTGAGAATAGAAGTGTGTCGTATTATAGCTGAAATACCTAATCACAAAATATTCAAAGACGCTCTAAAGGAGGCGCTCGAAAAATTGAAATATTGAAGTCTTTAAGCGCAAAATATTTTTCACACAAAGTTTTTCTGCTTGCCATATTGTTATTATGACTACATATGCAGTCACGTGATGTAAGTTTATTTTTGTATAACGAAGCGAATTCCCAACGATTATGTGTACGTTCATCTGTGTACCTGTGGCATTTTTGATTGCTCTTCATCATTTTCTTTTTACTTACCTGTTTTTACTTCTAATACACGTTTTCGCTGATCATATGAATTATTACAAGCCTCTTTGTAATGTCCAAATTAGACCGTTAGGGTAAATGAATGAAAAATGAAATGAAAAGAGTCATTTTTCTTTCAGAAAGTCACGAGCAACTGCTCGTGCACCGACGGAAGGAATGCAGGGAGCAAGCGATATTGTGCGGTATGAAAATGAGCTGATTACATCACCATCTGCTTGTCATCTACCTGGAGCGTTGCCCTATTGAGAAATAAGCTCATTACGTGAAGCTTTGCCCTGTTTATCTGGAACCTTAGAGTGCGCTTTATTCCAGGTCACACTTAGAATACCAAAAAGAGCGATCTCTAGCAATTGTTCTTCGAAGTTAACTGTCCTGCTTTTCGTCGCCATATGCTTCGAAACGAGACGTCTGCAGATCACAAGAATTTCATTAAAATGTTTCGTACCACTAACTGTTTTAAAATGCTATAGATATTCAGGGACGAGATGGCATGTTATATAAAAGACTTATCAAAACATGCTGGTGAGAAACGAATAGTTTTGTATATGTATCACACTCCCGTATTTCACAGAGACGGCTTCGCTAAGAAACACCACTGTTAATAAAAAAGAGTAGATAAATCCTTCCATCGGGCCGTGAAGCACGCAAAGCATCCTATTCGAGCACACTTGTGTATTTTAGCGGTGGTCGCGAAGAAAGACGCTAAAGTTGAAAGGTGTTCGTCAACGTTGATTATAACAATTGAAAGTGATAGGGATATTGAACGCCTAAAATTTCTTTAGATGTATCATAGTCTGTAATAGAGCACAACATAGAGCATACGGTAATACCTTCGACAGCTCTCCGACGGTCACTCTCACATCGTTGACTAATCTGATAGTCAAAGAGAGCTCTCTGACTATCATAATGCAAAAAGGACTGTTGACAAGGCATTGCTCTCCAGAAGCGTATAGCACATTTCGCTGTAGGAACAGTTGGATGTTATTTCCGATTGATGCGATGAGAAAAATGGAGAACAGAAACAAAAACAAACAAGGAAGAGAAAAAAGAGGAATTGACACAGTTGGTTTGGTTACATGAAATATTATTCGGCGAAAATTAGGGTGCATAGTTTACGATCCGTTTTTATTACTCACGTCTTCTATACAGATTGTTTCAATAAATGTATCTAACATTCTTTGAAAAATCCCAGAAAGGAGGTATTTGCGTGCTACTGGCGGTGTTGCTTTTGCTGTGGCAGTCGGCACCTTTCAATGCACACAAACAATAATGAGGGCAGTGTTTATAAAGTTAACAAAATTAACTTGTTTACTAGTGTTGATAGCTGGTCATGTAAAACGGACAAATTCAGGCTCTTTCTGCGAATAGTTCATAGCCACTTTAAAATTTTGGAAAAGCGGTCACTGGTAATCACTGCGGAATGATAAAATTAACCTAATTTCGCTGAAGAAACCAAAACAAGCACACCAAACAGAGCACCTACCATTCGCTTCGACAACGCCCTCAGTGACAATATGGTTTTCCTGACCGCTGTCAACCGTCAATTTAGACACTTTGCTCCAAGAACGCTTATTGATGCTCGCTTATTCTTCTCTCCCAATGCGAGGAAAACAGTACCATCATAGAGGGTGTTATTGAAGTGAATGGTATATGTGCTGTTTGGTGCGTAGGTTTCAGTTTCGCCAATCAAATCGGTCTGATTACAACGCTCCGTGGTCATTACCAGCGACCGCTTTTCGAAAATTTCAAAGTAGCCATGGACTATTGAAGAAAGGGCCTGTTTGAGTCAACCGGCTAATACCACTGGTTAAAAGGGTACTTGCGTTATTTGTATAACTACTGCCATAAAAAATGCTTGTACCCATCTGAAGATGCCTTCTGCCACAGGGAGGGAATGCTGGAAGTTGCACACATGTACCTTCTTACCGTAATTTTTAAAGAATATTGGACAAATTTCTCTAAAAATCCTGCATATGAGAGAGCACGTTACAGTAGCAAGGTATCACTTGCTTTTTTCACGTAAATATAAACACAGAGAAAAGCCCACACGTTTGTAACACTAATAAGCTTCTGAACTGTTTGAACATACTGTACTAGGTTCATTGACAAATTTTGAACAAATATTGTAGAATACACTAAGTCACTGGACATATCTTAAACGCTACAAAACAGCAGAAAGTGCCAGTATGTATAGAAAATGGTGGATGTACACATTGACAGTGCTTCGCTACGGAGAACAGCCTATTCAAGATACAAAATGTTAAAAGAGAGTGTAAAATGTTGAGGGTGTGAAATCTTGATGTACACACGGGTGAAAAACTCTTGTTCCCGTTAGGTCGTTTTTGCCGATTCCTGTCGCATTACATAGAGCACCCGCTAGTTTGATATTTAAATATATGCACATTTTACCAACATGCAAGCGGTACTACAATAATGAAGGTAATCAGTGGTGTCACTATATCTATACCTTGAAGTGTACCATACAAATCAACGGGATAATGAAAGCACTTTACTCCTGCGTAAAACTCGTGATAAAGAGTGTGATACAGAAAAAAAGCTTGATCCTAGCACAACTGAAAAAGAGTATTAGGATTAATCAAACAATCAATTTTTGTTTTCCACATTTTTTTGCAAATGGTTGGGATGTTCAGGTGAAAAGCTGTTGCGAACAGCTTGAGAGTACCTAAAATTCTGTTATCGCAGCTTTATATACAACGTACAACAAAATAAAGTGTATAAATGCACATCGATCGTAATAATAATAAAAAGATCATATAGGAAAGGAGTTTGTGCAAAACAGGGGTTATTTGGTAGTTATTGAGAAGCAAAAGAAAAAGTAAAACAACAAAACCTAATATCATAATCAAAAGTAGAAATAAATACTGCAGTACATCAAGAAAGACACTGATACTTTAGCAATTCTTTAGCAAATTTATGCACTTGTTCTGACGCATTATCATGATGAATAATTGGAAAACAAATAGGTACAGAATAAGCACATTGGAATAAGTGCGGAAGCAGAAAACACACTGCACGTTGGCCCGCCAACAGTTTCATCCTGCAAAAAAAACGGAATATTACTTTATGGTGATGTTTTCTACGTGCAGCACATGATCACTTACACGAAAGACGAAAACGCAGTGAACGTTACTCTAGGATACTGCAACGATAAAGGATACTGCAGCATCAAGGGCATAGAAGCATACTGGGAAGTGGACGTAAGATCGCCAGAGGTGGCAGGTAGGGACCAATCTAAATACTTAAAGAAATAACTTTATTTTTATTTACTAGGAGTGTGCATACATTGAAGAATAAATGATCAGTAAGTAATGAGATATTACTCTATTTGTCCGATTTCAGAATGAGTATATGTTTTACAGTTAGGTGTCTCCCGCTGTGTATGCATTTTCTGAGGACCGAATGGGAATCTGCGAGCTGATTTAAAGTCAAACCTTTTTTACAGAAACACTTAAAGCCTACCCCCGACCAACATGTATTGCTCCAAGCATTAACGTGTCGCCTGAGGTGAGATTACAGTAAGACTTTTTTTTTTGTGACATGGTGGTGAACATTTCACTCCTCTATGTATGCAATTATGGACCTGAGATTGTGTGGCATAGCTCGGAGATGGCCTATGGCCTTCGTAATAGCAAAAACGTGTTTACATTTCCGAAATGTCCAGATATGCATCTAAGTGTCCATTTCTAGCCGATACGACATAGCGATATCACAACAGTCACAACTGTGCAATGACTTTCAACAAGCGCACATAAAAACATTCCATAAGTGCACATTTATGTGCACATCTATAATGTCCTGTGACTTACCTCATTAGGCAGTCATATTGTCGTGATTCCTTCCTTTTGCCTAAACCAATAGCTCACGAGTCCTGCAGCGTATGGTAAACTTCGAGCTCTGAAAGCCGCCGAATCAAATTAATTCGAGCAGCCACCCCTGCAGGACGTCTTTATATAAAAATAAATTAGACATGGGTGCTAAGTTTGCTGTTTTATGTGAGTCCACCTCGCTGGAAAAGTGGCTAATGTCGAACCCGTGACCTTGAGGTCACGGGTTTAATCCCTGCCGTGGCGTTCGCATTTCGATAAAGGTGAAATCGTAGAGTCCCATGTACTGTGCTATGTCAGTGCATGTTAAAAGAACACCAGAAAGTCAAAATTTTCAGAGTTCCATACCAAAGAGTCTCTCATGATTATATCGTGGTTTTGGGGCGTAAAACACTTTACATTGTTAATATTGCTTTTATTATGTTTCATGAGACAGAGTAACAGAAAAGCAAATTTAGTTGCGATTGTCGTGACCGGAAAGTCAACACGCCGGGTAGACGAAACGAACGCATCACTATACATCTGCACCGAATGTTATCGATAACAACAATAACTGTACGTTGCAGAAGTGAAACCGATCTTGCCAGATTCACATACGTCGTTCTCGCAGAAATATTTATCCATGACTGTTCGAGACATGACGAAGTTGATGAAAGTGTCCAGTCTCGCCGTATAGCTAAATGTACCCGTGTGACTAAGGAGGTGGAATGGGAGTCTAGAGTGCGGGAAGGACGAAAGTAAGACCCGAAACCATTAGCATGGATGTATGAGGCAGTGGATAATCTAAAGAAAGCTGACTGTAGCAAAAGAAAAACACCTTTGTAGAAAGTGACGGGCTCGTGTAGTGTATTGAGCTCAAATGGGAAAAATAATTGCAAAGCACTAGCAGGCTGTACTTTGTGATAACCCCTGCATTAAATCTCTGAATAAATAGAACATGAAATGTATTAGTGTGTGGCTTGGTAACACTTGCCCGACTTTCAGTGCATGCTGTAAGAACTCATAAGGATAGATTGCGGTAACCTTTTAAGTGGTATGCAAAAACAAACTGCAACCATATATTTCTGAAAACATATATGCGTCTGTATGTTGATGTTTCTTTATAGCTTACTGCAGTGGCTGGTTGCGAGTATTACTGTTATAAAGGGTATAACAAGGACATCGATGACGGACGACCATGCGTGGTGAGTATTGTAATGGCATGGGGAAGTAAATTATTTTCTGTCACGATTGTTGGTAAAAGTACTGGACTACACTACGCTATAACAGAAAAGCAGTGTTAACGAGGCGATTGTCAGTGACATCAACGGGCTTATAAATCCGGTTATGTATGCACTAAGATCTCGGGGCACACTTGGCTAATAATGTTGAGGTACTTGTCGCAGAGTTACAAACTGATTTCTTGAGTTCATTTCCGGAGTATTAAAGTCTTTAAGGGTGAAGGTAGCCTTTGCTTCTTCACGTCTTCATTTCAACGAGCGAGCATATGGAGTAAGATTAGAGTTTGGCGGTCATTGTCAAGTGACAAATTTTCAGTATCTTTATTTTTTGGTTAGTTGGTGCTGGCTTCTAGCTATTCATCGTCTTTTTCATCGTGAGTCTTCTCAGATTAATATACGACAGCTTCGGGCGACAGCTTCGGGCATGCTCTTTTGTTTGTACCATCTTCAAGTTGTGTGGTGTTATGGTGTTAGTGTAACTTCCGCTCGAACATACACTTCCGCTCCCATCTCTCTTCTGTTTAGCCATCAGTTTTATAGAGACACAGCGTAGTGATCACGAACAATTATTCGCAAGTGCACATACCAGTCGTTTTTACTGAAACGTCAGTACTACAAAAACAATAAATGAAAGAATAAGACATGAATGGAAAATTTTGCATATGCTTGCAGATGGAGTGGTACCCGGCTAGCGTAACTGGGGAGCCAGTAGTGACCCTTACTGGGACTTGCATCCAAGGAATATGCCACCATTCTGGTATCGGGTCCCTGCACTTTGTCAAGCATTCGTAGCGTGATATAGTTGCTTTGTGTGGCATTCACTCTTCCAATACGCACTTTCTTCTTGCAGCATCGACCTGGCATACCATCGACGGCTTGTGTCATGACAGCGAGCGCTTCAGCAAGTACGGCGTAAGGAAGTCACATTACACTTGACTCATAGAAGTTCAAGAAATCCCTTAGTTACTTTCACAAGCAATGATCGAGTGTCGAAACGATACTAGCGGAAAGTCTCGGCAATAGCTCACCGCAAAGCTACACACAGCATTTCAAATCTGGGCAGGATCCAGGCATTTGTTGCAGAGATTCGAGCACTTTTGTTCCTTCATTTATCCGGACGAGTGCGCAGGAGGTTGCACGGAAGTGGATGACACGCGTAAAGCTACGTAAGCGCGGGTCATGGCTTCGTGAATTTTTTAGCGTTCCTTTTTTCGTTATTTAACGCGTTCAAATACTTTCGGTGTAACGAGGAGCGCGGCACCGGCATTGGCGGCTGCAGCTCGTGAAGCAATATAGTTCTGCGAAAATCTGGTGATTGCGTCGGCAAACATCGTAAAAACTGGGCTCACTGGGAGACAAGTATCCCACTCAGGTTCTAATATTTCAAATTAAATGAGTGGAATACCCCACGTGCCACCTCAAGTGAACGATGGAGCAAACAAAAGAAAGCTAAACAGGCCTGAAACTTAAGCATGAGTTACGTTTTCGGTGTTTCTCAATTAGGAAGTGCGTATTTTTATTTACCGAACTCTAAAAAGACCACATGCATGTTAGCGAAGGTCATTCCGCGGCACTAAACAAAATACCGATGACGGGGTACTTCCCTCATTGACGTATACGAGGTCCCAAACTAATTTTAACTGGCGGGCAGAGGTAGTGTAAACTACTCCCACAAATGCCTGTACAGTGAAGTAGCTCGGAACCGGGGAATAGAGAAGGGGGAGGCAAACTGTTTAACCACAATGGTACTGTGTTTGACATTGTTGCCATGTGAAAGCCGTTCATTTCAGTATGCTACGTTAGTCGTTTCTGGAGGGTATTCGGCTTGTAACGGCATTCACTTGTACTATTTGGCATATATTTATTGTTACGTCAATACGCACGGCTTGAAAAACGAAGAATTAGGAGACGGGGAGCCACACGAACAAAAGCGAAATATAACGTCAGGACACGAACATGTTGATCTCTGTAACTACAATATGGATGTTCATTATAAATACAGAGTTTTGCTTAACGGTTATGCTTCGACAAATGGCGACCGACTGGGGAGAAGGGGCTTATGAAAAAAAATGCATAAAATCAGTTATGTTCTTCCAACTCATGAACATACATAGTAAGGAAATAAGAAATAATAATGCAGGACGAAGGCCATAGAGATTCATACAATAATACTTAGAGGAGAATATGGCGCTAGTTTCAACGCTGGCTCTTTCAGTGGCGTTTGTACCCCCATGGGAATTAGGGGAAGCAAAGACTTCGACTCTGCTTCGGATGAACCACGTTCTTAATATTCGCAACGCTTGTTTGCTGAGTGTAAAACAAAGGGATATGAAGTTATGTCTAACTAAAGCTTGTTTCTTTTTTTTGCACACAAACTTTAATGCAAAATGCTTGTGTGACTATGTGGTAGGAGTGAAACCGGGACAAATTTAACCACCAGAGTATGCAATGCTCTGCCATTGCGATCCAGATTAACATCAAGATGAAATGAATGGTAAACATCAAGATGAAATGAGAGTAAAACTTTATTGAAGGGGAAAGGGAGAGGGGCGTTTTAGAGCCTTTATGGTTGGGGCCCTACGTCCAGGGCTCCACTGGCCTTAGCCGCCCGCCGGACTTGATCCAGTAGTGCGAGCTGCACCCCTGGGTCCGAGCTAGCGAGGTGTGCCTCCCACTGCTCCATACTAGGTGTTAAAGGTTCGCCGAGAAAATTGGTTATGTCGCTTGGTTTACGATCGCACCCCCACGATATGTGGTAGAGAGTCGGTCTTCCACCGCACCACGGACATACAGCCGGGTAAAGAGTTGGATGTATCGCGTGTAACTTCAGTAGGTGCGGAAATACATCCGTTTGAATTTTTCTAAGGTCAGTGGCCTCTTCCCCATTAAGGGATCTGTGAGGTGTTCCACATTTTTGACGCGTGAAGCGCTGGTGAGCTAGAATCTCCCTAGGTAAAATTGGCATGGTCAATGAAAGAGATGGATTCTCCGCTCGGTTACAAAACGCACGAGCTAGAGCGTCCGCCCTTTCATTGCCTTCGAGACCTGCGTGTCCCGGGCACCAGATCAAGCGATGGTGGTGAGTGAGTTTGGATCCTAGCAGCCTCAGCCCCATTGCTGGAAGGCGGCCCCTTAAAAAGAGCCGGCAGGCTTCCTGGGAGTCGGATAAAATAACTGATGGCTCCCCTCTACGCTCCTGAAACCTTAAGGCTAAGGCTATGGCCATCGTCTCCGCCTTTGTAGCCGAGGTCGTGCGTACGGAGGCACTCGTTAGCAGCGTCATGTTGTTGTCGACAACAGTAATTATGTGTCTCTGCCAATCGAAACTGGCCGCATCGACGTACGCGACATTTGAAGCTGAGCCGAATTGCTTTCGAAGCCAGTTTACCCTCGCAGTACGTCGCTCAGCGTGAAAGTCGTGATGCATATTTTTGGGCACCGGTGCGATTGAGATTCGCCTGCGGACCTCTTGGGCTACGTCGACCAGCTCCTCATCAATGTGCTGTGGGTGGGGCGAAATTCCTATTCTAGTGAGTATCGCCCTGCCTGCTGAAGTTTCACTTAGACGATTCCTCTGAGACATGAGGACTGCGGTACTGAGCTCAGCATAAGTGTTATGTATACCGAGAGCTAGGAGCCGCTCGGTCGGTGTGCTGGTGGGTAGACCAAGTGCTGCCTTAAAAGCGCTTCTAATGAGCACATCCACCTGGCTCTCCTCACTTCTGTCGAGTGAGTGGTACGGTAGGCCATACGTCACTCTGCTCAAAACTAAGGCCTGGACAAGCCGGAGAGTATCCTTTTCTTTCATGCCTTTTTTATGATAAGTGATGCGACGGATCATTCTAGCTATCTGTTTAACCGTAGTCTTTAAGGTGGTTATCGTGTGACTGGCTTTGCCATTGCTTTGGACCCAGAAGCCAAGTATACGGGCCTGAGTAACCTCGGCTATGGCATGGCCGTCTACCTGTAAGTTTATGTCACCGTTACTTTTGTAATACTTACTGTGTATTCTTATGAGTTCAGATTTTTCAGGCGCACAGCTCAGCCCACTATTTCTTGCGAACTCTGCCACAGCTGTCGCAGCAGCCTGGAGGGTCTGCTCTTTCAGCGCCAGTGAACCCTTCGTAGCCCAGAGTGTGATGTCGTCCGCATACAATGTATATCCAAGGTGCGGGATTGCTTCGAGCTCGTGAGCAAGTCTGCGCATAGCTATGTTAAAGAGCAAGGGGGAGATGACTGCCCCTTGCGGTGTGCCTTTATTTGGCATCGAGAACGGCACCGATCTCGTGTCGCCTATCCCAATAGTTGCCGTCCGCCCAGAGAGGAAGGATTTAATGTAGTTAAATGTACGTTTTCCGCAGCCGATTGTGTTGAGTTCAGAGAGAATGGCCTCGTGCGAAACATTATCAAAGGCCCCTTTGAGGTCGAGGGCCAAGACCAAATGTTCGCCTCCCCTGGGTACGCAACTCATGACCTCTTCTTTTAAAAGGAGGAAGGCATCCTGGGTTGAGAGTCCGGAGCGAAAACCAATCATGGTAGCGGGAAACAGATTTTCTTTTTCAATGTAATTTTGAAGCCGTGTCTGTACTACTCGCTCGTAGAGCTTGCCCATGCACGAAGTAAGCGAAATGGGCCGCAGGGCTTCCGAGCGATGGTGCTTTACCGGGCTTTGGTATAGTTATTATTTTGGCTTCCTTCCACTCCGGAGGAACGTGACCTTGGGACCAGCAGTGGTCGTTGAGAAATTGCGTTATCTGCTCAAGAACCTCAGTGCTGAGGTTTCTTATCATAGCGTTTGTTATACCATCCGACCCCGGCGCAGAGTTCCGATTGGCTGCCTGGGCTGCCGCGAAAACCTCTTCTTTCGTGATTGCGGCGTCTAATGTGGCATTCTCGCTACCGATGTACTCTAATGTACTTGGCGGAACCACATCAGTACCGATATAACGGTCTTTAAGCGCCTGGATCAACTCTCCGTCGGTGCCGGGGTAGCTGTGTACTATTCTTTGAAGAATGCGGTTCACGGAGGATTTAGATTTGTCCGGCTCCAGCATGGACCTCAGTATCGCCCACGTCTGGCTAGTCCCTAGTGTACCGCGGAGAGAACCGCAAAACTGCACCCAACCATCGGTGGCAAGTTTCGTGGCGTATTCATTCGCTTCCTCCGACAGAGCAGCGATTCGCCTGTAGAGGCAGCGGTTGAGGCGTTGTTTTTTCCACCTCTTGATCAGGCGTCGCCTACTATCCCACATGTGCAATAGGTGCCGGTCTATCGCAGGCGCCTCCACTGTGCGCGCTATTTTCTTAGAGGTGGCATCATGCGTTTCTCGAATGAAAGCAACCCACCCACTGACATCACAGGGCGTTTGCTCCGGCAGAGGGCGCTTTCGAAAGGTCACCCAGTCTGTCATCACAACGTCACCAGCGACACGACGAACTTTTGGTGATGCTATAGAGGTGCTAAGAATATAATGGTCACTACCAAGATTTTCATCGAGGTTTGACCACGTGGCATTTTTAATGTTGAAGGTGAAGGTCAAATCAGGGTACGTGTCCCTGCTAATGCTATTACCAAGCCTGGTGGGTGCTGTTGGCAGAGTGATAAGGGTAAAACCTAATTTAGACGTGGTGTTCTCTAATAACACTCCCTTGGGTGAATCCCGGACGTAGCCCCAAGCGGTGCTCGGAGCATTAAAGTCGCCCACCACCACTAATTGATTTCTGGTGCCAACGGCTCGAACTGCCTCGTTTAGGAGTGGGCCGAAGTCGTCATTCCGGTTTTTGGGAGGACTGTATATGTTTAAAATTGTCGTTCGTACTTTTCCTCGTTTTTGTGGGAAGACATCGATAATTTGGTGATTAATGTCAGTCTGATCGTAATGATCTAGCGCGACTGTCATGAAGTTACTCACCAGCGCTGCAACGCGGGGGTATTTTGGATCGTATAATGTGTAATATCCCTGCAATTTGACGGGACGGTTCCCAACTTCTTGCAGGCATATTACATCAGGTGGGATTAGTGCCGAATGGATGTAATTCTGCAATGCCGCCGCTCGTTTGTGGAACGTGCGACAATTCCACTGCCAGATTTCTAGGTGGTCGGAGTTTTGCGTGGAATTAGTTCGCGCCATGGTGACTACTGCCTTTATTGGGGGGTGTCTGCTTTCTCCGTGATTCGACGGTCCTTCGGTAGTGGACTGCTCGCGGAGGTAACACTGACCCGCTTGTTGATGGCACGCTGAATGCCTACAACTGAGTCATTAACGTATCGTCTTTGTTGTTCCGTTTCTGCTGCAAACTCTTTCCTGTACTCCGAAAACATTTGATGCATTTGCTGCATCATCTGCTCTCGGAGTTCAGACGCTGCTCGTTGCTGTTGTGATTGGAGTTCTCGCATTAAGTTTCGCAAGCTCTGCAACTGTTCCCCCATCTGTAACTGGCTAACGTGGGCCTCCTCGCTAAACCTCTGAGGTATGTCTACTTTCGCCGTTCCTCCCTCCAAAGAGTGGGCTACGGTTGCCCTGGAGATAGCATGAGTGGCGTTGTTGTTCGCCTCTAAGGCGTTAAGCCTGGCTTCAAGTTTGGTTTCTAAAGATGATATGATTTTGTGGAACTCCCGGCGTTCCTCCTTAATCTGGCATCGAAGTTTCTCGTTTTCTAAAGCAAGCTGCTTATTCTCGGCAACCATTTTCTGATATTCGGGATTCTCAATTAAGGGAGCAGATGGAGACACAATCCTCGCCCAGCTCACCGTGTTTGCTGGCTGGCAGGCGGCTGCCTCCGTCCCCTCTTTGGGCGGCGTCAAGATTTGTACCAGCGCTTTCTTCTTCTGCTGCTGATGCTGCTGCTGTTGCTGCTGCTGCTGTTGCTGTTGCTGTTGCTGCTGTTGCTGCTGCTGCTGCTGTTGTTGTTGCTGCTGCTGTTGCTGCTGTTGGTGCTGCTGCTGATGCGGCTGTTTGTTGAGTTGTTTTCTGGACGCAGACTGGGCTCGACCCTTTGAGGAAGCCCGTGACTTGGATCTTGAACGTGAGCGTGATTCCACTGACGAGTCCCGCTCGGAGCTGAACCAGCGTGGATGGTGCCTCCGTTTTGGCTGATCCACTCGGGACCTCCTAGGCGGAACGTGTTTAAGCTTCTTCTTGCACATTTTGTCACCTGTCATATGGTCCTCACCACATATCACGCACTTAGGGGTACACTCGTGTCCTTGTGCGGGTTCACTTGTTCCACACGTGGAGCATACATTGGCGTCGGGCGTTGGGCACACGTCAGTTCGATGCCCTGTGGAGTGGCATACCTTGCAAGCCTGCCTCGTAGGCTTGTGGGGATAACAGATGGCTTCCGCTCCCATGAAATAGACGCACCTAGGCAGTGTGCTGCCCGTGAAGGTAATGATGGCGGTCTTCGTAGATCCGAGCATGCGTGCCCGCTCAATCTTGACCCCCTGTGTTCTCACACGGAGATTCGCCATGAGTTCTGCTTGAGAAGTCCCCGACGGAATACCATGGACTATGCCTCGTAGGACGTCCTCAGGATCCGCCACATACGAGTTGAATGAGTGCACTCGTCCCCTGATATTCAGATGCGTGATCTCTCGCAGCTCTTTGGCTACATGCTCGTGGGGCGTCGATACGATGATAATATTCGAGCCCGGGTGGACGCGCAGCATGAAGCAACCACCGTCGAAGTGTCGGTGGCAAGCGTCTATTACAGCGGTGGAAAGTTCATAGCCGAGTACGTCTTTTACGGCGAGGCCTTTGTGAGGCCTAAGGATGATCTTTATGTCGTCCTTTGGCAGGGGCGGGAGCGGACGGCGACTTCTCGTACGACGTCGGCGCTTCACCTGATTTCCCTGCTTCGGTGGGCTGCTTGACGAGGCGTTGCACTCCACAGCTTCTGACGCGTTTTTCTGGTTTTTCTTCTGGTTCTTCTTTTGCCGGCGTGTCAAAACCGTGTGCCAGCCATCCTCCGTCCATGCGGCACCATCCTGGCGTTCCCCTGCAGACACATTGTCGACTTCTTCGGACGAACCCTGCAGTGACCAGGTCTGAACGTCCATTTGAGTGGTTTCTGTAGCAGACTCCTCATCTGTGTGAACCAGTGGCTGCTCCTGAGGAGGCCTCGGTGTTTCCTGAAGAGCGTCCATCCGCCGACGCTTGAGACGCGGCCACGACGCAGAAGCCGCTATGCGGCGGTGCGTCTGGCCGGGCGCGACGGTCGCTGCCTCGAAGTTTTCAGCTTGCAGAAGACCGAAAAACAGCCACTCACCGCTGAAATTCGACGTTCACTGTTCGCTGTACTTCACGAAATCCGATGCACTTCAAACAACCAGAAATCGCCGAAAAACCATAGAAAATCTGCGGAGCCGATGCGACGCGCGTCCGCACACCGTGGCCCCCTAGCGGCCAACTCCTCTATATCTAAAGTTTATTGGATCTTGTGGTACCACTCAAGTCTCGTGATGCTTTTTAGGTCGCGTGCAGTAGTTTATTCGTGTTTTAGGCCCGCAAGTTATTACTGAAATATTTTGAATTTCTGCTTGAAGCTTTTCGGCATTGTGATTGCCGTGCATGTGTTACAAATGACTAACGATAATTGCGAATCAACCTAACCTTATTTTTTGGTCAATGAGAGAAGCATAGTGGGAGGGGTGGCTTTATTGTTAGTCCCCTAATTCCGCGTTTTCACCGGACCAACTAACATTATCTTTTTCTTCGGGCCCCTCTTTAATTTGTTTTCTTTCGGGCCCCTCATACTTTAACGTGTATTTCTTTTACATCTCCAAATTATTTTTTTTTCGTGATTCATCGCCGGCATTACTAAAAAGCGCGATATTGTTCGCAGAACTCAAATAACAAAGATATTATACGTTAAGCCTTATTATTCTGTTTTCGTTCTACTTCTTTAATATTATGAAAGTGCCGCGAATCCTATACAAGAGATTCTAACTCTTACTGAGCGCATTACCGATCATGATTTTCTTGCTTTTCTTGAGGAATACTGTGGTTATGGGGTCGTTTAAAAGCACGTAATAAACTTTCACGTAGCATAGGCTACTACGAATATGAGTATTGCTGATCACACTTTCTTTTATCCTATTCGTACTTACGTCATGGCTGTAAGCGTCTGCTTATATGTAAATATTCGTGTTTCTTTATATGTAGATTTTTTCAATTTGTCTGGGGCAGCACAATGTACGAAACATTTTTACTAGAGGGAAGGGGGAGCAGGTGTTTAACCATACTTCATTATGTTCATACGTGTAGTTTGTATGTGTGCGCGTACATAAACACATGCATCCACGCACTCCTGCCTAGGCCAGGCGTCCGTACAATTTTCGCAGCTGTAGTTAGTTTTGATAGTAATGAGGTGTTCATAGCACTACCTTGGTTCTATGCTTGAGAGAACTGAAAGATCTAGCTTTATTAATTTATCGTCCCGAAACGGTGATAGGATCTTTTTCACACCAAGAAAAGTGTTGAGGCTTGATAAGGACAAAAAACAACAGTACTTTCAATGTAATTATTTCATTTTTCGTTCTTTGTTTTGATTATCTCCACAGTGAATATAACATTATATTTTACATGCATATACGTACCTTGTATTGGTATGATCTTGACATCTACATTCGTTTGTAGGTAAAGTTTGCAGATTTGCACAGCATAATTTTTTACATTCTAATCGGGACATGCACATGCGTTTCACACATTATATTGAGGTGTTTGTGTTATTAAAGAAAGCTTATTTCTTATTGATTCATGAAGAGCACACAATAAGTATCCAAAGATGTTTATATTTGTAGACACATTACAAAATATATCATAAGATTGATTTGCAGCGCATGTTTGATTACAAATGAACTGCGTCGTATTTTGCAGGTATGTTTCTTGCTATAGGCCACCACTCTATCAATGACAGGAATATTTCACTTTTCTCGGAATTTATTACAGGCTCAATATTTTCGGAGTATTTTACATGACTCAATTCTACAAATTGACTACGAATTGAGTATCAATTGGATTATTACAAATTGACTACAAGTTTGGTTACTATGATTCGGTTTGTGGTGGCAGCTATAAAACTCCGACGACAGAAAGACTCATGAAAACATACGATTGACGACATCACTGCCGTCTATTCCTATATTTGCTCGAGTACAAGTGTTTGCTCAGTATTATACACTGCACCATGATTCAGAAGCACGGCCTCAGAGGGACGGGACTTGGACAATGTCGGTAAAAGAAGTTTACATAGTTCCCACGCTGAGCGATAACACCTTCACCTTTAGGATATTCTGTGTGTGCCAAGAGTTTTACTAAGCACACAGTGCTCTAGTAGATGCCTCAAGGCCTTCAACGTGCACTTCGGTGACGTTCAGGATGGTAACTATATGTGAATGAGGGGGTTCTGACCCCCACCAGATTTTTTTGTAATGCTTTAGCTTTTCGGGTGCTACAAAAGTATCTCCGCGCTTTCAGATCGACCAACGTTGCCAAAGTTAGCCAATTTACAAAAACCCAGGCGGGTATGCTTGAATTCGTTCACTTATTTCTTCGTGGTATCAACTTCCAAGACAAGCACGCTCCATGAATGACGATGGCACGAACGCAGACCAAAGCAGCAACTCAATTACACAAAGTATAAATCTGCTACTTCCGGTGCTTATTAGTAAAGCAAAACACATGCAGATATATAGACACACACACACACACACACACACACACACACACACACACACACACACACACACACACACACACACGCACGCACGCACGCACGCACGCACGCGCGCGCACGCACGCACGCACACGCACACACGCACACACGCACACACATATACAACGTTTAAGTAAATATTTCTAAATCAACAGCAACATTTTAGCAGCCAGCACTACACACAACATTTTTTGTTTATTTTTGCTTTTTTTGGAGGTCGTTAATTTGTGGAGTGTGAATTCTATAAGCTTAAATGTAAGCATTTTGGCAGAAATCTCTCAGGCTCGGTAGAAGGTTTAAGAAGTTGGGAAGTTCGTAGAGGGCCGGGGGTGTGAGGAACGACTTGGTACTTCCTCAGGATCTGTCTGTGTTTGTCACAAAACATATCCGTGTCTTGTTTTGCCAAAACTGTGTTTCTCCATTTCCAACACGTTTCCGAAGCCGTGAATGTATACAGAGGAGATTGTTCCTAGATAGCGGTTCAAGTTTGTTGGCGTGTTGTAAATGTGTCAGGACTCGCGCAAGGACCTCCTTCCAAAATTCCTCTCTGTTTCTATAACAGAAAAGCTGTAGAAATCGATCATATGGTCGGGCTGCTCAAGGGCTCTGCAAAAGCGCCGCGTTGCACTTCTGCCTTCCTGACGTCGTTCTTAAGTTGGCGTAATCTTAACGAGTGGGAGCGGAAGTTTATTGCTGCCCGGCAAGGCGCACGTTAGCGCTCAGCGGCTGACTCCCTCGTCAGGAACGCCAGTCCAAGCCTTTCGGCCGCTCCACGGGCTTTCTGAATGCAAACATTCGCTTTTGCCCACGTAGCTGGCTGGACACTCTGAACACGGCAACTTGCAGGCTACTCGCTGGTGTTGCTTCTTCCTTCGGCCGTGGTAGCAAGCGGGTGAGCGTCGAAGCAGGCTTGCGAACCACCTCGACCCCTGATTTTCCGAGAATCGCGGAGAGCTCTTCACTGGCGCCCGGCACATATGGGATGACAATGCGCTTGGCTGGCTTCAACTATTTTTCTGCCAGTTGGGTGACCAGCGAGGGAAGGTTGTCGCGTAGTGTGTCTTTCACGGGTCCCTCTACACGGTACAGTGATCGTTTTCTACCCATGGTGACGCCTGCTTAAATAACAAAAACGCAGGCAAAAAACGGAAAGAAAACAAGAGCTATCTAAATGCACAACACTGGGTAATATTTTTGTCAGTTTGTACCTCTCGAGGGGGCGTCACAAAAGTGTAAAGAGTGAACTTTTTCGTTGATAAATGTAAAACCAGGTTGCCGAGATGTATTAATAAAGGCAAGCTAACTGAAAAAAAAATGTTTGGAGTGATTTATGTTGTTGTATACCATAATTGAAAAAAACAAATGCCGTAGGTAAATATTGTGTTACTGTGTTGCTTTCCGGCACTAAAACTCAGCTGTTCCTCCAGTAGTTCGTCACGTACACCTCAGCACCAAGAATGTAACCCTACCATCTGTGATCAATATTTTAATATGAGCATTTAGTGTGTTCACCTACCTGTACGGTGAACAGTTTAAAAAAAAGGCAGGCTTATCAACAAAATGCATTTTCTAGTTTCATGGTGCATTTTATTGTCGCTTCCCTTTGTAACATTTACAAACTAGACCACTTCGGGCGCTTTAGCACTGTGCGAAGAAATGCGAATTGTATAGCATTAATATATAAACGATCGTTATTGCTGAGCTTAAGAAAAAAAAAAGCAGATTTTACTGGCGCACACGAGAAGACTGTTGAAGCAACGATGCTGGTGGCCTACCCCAATTTTTATTTACTTTACCTCTTCCTCAGTTTTCTTCTCCCTTCTTGCTACATCAGTCTATCGTATATATATATATTATATATATATATATATATATATATATATATATATATATATATATATATATATATATATATATCAATGCTTTGTTTACGCTTAGCTGACACATGTGTTCCAAGTTCGGAGAGGCCGTCGGGCCAGGCTGGAAATGATGTTTAAATACTCTGCCGTTGAAAATAAAATGCTACATGTATCAAGCATGTAATTCACCTAAATTTTCATCCTACGCTCTTGTCTAAACTGTGGGAGGATCGAAGCTGTAACACTGTATACGATGGCACCAAACGTGAACATCAGTTTTCTTTCTTCCTGGAAGGAAAATCAAAGCATATTTCTGCCAGTAATGACCTCACGTTAACAACTAATGGAATATTATCAATAAATACCTGTTTTATAGACTAATAAAAATGTTCTGCATCACTTTTTTTTCTTGGCTGCAGCATGATTAGTGTTCCTGCCGTTGCCATGTTTACAAATACATCAGCGAGACCATTGAGTGAAAAGGTGGATTATCATCAATATTTCCCAATCTAATATAGGCAATAATTATGGTGCATTCACTCTTCTATCGCAAAATCAAGCTCTGAATTCCGACAACATCCGGGGGCGAGAGGAAGCACTACATACTTGAGATGTACACCTAAATAAACAGTGTGGGTTGAAAATTGCTTATAACTTAAGCATGTTAGCCCTTACATCGTACGCCAAGGACCCCATTCGATAGCTCTTTTATTGGTGCACAGGCCTTCAACACATTTATCAATAATGCGAAGATCGTTGCACATTCGACTATCTGTTGCATAAAGCAGTTGTAATGTGCGCAATAACGCTATGAAATTTCCTTTCACATGTCGCAATGAAATCTCGCCAGATGAAGTGTTACATAAATAGTTTATCTATTACTATTTGTAATATATCAAGGCGATTGAAATGTGCCAAAAACATAAAGACAGAATAGTTCTAGGTGTAGCAAATCTTTTGTTAAACGCACGATGCTGCATAATCTGAAGTTGCGAATCTCGTTAAATTAAATGTTGTCAGGTAGTAGTGGAAAAACAATCAGGCACACTCTGTCCCTTGAAGCAGGCATTGTTTGAAGTACAGTTTACGGAACTATGCTGAGTACCTTATAAAATCAGACACATGCAATGAGATGCCAGCAAATGAGAGGTTAACACTAAATTACAAAAAGTTCTACAAAAGCCGCTCCTTCAGCTTACACTGTGCTGTCGGTCCCGAGCATCTGGTGCTATTTTCTCAATGGAACTATACTTAGCTTCTTACGCACATCGACGCAAAGAATAAGCTCTACGAAGGAATAAGAAAGCGAAAGAGCTTCCGCAAAGGATAACCGAACAGTACAATCTCGGAGCGTTTACTATGTAGTTAACAAGCACATTCCTTTCCTGCCCCTTGACTAATGTATTGAACACATTATTTATTATTACTATTTATTTGCAGTTACTGCAATCACCATTTGGGGATTTCAGCAGGGTGGTACATATACTTAGTCGCTGACAAAAACATGACGGTAAAAGTGATGAATAAAAGTAAGCAGAGCTACAGTCAGAACTAAAACCACTTTGGTAGCTTCTGTAAGAGTCGAGTAAGATGTTTTTAGGTGTAGTTCACCCTTCAGCTCCACCTATTTATCGGACACTAGAAGTAATTGCGTAATCTACGCGAAACTGCGTGCGCATGATGCGTTCAAGTATACAAAAGTATTTCAGGACATATCTTTGCACCATTGAAATCATTTAAATTGTATGAGTTCTGTCATGTTTTTTCGATACGTTGTTGCAAAAATGTAGTTTTTCTAATAAAAACTTTGCTGGCAATGCGAAAATTACCTATGTCCAGTAAACTCACACCAAGATGCAATTGGTGCACATCGTGCTCAATTTAGAAGGAAAAAAAGAAAACAAGAGGTGGCTTGACGTGACACTCTTCAAGCCCAGTCATAAAAATAAAACTGGGGCATGCTGGGAATATATCAACAGCATGAAGCATGAAGAGGATCAGCGAAGAGGATCAATTTTTTCTCGGGACAAAACAAACCCCGCTTGTGTTATATAAGACTAATAACCTAACAGGGCCAAAAGCAGCGCTCTATCTAAAAGAATAGCAGAATATGTGTACCTATTTGTTCAATAAATTAATCCCAGTGTCCAATATACTGGACATGCTTCTCCTGTGAAAATCGTTCTACCGACATCTTTCTTAATTTTTTTGTGTGCTTTTCAATAGCCTAGTAGCTAAAAAAAACAAGATTAAAAACTTTGTTCTGCCCTACAGAAAGTTTGGGTCGGAAAGTAATATGGTTTAGCCACAAATTAAGTATTGAACCTGATATTATGATTACAATAGATTACCTACAACGAGAAAAAAACTAAAGAATGTAATGCAGTTGGTCCTAGCTTCTTCGTATATAAATTATCTATGACTATATCAAAACTGTGAGGACTCGAATTCAACCAAGGCAAGAAAAAAAAAATAAGTCCTCAGTCTGAAAAATTGTTCATGGTCCGGAACCTGTTCGCGTACTCTACACAGGCAGGCTCTTAAACGGCGTGAGTAAGAATGCACTGACAGCGGGTTGCTATTCTTTGGTTCCCGCAATGAGGGGCGGGCGACAACAGGTTGAAGAGCGAGGCCACTTCCGTAGGGAACTCGTCAGCGCCGTGGTGGGAGGAGAAAAGAGGGAACGAGGGGGAGGGTTCATCTTCATGTGGCACGTGGTGGACGTTTAACAAACTAGCCCCTCGTGGGCCAGAATCCTGGCCTCGTGGCGGTGAGAGATTTCTTCTGTACGTTGTTCAACAATAAAAAATGGTGCTCAACGTACATTCCAATGGCTGCTAATGGAGAATGAGACACAGGAGCATCAATTGAGAAAATTGGACGCAGTGCCATGAATACAGTGAACTAGTATATACCATGAACTCGACGTGGTTAAAGGTGGGAAGTAGACCCGAAGCGCAAGCCGTAAGAAAGTGTGCGTGCGCTACCTCTATTTTAGTCCTTGGAATGTCCGCTGGATGGCGGTGCTTCTATATGGGGAATATAGTGAGCTGTTACATCTAATGACGAAGGAGATAGGGAAAGAGAAGAAAACTGTTTGCTGGAAAGGAAAAAGGAAGCCAGAAAGTTGGTGGAACAAGGAAATCCGGGAGGCGATCGAGAAGCGACGCGAAGCATCACGGGAGCATAGAAAGGCAAAAAAGGAGAAGCGGCCGCAGGACGAAGTCAAAAAAATATGGGAAATATATTTAGAGAAAAAATCCCTTGTACAGAAATTGGTAGAGGCAAAAATTAAAGGTGAAAGTGAACGCTGGATGACAGAGATACACGAAAAAAAGGAGGCCGCGCCTAGGATTTTTTGGAGCCACATAAAGGCGCTAGGTAGGAAGTCTGTCACAACGCAACAACATATTCTAGATGAAGGAGGAAATCAATTGGAAGGGTACGAAGCGCTAGGTTACATCCAAAAGGTAACAGCCGATTCGTTTCAAAAGAGCGTCCAGGGGATCTCCCCGGTGAGTAAAAGTGTGGCGGAGAAAGCAACAGAGGAAGAGCTAGTACTTGATAATTTCAACTGGAAAAAGGCCGAAGGAAAAAATCCAAAGCGCACTGCCGCGGGTTTAGATGGGATTCCCGTTAGCCTCATTAACGAACTAGGACATAACACTAAAGAAGCATTGTTAAAAGCAGTAGAAAAAAGCTTAAAGGACGGACAAATACCGGACAGTTGGCGACAAAGTAGAATGAACTTAATCTATAAAGGCAAGGGAGAAAAGGACAAGATTCGCTCGTATAGACCACTAACCATTACATCGGTACTATACAGGTTGGCGATGCAAGCAGTAAAAATGAAAATAGAAACATGGGCCGAACATAACGATATTTTGGGAGAACTTCAGAACGGATTTCGAGTCGACAGGCGGTTAGACGATAACCTGTTTGTTCTCACTCAGTGTATAGAAATATCTAAAATAGAGAATAGGCCCTTGTACGTGGCTTTTCTAGACATCACTGGGGCATACGACAACGTTAATCAGGAAATTTTGTGGGATATATTGAAAGGAATGGGCATGGGCGACGACTGTATACAGCTTTTGAGGGAGATATACCGAGAAAATACAGTTTGCATAGAGTGGGAAGGAATGCGTAGCAAAGAGAACGTTGAGGTTAGCAAGGGTCTGAGACAGGGATGTCCTTTGTCCCCGCTGTTATTCATGCTGTACATGGTGAGTATGGAAAAAGCGCTAGAAGGTAGCAACATTGGTTTTAATCTGTCACACAAACAGGGCGGCATGATGATTGAGCATGAAGCTTCCAGGTTTATTTTATGCGGACGATATTGTCTTATTTGCGGACAGTCGAGATGATATACAGCAGCTGGCGAATATATGCGGAAGGGAAGGTGAAGCTCTTGGACTAGGATTCAGTGTAACGAAGTGTGGATTGATGGTATTCAATGATCCCTGTGATCAGACGGTGTCCATACAAGGCCAAGAAATACCGAGGGTAAGCGAATACAAGTACCTTGGAGTATGGGTAAATGAGAGTGATAGATACATGGAGGTACAGGAAAAAGCCTCGGCAGCAAAAGGAAAGAGGAATGCGGCAATAATGAAGCACAGAGCGTTGTGGGGATACAATAGGTATGAGGTGCTTCGAGGTCTGTGGAAGGGTGTAATGGTTCCAGGGCTTACTTTTGGGAACTCAGTGGTGTGCATGAGGGCAGAGGTGCAATCGGGAATGGATGTAAATCAAAGGACTGTGGGACGCCTCGCGTTGGGTGCTCACGGGAATACGACAAACGAGGCTGTAAAGGGCGATATGGGGTGGGCAGGTTTTGAGGCGAGGGAAGCGCAGAGCAAAATAGGGTTCGAAGAAAGGCTAAGAAATATGAAGGAGAGTAGATGGGCAGAGAAGGTGTTCCGTTATTTGTATAGGAAGAGCGTGGACACACAGTGGAGAAAAAGAACTAGAAGACTCACTAGTAAATATACGGCTGGTATTGTAAGCCATATGTCAACAAAGAGCGTTAAGGGAAAAGTCAGGGAGGCGGAGAGGATTTACTGGATGGCAGCTACGGAGAAAAAACCGGCTTTGAGTAACTACCGAAAGGGCAAAAATGAAATAAGGAGGGAGGCATTTTACGATAATTCAAGGGGAAGCGCTTTACTGTTTGAAGCGAGATCGGGTTGCCTTAGAACGCGTAGTTATAAAGCAAGATTCAGTAAAGAAGAAGAACAATGCACATGCTGCGGGAAAGATAAGGAAACGGCGGAGCATGTTCTGATTGAATGTGGAGATATCCACCCAGGTGTACGTTTGGGCACGAGCCTACAGGAAGCCTTGGGTTTTAGGGACAACAATGGAAAGCTGAACACACCCGCGATTGAAATAAGTAAGAGACGGTTAGAGTATTGGTGGCAGAACATTAGAGAGAAAGGACAAAAATAAATATTGGAAAAATAAAATATGGACAGTGTGCCGTAAATGGCAGAGAACTTAAGCTGAAAATTTACCTTTTTTTCCATTAAGATAGAATTTATCGAAGTAGAGGCATTAGGCCAACATCAAAAAAGAAAAAAGGTTTTTTTTTGTCGAGCCTGGTGGCATACTTGTCACCACCCCGTTATAAAGGGGACGCTCATAGCATCCATCCATCCATCGAATATATGATGAAAAGATGCAAGATGGTGGTACTTGGAGCGTTGAATAGATGGACGAACGGACACACAGACAGATGCATGGATGGACGCATGAACGGATGCATGGACGAACGCAGGGACGGACGCACGCACAGATGCATACACGGACGGGCGAATGGACGCATGGACGGTCACACAGACGGACGCATGGACGGACGGAAGCAAGAACGAATGGACGGACGAGTGCTTCGCCCCACTCTCCATCATTCACTCCGTGGATATGCTGCCATTTTTTGTTTCAAATCGCACTCGCGTTGAGGTCGCAATAATTGGTTGGCAGATCTCGGAACGCATATATTGAAAGGCTTCATTTTTGATAACCTCATTGCGGCGTCGCAGACACCGCTAGTTCACTTTTGCGCAAAGAAAGGTCGTGAAATCCTGTCGGCATAGTTAGATTCGCGTGAAGCGTTCACATGCTGCCTTTGTGGCAGGGTCACCTACTTGCGCACCCCATCTCGCGATTGCTTTCAAACAGTTGTCAATGACACGTATAACTACGACGATGATTATCGTATTTGTAAGTCGTGACTTTTGATTCCAACTTTTCAGCTGCACGGCGCTCAAACAGTAGTTCTCTTTACGCTAGAGGCTGAATGCAGCAAACTTACCATCTTAGAAACAGTGCAACGTTGATTTCATTGCTACTGATGATCTACCCAGAAACGCAATAAAACTTCTCAGCCGAAGCCCCCATGGCTGTCGTCTTCTCTTTCTCTTTAACCATACCCGTTTGATTCTGTCTGCACAATTTGTAGCTCTAAAACATGCTAAAAGGATAAATGTCGTGGCGAATTCTGCTTATCACCTTGGCATGCCATTTCGTCCAATCGTCACAGCGCCGGGGTCATCTGCCGAACCCGAACCCCCGTATTCACTAACTCTGCTCGACTCGAATTTCGTGTTTCACTGCGTGTTACAATGACGTGTTACAATGACGCAGTTACAATGACGTGTTACAATGACGTGTTACTTTCGTGTTACAATGATGCGGCGCTTCCCGAGAATCGCTGCAGATTTTCGCTCCATGGTCTCCGATATGGCCGATACGTAGTGACTGGCTGTGCCCAGAGATGGCGGTCTTATCGACTTTTTCAATTCAAAGTTATACGCGTTCGCGGAAGGGACGTCTAGTATGCGGGGGTAAGATATGCTATCATTGACGAGACAAAGTAAGCTCGCCTTCATGCTTTGCCTGCGACGCTCAAGAATATCGCCTGATGCGACCACACGAGAGATGAGCGCCGGACCTAGCAGGACAAAGCCAGTTCATAGCAGTTCTTTCGCTGACGTTAACTAGGGCAGTTTTCAGAAGGTAACGCTTGGCTCTCTGGCGAGGTCTGACTACTATCAGTGTGGTGGCTTCTCATTTAATTGTGAGTATTCTTTATACTTAATTCGACTTTTCAAGTCGTTGATTACACAGTCGTACTGTTAAGTATAGGAAACGCCGTTACTCGACTGACATCTTAGTTGTGCGAGTTATTGGAAATGATACTCTTCCGATTAATCACGGTGCTCAAGGTGAACTTCACAGGAAGTCGCCGTGAGCTTCGTGTGTAGCGCTTTTGCAGCAATTGGACTACGCGGTTCCCTGCAGAAAAAGCCAGGCTTACGTGGCGAGAAGACGTTGTCCAGAAAATGCCTTATAATAATTGACGGTTAGGGTGTTGTACAGCCGGAGGGTCTATAGCCTTAGATTTGCAGGCAATTGCCCCGCCCTGTTTCCTCTTTGCTAGATGTATTCAACTAATGCATTTTTTTGCTTTTAATGAGATGAAAGCTACGTTTCGACGGAAGCCCGGCGAAACGTGGAACACTGTTTGTCCGTGTATTCCTGGCGCCTAAGACGCGTTTTTATAGCCTGGGGATCCGGCATCAAGCTTTAAATATGATCAACATTTGGAAGTGGACTAAACGTTCGTGTCTGCATACGTGTCTACGAAAAAATACCGGGCGTTCTCGTGAACAGATAAAACAACTAACCACGTGCGCGCGCCCACACACTATAAAACGTTTTCTAAAGGAACTGCGCAGTTACCCCTAAAGTGGCTCTTCGCTCCTCCGTAAGCCAAAATGAGTGCAAAATATTGCTTACGGCATGGCAAAAAGGGGCACTTTACTCCTTGTGGAGTAAAAAGACCGTTTTCTAGGGTAACTGCAGGATTGTTCACGTGTGCGAACGACCCATCAGTGCCTACAGATGCCTGTTTCCTTTCAGACGGTGCCGTAGTGCATTGTGGTGTAGTGGCTATAGTGTATGTGCATGCTAACGGAGTGGTTGTGAGTTCGAATCCAGTGTGTTTGCTGTAAATTTCCCGAAATGTATTTCTGAATGTGGGGATCGCACATCGATTGTACAACTAAAAAAAATGTCTGCACGCTCTTCGAAAGGCTGCTTAAGTCAATATAAACTGATTTTTTTTTTGCGCAAAAAAAACCTGTTGCTCCTTTGCGGGGTAACTGCGAGAGCGCGGTTACTTCATCGCTCCCAAAATGGTGCAGTGGCTGTGGCTGGTTAGTTACTTCTCTAAAGGAGCACCCTCGATAGCCCTCCTTCTCCTTTACTTTTTAGCGTGCACGCGCGCGCAAACTTTTAATTTATGCCGTTCAGACAAAAACCGCTGGCTTACCCGAGCTCAAGTTATCGGCTACATGCTTCAAGCATTTACGATGCACCGATGTTCTTCACAGGCCTGCAGTAATAGCTTGAAAATGACTCCGGCTATACATGTACAATGTTCAAGAGATGTTTTACCGTCGAATAAAAGTGAATAGGATGATGAATTTTTCTGACGCTGGCACGAACCCACTGCAGGTAATAATAAGCCGCGAGATCTCGCGCCACGTGACCTTAGAAGAAGAAGAAGAAGTAGACGGTACCTGGAACGCTACAGTGTTTCAACGTGCTGCAGACTCCTGTTCATTGAAGGCCTTAACCACCTCACAAAATTGTCCTTGCGGTCTGAAAGGTTCTTTAATGGGCGGACATCGAAAGAAGCATGGCACCCGCCCTCGTTCACAAGCTTCACGTGGTTCTGTGCCCGAAGACGAGGTGCAAACAGCAGGTACGATGGCTGAAGCGACAACTTTGACAAAGAAATCGTCCGTGCCAAGAGAACGGTCATCTAAAGGGCGAATAGCTAAGCCTTCGCAAGACCATCGACCGGTTGAAGCTCCAACAGTCGTTGCCGATGCGCAGGTTCAGAAGCTGACCGAGGTGCCGCCCCACGCCCTGCTTGCTGTAGCCAAGTTTAAGGCGGGGACAGGCAGCAAAGGGGAGACACGTTTTCCGTTGCCATTGGGATCGTCAACAAGTGTGGCTGGGACACAAGCGGCATCAGAGCAAGCAGCACAGCGTACTGCCCATGAAAGTCGCCCTTCAGGGCTGCAAGAGGTCAACACGAGAAAGACAGACGGATTGGGAGCTGCGCCAGCCAATGTGTGCTCTGCTGTCCTCGTCATATCCGCGTTTGTGACTTTCCTGACCATTAGCGAAGTGATACACTTATCCAGTCACGAAGGCCGCTCCGCCTTTTGCTGTCCGAGCGATGTTCAGACTCTCGCGCTCTACGCCAATGCCAGCGTCGACCCGTGCCAAAGCTTCTTCGACTTTGTCTGCTCCAACATCGTAGCGCAGCGAAGCCGGACGACCCGACCGACAGCGTCTTACAGCACTTCAGCTCTTCCGTTTCGATTGAATCCGAGCTTCGAGCTTGATGTGCTGATGGCGGCCAATGGCTCCAGAAGCGAGGTGAGCACGTTCTTGAGGTCCTTCTTCGACTCGTGCTTAAATACGGACACCAATGCCCAAAGTATTATAAACGAGGTCGGAGAAGCCCTCGTTCAAATCGCTGGAGATCACCTGCGAGACATGAGGCCCGTGAGTGCTGTCGCGTACCTGCTGCTGACGAACATCAAGTACGGTATTCCATCGGTTGTTTTGGTTGTATTCAAAGAGCTAGACGAAATTTTATTTGCGCAGAATCGGCGCGAGGGATGCCAGACATCCGACAACACGCTGGAAGCATGCGTAAACTTCTCTGTGGCGAAGCTTAATCGAATGTTTAAGAAAGGAACTAAGCCTAATGAAGTCGCTGCTTATGCCACTTCGGCGGAGAAAGTTTACCAAAAAGACGCCGTTCTGGAGAGCTACGCAGGCGCGAACGCTACCGAGCTTTTGAAACGATGGCACGTAACGACAGCGCTGAAGGCGATATCAATAGGCCTCAATGAAATTACGCGCGTCGACATCATCGGTACACGCGGGATCGACGCCCTGTTTGGAATGTTAAACACGTCTAGTGGTGACCCGGCGGCAGGGTACTTCCTCGCATCGAGCACGTGCAACCTCATTATGGACCTACAGTGGGATTCAACGCTGTCGAGCAAGATTTCTGCGTGAACTTAGTAGATCTCACGCCAAACGTGCGGAACGCAATGTACGCGGTAGAATTTATCACTCCCGAACGAAGTCAGCAGGTCACCCGTGTTGTCAACGCCATCATCAAGACGATCAAGTCGGAGTGCACGTTGAGCTCGATATTTCGCGCCGAAGACGTGTCACTCTTGAAGACGTTCTTTGACAGCATGACCCTTGTGTTGCCCCAGATGTCCAGTCCCTCGAGCATCGCGGGCATCCACTTCGCGCAGAGCTTCGTGCAAAAACTTCTCAGAGGCCGCGCGTCGGAACACGAGACTCGTCTGGGCTTGGCTCAGCGTGGCTTGCCCTTCGAAAGCGTGGGAGCTCCCGGGCGTGATTATAACTATGTGGCGCTCCAGAACGGAGACACAATTGTAATCTCACCAGTGCTTTATTCTTTCATGCGACTTGATCCGACGCACACCGACATCTTCAACACTCCGGTTATCGCTCAAGCCTTGGCTGAATCCATCTGGACGTTCGTTTTACGAGATTCCGAGCTGTTGTGGTCTCGCGCTGCGAGGGCTGGCATCGAAGGCCTCGTGAACTGCTTTCAGGACAGATACTTGATGGCAGTCAAGACGTTGGACACTCGGGAGGACGAACTAGAGGTTGTCGCTGCGTCGTTGGCTCTCTCATCCGTCGGGAAGAGTTTCGAGGAACGTGACTGGTACAAGGTGGAGCCGGCGTGGCCACATTGGAGCATGTCGCACAGTCGGTTCTTTTACATGCGTGAGGCGTTTTACCGCTGCCCGATGTATTCGAGGCCCGCGGGGAAAGATATCGTGGACGTACCTCTGATGTACGACAAGGCCTTTTCCAGAGCATTTCAGTGTCAGGGAAATGATCGAATGGCAAAAATACGCGGGTGTGCGTTGACTCAAACGTAACATCGTTTTCAATATAATGACGTTATTTTCTTCTGTAGCCTTGCAGTACTTTTAAGCATTAGGTTGCCACGATGTACCGTGGACGTGAATGTTTGCAATATAGCTGCTGCATATGCAACATGCACCTTGAGTGCCGTTGACTGACAGTGGCTTGCCACGATTGTGATGCGTTTTTTTTGCGCAGAGAAGCAAGGTTTTTCGAAAGTGTCTTACATCGTTAGTGCACTGGGCAGTGCGCGTAATATGGGAAGTTATGAGCGCTGTGTCTCCGCCGCGCTAGCTCGTAAATTTAGTTTATGTGTTTGGGACATCAGTCCCACGCCTTCTGAGCAAATGCGCATCAGTTCAAAATGCCTATAGAAGTCTTTTCCACGATTCACATGACATTATTGAATAAATAAGTGAAGTATTTTAACTTGTAGTGGAATACTGATCAGTGTAATACTGATCAGTGACTCACTGCCACAGCTGAAACCAAGTTTTTGCACAAATCAGCTATTTTTTACGCATACAATATACCAATCGGAAACGGAAGGCATGTGTGTCAAAGCGTGTGTGAGAACTGAGAATATCAAACGAGGCCGTCTGAGCGATGCTTGTTATAAAACGTGTACATTTTGTTGTGCGTTTTTTAATACCATATTCTTTACAAGTCATGGAAAGAAGGTAAAAGCAAGAGGGACGTAAAAGTGGAGAACGCTAACTCACTTGAAAAGAAATAGCGAAACTGGACGATTTAGTAGACTATAAGCAGATTGTTTCTAGGCGTTGGTATGACATACCTGATGCCACACAGAATAGGCCGCACAAATAACGCCTGGCTAAAACAACTTCGCCAGCAAAAAACAAAGAGAAAAAATTGAAAGGACGCTTAAGCTTCGCCTTCAAGAGTAGACTGCGATAGCGTAATCGGGCCTTGTGCGCATTGCCATCTGCACTGCTACCCTGCTTCGGTTTTCAGTGCGTGGCTCAACCGCGCCGTTAGATAACGAAGGAGTGGGCGTGTATAACATTGGCCGTTTCAAAGTATCATCGAATGCCTATTGAAAGTTCAGTTAAGTGCCCACTACGTCATAATAATTTCTTTTGCAAATAAATGAAGGGTCATCCTCCACGCGTCCATAAGGCCCTCTTGAGCTGTTCACTTTGTTGACGGTTCTGGTGCTGAGGATTTATTACGCCTGAGCGCTTGATGATGGGTGGACATTTAAAACACTCACTCGTTGCTCAATTCGCATCTTTTGACGCATGACGCAATTGTACGCTTCTTCCCCGCAATATATGAGGTGTTGAGGAGATGCTGTAGTGTGGTGTTCATTTAGTTTCGTTTTAAGTTTCGGTTCATGTTTGGATTTTGATGTGGCGCCTCGTGCGGTTTGGGGACGTTCAAGGCAGACGTTCTTCTCTCGACTATCTGCGCTCAAGTCATGGGTGGCTGCCACTGACAGCGTCGCCGTGCTTCGGCGCTTCGTCCTTCTTCTTCGTCGGCGTCGCGGCCAGCTCAACCTTGACACAACAGGAGATTCTTTCTCCTACATGACAATCGTGCAGGTTTTTTTTCCAAAGGAGTTTACACAAAAATCTTGTGGCTCTATGGTAGACATAGCTTGCAATCGATACTCACTCCGACCTTGAAATTTCAAATGCGAACCTTCCTGTAGTCGAGCTCAATCTGGTGTACGGGATGACTTCCCTTCGTGCGCATGCGTGTCCCTTCCCCTCTCTCTCATCTACTCTTCCCCTCTCTCTCATCACCTCCCTTGCCTGGTGACGCCGACGCAGGCAGTGTCTGGAAGCGAGTTTTGATTGAAAAGACTGACTGCTGACGCTGCACAACCGTTCACTGGTCCCCTCGTACATACAGGCGCTGGATCTTGACCTCCAAGGTAGTCGGGTACCTGTCGGAGATTTCACCTTAGCGTTCTTCAACTATAAAAATTCGTAGCGAGTGTGTTACCTAAACACGGACGGCGGGTATCTGTTTCCGATAGGAATCTCCTGTCTCTCATTGCCCATTAGCAGCGATGGGCATGTTCCAATAGAAAACATTGGTCCACCAGTGCGTGCTTTGCGTCTCCCTAGGTTTTCTTCCTGAGCAACGCCGCGATGAGTGCCAGTGTCAACGTCGCCGCCAGTGTAAGCATTAGCGCCCGTGCTTCGCATGTACACATGGTTCTTCGTTAGCAGGAGTTAGTGTAATTTTTTATTATTTCATTTGAATCTTGATTTTTCAGTCACATACAAGATGATGGTCTTTTGCTCAATACCAACGTGACCGATGCTGACGTCGGTATTTCTGCGAAACAAGCTCTTTGACACTATCGCGATCTCCCACCACAAGAGCTCCCTGATCTATTCTACCAGTCCACAACGGTTCCAGAAAACTCATGGCTTAGAAAAGCTGTTCTAGCTCAATATACGGTGTTGAGTGGTCGGTTGAGTCCTGGTGGTGCCCCACTATGACGCAACTGGCTGTGAAAAGATGCCCATGAATAGTAATAGAAAAAATAAAAATAAGGTTAACATTAATTTAGAGATCACACAATGGTGATTCTTCAATTTATCTATGGAGTTTTACAAGGAGTTTCTTGAGAACAATATTTTTTTCTGAGCATGCACCCTAGGAATCAGGATAGATGACGGAGAATGATTGTCCAACATCACAATTGCTTTAGCGTACTTTGGCGCTATTCGGTAAGTTGTGCAAATATAACCTTGAGTAATTTGTTTCATTTTGTTTTGTCATTTACAGTAAATTACATTTTTATCAATTTTAATATTTGACATCTTTCTATGTTTCTCTCACTGCATGCTGCTTTATCAGATGCCATAGCGGGTAATAGTTATTATTTCGAAACGAGAACGAGGTTGCTGTTCAAACGTTGCCTTTTCGATTCGGCGAGGAACCAATTTGACTTGCTGAAACACGCTGTTGGGAGCTGCCAAGCCAATCAGGAAGCCTCCATCGCCATGGCCAAGCGCCAGAAGAAAAGCGCTCCGAGCTCCCACTCCTCTCACTCTCACTCGCGAAGGCCATCGTCCCAACCGGCAGAGTTAGCAGATGTTGAGGTAACTGAGTCGTCATCTTCACCATCACCGGGCAGCGCAATGTTGTCGACTGGAGGGAAGCCAAGTGAAGATCACCACAATCCAGACGATGCTTCGATATCCGCTAGCGATGCTCGACGCCGGAAGAAAAAAAGCGCTTCGCGCTACCAGCATGACCACCCAGGAACGTCGTATCAACACCCGGAGTCGGTAGATGCCGTGGCAAGTGCATCGTCACCCCAGTCATTAGACAGTGTAACCGATCGGTCACCTGTGACAGGCGTGAAACCAGCGCAGGATCATCAGCCAGAAAAAGCTTCGAAAGCCGCTGACGGTGCTCCACTCCGAGGGCCAACTCAACCGTCTTCTCGCCTCCTAGCTGAAGCGGGCGCCAAGTTCAAGGCACTGAAAGGCCGAAAGGAGGCACAAGTCCACCCGCGTTTGGCGTCGACATCTAGCTTGGCAACAGGTGCGGTCCTAGCGCAATCAAAATCTGCGCCAAAACATGACCACGCTGCTTCCCCGGCCTCTGGCCGTTCAATCGCTGCTCCGGCGCCACCTGCGGTCATTATCAACCAGCCAAGCGAGGGAGTTGGAGCTGCTCGAGCGATTGCGTGTGCAGCGTGCATCGTCATCTCCGCGTTCATAAGCTTCATAGTCATCAAGGAGGCACTGCAATCTTCTATGAGATATCGCTCGTCATTCTGTTGTCCTAGTGACGTGGAGGCGCTAGCACAGTACGTGAACGGCAGCAGCGACCCTTGCGACAGCTTCTACAACTTCATCTGCGCCGGCGTTGTAGGCAGGCGCTCTGATGAATCCATGCCGATGGCCATGTACTTTTACCCCGGGCCTCCACGATTGAATGCGAGGTTTGAGTTGGACGTGCTCATGGCGAGGAACGGGACGAGGAGTGAGGTGAGCACGTTCTTGCGATCGTTGTTCGACTCGTGCCTCAACGCAGACGCCGACGAGAAGACCACCCTGGTGGAGTTCGAGGCAGCCCTCATTCGCATAGCGGGTGACCAGCTGCGAAGCATGACTCCAGCAAACGCATTCGCGTTCCTGCTGCTCACTAACGTGAAGTACGGGATGCCTTCAGCAATTCTGATAGCCTTTCAGGCATTCAGTGCTATCTTAGTTGCGCACAATACCCGCGAGGGCTGCCATTTGTCCGATAAATTATTCCAAATGTGCCTAAACTTCTCCGTGGTAGAGTTGAACAAGATCTTAGGCTGGGAGACGAACATTAGTGACGTCAATGCTTACATCGGTTCCTTAGAGAACACTTCTGACAAAGACATTTCTATGGAACGTTTCTCGGGCAAAAATACTAGTGAGCTTTTCGAGAGGTGGCAAGTAGAGCCTGCCTTGAAGGCAGTATCCGTCGGTTTCGGTAACATCACGCGTGTTGACGTCAGAGGCTTGCCTCAGATCGACTCACTATTCGGGACGCTCAGTGTTGCTGACACACCGAGCAGGCAGGCAGCGGCAAGTTATTTTCTTGCTTCGAGCGCATGCAATGCCCTGATAGATCTGCAATGGCGTCCATCACCATCGATGCCAACCAGAAAAGCGTTCTGCATGCGCCTAATGGACCTCATGCCCAACGTAAGGAATACGATGTACATAGTCGAATTCATCACTCCCGAAAAGAACCACCAGGTAACTCGAGTGGTAAACTCTGTCATCGAGACCGTGAAGTCAGACTGCATCTCAAGCTCGGTGTTTCGACCCGAGGACTCTGCCCTGTTGAGGACTTTCTTTGATAGCATGACGCTCGTGCTGCCTCAGGCGATAAGTCCGTCGGGCGTCAAGGAAACGCACTTCACAGAAAGCTTCCTGGAGAAGGTGCTCAGGGGTCAGGCTTCGGAGCACGAAACTCGCTTGGAACTGGCTAGTCGTGGTCTTCCTTTCGAAAGCGCCGGCGCTGCCTCTCGGGACTACAACTACATACAGCTCCTGAGTGGCGATAACATCATCGTCTCTCCGGTGCTGTACTCTCTGGTGCGAATCGACCCTGCGCACACTGACGTCTTTAACACGCCGGTCATCGCGTTAGCTCTGGCCGAATCCATCTGGAGCTTTATCTTAACTGAAGCTCGACTGTGGTCACCCGCTGCGCGAGCCAATATAGGCGCTCTCGTTCAGTGCTTTCGTCATAATTACTTGACGACAAGCAAAGAGGGGCGAGACATCGAGGATGAAATCGACACTGTCTCCGCTTCCTTGGCACTTTCGTCAGTGCTCAAAAGTTTCGAGGAAGCCAACTGGTACAGAGTGGAGACTGCCTGGCGCTACTGGAGCTTGTCTCACAGCCGCTTCTTTTACATGCGCGAGGCATTCTACCGCTGTCCCTTGTCGTTCAGCATCACGGGAAAGGACAACGTCGACGTTCCTCTGATGTATGCCGATGATTTCTCCAGAGTGTTTCAGTGCCAGTCCGGAGATCGAATGAAGAATAGAAAGGCTTGCCGGTTCGTTTAGGACTGTGGATACTACAAAGTTTTAGACATCCACAGCCTATGCGTGCCGTTGTGATGATAATTGATACTGAAGGGGAAAGTAACGTTGCTTTGACACCATTTTCGAGGAAGCCAAAATATCGAATACTCAGAAGTCTTCGTGTTATCTTCCACTGATTTCTGTAACGCATAATGATACTCAACAGAGTACCAAAATAATAATTTTTTCTTGTAGTCACGAAGCTTTTGGTGAATTTGCGCTGTTTCAGGGCAGGATGCATAATGCGGCAAATGATGGTTGGTGATGAATCACAACTGAACCTCTGGTTTTTGCTTAGCGAGCCGTTCTCATTTGGTTATATAATAACTAGTATGGCAGTATCAGTGAAACTAAGTTTAAGAACATTTTTAATTTGTAAGATAATATACAATATGACAATAAGCGTAAGATACTCTCAACATTATATATGACAATTATTTGCTGTTAAGTGACCGGCAGCTTGCTTCGCGAATAACTTATTGCTGATTTCGGTGCTTGGCCACATAAGGCTGAATGGAGAACAGCCAGGCATGAAAGCGAGAAATACACGGTACGTTATATATTGTAGCCATCAAGTTTCGAGTGTGCTATGTACGATTCTTCGAAACGAAACGCGTCGGTTTGTGGTTACATAATGCGCGCATACCTTTAATATTTCATGCCACAGTAGCGTAATATAGGCCTGTACTCTGATATGGGAGCCCACGTAACTTAATAGCCAAACTTGCTTATACAAATCACGCATACCAGTTGTTATACTCACGGGTTTTGCTGCCGTGTTTCATTATGTGAGCCTCGTATACGCTTAGAGCATAAACATTGAAAATATCCGGAAGCTACCTTAGTCCATCACTTAGGTGTCTGAAAGTGCATTCCTTTTGTTGGTGTATTCCTGTTGTTAGTGTATTTCTGTTGATAGTGCATTGCTGTTGAAAGTCTGTTCCTGGGAATTCCTGTTGTCCTGCCAGCGCTGGATTGAATAGCGCTGATGGTTGAGACAACCAGCAGAAAACGATAGAAAACGAGAGTGAGAGAAAGAAAGAGAAAGAGAGCAATTCTAAGGGTAAAATATTTCTTCGGGAGATGAGATTGGAAACTTCGTAAGCATGTTCATCCCTTCTTTAGTGCAGGGGAGCAAACGAGATGTGCGTCTGGTTAACCTCCCTGCCTTTCCTTGCATCTTCATCTATCTCTCCTAAGCATGTTCGAAAGGCGAGTGTCTTGCACTCGACTATCCAGGCACGCTAGCTGAACACTCCTTATAACAAGGGCCCAGAAAAGGGAAGTCAGTGTCCGAAGAATATGTGAGAGTGAGAAGGGGAGAACGGGAGAAAGGTAAGAGTAAAGCATATTATAGAAAGAGAGAAATAAAGAAATAGGGAGAAGTAACACATAGAAGTACTTGCTTGCAACATTTGGTATCTATTCCTCGTTACGTTATCGCGCACGGCTGGAATACTAAGGCTGGGAGGACTAAGAACCACACGAAGGGAAAACAAATAAAAAATAAAACGCAAGCTCAAACTTTTAAACTGCGTTTATTGGACGGACACATACCACTTGCATATTGGTATTGTACAGTTTAAAGTTTTGTAAACGTTTTTATTACGCGATTGTATAAATCTGTCGACCCAATAATTTCAGCTGAAAATTTTCTGTTGATGTGGTTCTTCGTCCTCTATGTCTTGTCATCTAAGTGGTGCGCAGTAACGTAATAACTGATAATTTAATAATAATAATAATAATAATAATAATAATAATAATAATAATAATAATAATAATAATAATAATAATAATAATAATAATAGTAATAGTAATAGTAATAGTAATAGTAATAGTAATAGTAATAGTAATAGTAATAGTAATAGTAATAATAATAATAATATTAATAATAATAATAGCGGTTGGGGTAGTTGACGTACGAAAACTACCATATGATTATGAGCAACGCCGTAGTGGAGGATTCAGGAAATTTAGACCACCTCTGCTTCTTTAACATGCACCTAAATCCAACCAATCGGGCCTCAAGGATTCTCGCCTCTATCGAAAATACCCGGTACCTATCGTCCTGAACCGAGAGAACAGGGGTTCGACTATACTGGTTGATTGAAATCCATAAACCCGTTCATCCTGGTTTTGTCTTGTGTTCGTGTGCATTTTACCGACATCACATCCGTGATGGAAATGATGTCAGTGAAGTCTTGGTGGACACCGGCACAAAACACTAACGTGCTAAAATATATGGCGGGATAATCACAAGGCAGCTTAAGGGTTCTTAAAAATTCTGGACAGCTGCCTGCAGCTGCAATGGATTATGATTCGGAACGTTTTGTAAGCCGTTTAGCGTTGATTGATTTGACTGATATAAGAGATTTAACAACCCAAAACCATTACATGATTATCAGAGACGCCGTAGTGGAGGGCTTCGAAAATTTCGACCACCTAAGGTGCTTTAACGTGGACCCAAATCTGAGCACACGGGACTACACCTTTTTCGCCTCCATCGAAAATGCAGCCGCCGTTGCCGAAATAGGATCCCGCGACCAGCGGGTCAGCAGCCAAGTACCTTAACCACTAGAACACCATGGCGGGGCGGCGTGTTTAGCAATATCGCCAAAGTATTTTTAAGTTCGGTGGTATAGGTGCAAGCATCTCATGCTTATGCCGAAACGCATAGCTTGTAATAAAGCCTTTTTATGCGAGTTTCGTAAGCGCCCATGTGATAGGAAAAGGGAAAATGTAGAGTGTTTTGTTCTTAGATTTCGCAATCATTGAGTTGTTGGATCAGTGCAACGCGATGAGAAAAGTACCTCTCTACTTTTGTAGCAACAATCTGTAAAGCTACACTGTTTTACTGAAAGAGAGAGAGAGAGAGAGAAACGAAACTGGTGACACAGGGATTTATTTCCCATGAACTTAAGGAGTGTCAGTGGGACAAGAAAGAACCATAACGAAAAGTTTTGGTGATGCAGTGTCCGTGCTGAAGTACTACAACCGATATACAACGTATCGCCTGAGAGGATTGAATGTTTGTTTTAGCGGAACACGAGCGCTTTCATTCAGCACACAAGGCATTAAAGACACACAGTATCACGAAACTTTTTCTGAATAACGCTAATAGCTAGGGTTGAGAAGACACGAGACCACGCCGTACTTCCTGAAAACAAACTGCGCAATGTAAACAGCTCGAAGCACTAATGCGGATGCAGATGCAATCACTGCGCAGCGGATTACACCGTGGCCGCGCGTACCACGCTTTGAGTGTGTTGCATTCCAATCACGTCGCAGTTCAGGATTTTGCATTTCGTTTTAAAGGGAGGCACATGCTCTCACTATTCGCGATTCATGTGCCTATGCGCATGTGTTTTTGTATGCGGCAATGATTTCACTGCTAATGCGTGCTCTTTTGCGTTTGTTTGGGTCAAATGTTGCGAAATATTAAAACGCAAAATAACTACAGATAGCTGGGAACGAAAAAACAAAAGAAAACAAAAAGAAGCAATTTAAGTAAAGCTCAGTATGAGAGAGAGAGAGAAAGAGGTAAGGTGAAAGTAAACTTTGATTTTTCTAAAGAAGACCGTGTAAAGTGTGCGGAAGCTTCTGCTCAAGACTTAATAAATTTTGTTACACGTCATCTTATAAAAACTGGGGGACGCTTCAAGCTCACCTATCTTTATGGCTAGTGCAAGAGTGGGTATACAAGAGGAGAAAATTATAAAAAAGCGCTGAAAACTTCTGAAATAAGTACAATGAGAAGTCAGAGGAAGAGAAAAAAATCAGAGCACATCCACGGAGTGAATGATGATGAGTGGGGTGAAGCAGCCATCCATCCATCCATCCATCCACCCGTCCGTCCGTCCGTCCATCCGTAGGTGCGTCTTTCGTCCGTCCGTCTGTGCATAAGTTTGTCCGTTCGACCTTGCATGCGTCTGTCTGTCTGTCTGTCTGTCTGTCTGTCTGTCTGTCTGTCTGTCTGTCTGTTTGTCTGTCGACGAGAACAAGCCGCCGCGGTTCTTCACGCACGCAGCTCCGCTTCATCTATGCCCCACCAACGATGTGACACGTACGGTGAGGATCCAGGAGGCTCAGAGAGGCACTTGCTCTTCGCGCACCCAGGCACAGCCCGCGCAGCAGCCAGTCGGATAGTAGCGGTACACCGCCATCCAGAATATTCTGAATCAACTGCAGTTTGTATATGGATGGATGGATGGATTGATATGGCTATAGCTTATAGATCGGGCGGTGGCTAACGCCACCAAGCCGTAATACTTAGTGGACCAAAAACTTTTTATTTTTTCCTTTAAATAGTGAGGTTGAGGACTCGTACTTTGTAGTTAAGGGTTTAATTTTCACTCGTGCCTTGACTTTAGCCACCAGTCAGATAACCTCCTTCTAGTAAATTCTACCCGCTTAAAGTTTATTTTGCCCTCCCTGTCCCTAAACCCCAGTGCTTTGAAAAACTCTGCGCTATCATCCTGAATTATAGGGTGAAGACCTTTACAGAACATTATCAAGTGTTGGCTCATTTGTTCCTTGCCGGCAACCTAGGAAGTCCCGCAATGTTCGTTTTAGCTTTGCCTCCGCTTTTGCTGGATCCTTGTGCCCTAGACCAATCTTTCTACTTCTAGGTTCGGTTATTTCACTCATTCTGCTCTGCTGTGGTGACGTGGAATCTAACCCTGGTCCTAAGATCGATAATGTTCTCGCCCTAATGAAAGACTTTCACGATGAAACCACAGCTACTTTGACCACGATGAAACATTCAATCAATAGTATTAATTCAAGACTCTGTGCAATAGAAAATAACCTGAGTAAAATGTCACAAATTGAAACAAAGTGTGAGAATGTAGGCGACTCTGTGCGCGAAGTGAAGACAAGCATCACAAAGGTAAACGATCAATTATTTGACGTAGTTGATGATATCAATAACAGAATGCGAAGGAACAACTTGATTGTCAAGGGCATAGCCGAAACAGAAAAGGAGGGGTACGTAGAGTCAGAAACAATCGTGAAAGAATTCTTTGCAACTCACCTAGGCGTACAAACCGGGGACATCAAACGCGCTCACCGATTGGGTCAGCAGCGTGCGAATGTCGACCGGCCAATAATCGTAAAATTTCTCAACTTTAAATAAAAAATGGATGTTTTACGCAATTCCCATAAACTTAAAAAGCTAGAAAACCCAAAAATCTGGCTCGACGAAGATTTCTCCCCTAAAGTACAATTGGCGCGCAAAAAGCTTCGGGACTTCGTCAAAGCTACTCGCAATGATAACGAAAGCTATTCACTTCGCTTCAACCTCCTTTACTTCCGTAAAAACTCTTATAGGTATGAATCTAGCACAGATAGTATCGTCCAAGTACCCGCCAGATACCAAAATTTCGCAAATAATACTACGGGGGAACAGAACAGCGCAGGCGTTACCACAAACTATGGACCTGTAACGGCTTGACACAATGTATCCGCCAGACCATCATCCGCTAAGAAATCAACTGCGAATAAAAAGCTATCAATAATCCTTGCAAATCTTCGCAGTATATATAGCAAACTTGACGAACCTAAAGCCCTTATACACACGTGCAATGCTGATGTTATTCTTGGCACGGAGACGTGGCTAAATTTTGACACGGAAAACAGTGAACTTGGCTTCCCTGCGCAGCACACAATATTTCGACAAGACAGAGCCACTCGTCATGGTGGAGGGGTGATTATTGCCATTATGAAAGAATTTCGTCCTTTCGTCATAGTCTACGACCCGCCCTTTGAAATTACGTGGGTTGCGGCACGCTTGGGGCATGTACCGTGCGTCATAGGCGTGTGCTACAGACCTCCCTATAGTGGCCCAGAGTTTATTGAACACCTGAATGATTTCATTGATTATGTCTTAAACAAGCACCCAAACTCTGTTGCAATTCTTGGAGGGGACTTCAATTACCCCGACATAGACTGGTCCTCTTCCACTGTTAGCTGTGCTAGCCGTCGTCAAGAAAACCTTAACTTCATAAACCTAGCACATTTGCACAACATGTCCCAGCTCGTGACGGAACCAACACGCGGAAACAACATATTGGACCTAATACTCACTAACCAACCTGATGATGCACTCACTCATGTCCTGGAGGAAATCAGTGATCACCGCGCTGTACATTGCTCCTTATCTATCCCACTGCCCGATAAAACCATAATAGAAAAGCACATACTCAATTATGCACGCACCAATGTCGAGAAAATGAATCATATGCTGGAAGAGTTTACAGCCCAGTTCGAAGCCAGCTTTGCAAATCGCACTGCAAATGAAAACTGGATTAAATTTCGTGGCATAATAAAACGAATCGAAGACAGTTGCGTACCAAAAATGGCTATTAGATCAAACAAAAACGATGCGTGGTTCACACAGGATGTGAAAAGAAGTCTTAATAAAAAGAAGCGTGCATTTAGTTAGGCATCTTGGACAAAATCGACAGTAGACTGGAATAACTATAGGAATGTATCGAGAAAAACCGAAGCCATCATTAAAGAAGCCAAACATAAATTTTTCAATTGCACACTGCCTAAACTCCTCAAAACTGACCCTAAAAAAATCTGGCAAGTGGTAAACCCTAAAAACACTGATTCTCCGACCTTGCTAGACGGTAAGCAGGGCGGTTCTCTATCAGCTGAAGAAACTGTGGAAATATTCAGCGATCAGTTTGCATCCGTATCTTCAAATGAGCTTCCATTAGATTCCCTCGACCTACCAGAGACCGTCATTTATGATATTTTTCTCCCAATAGAAATAACCGAAAATGGCGTAGCACGTGCCATTGAGCGACTTGAGTACAAGACGAGTCCAGGGCCCGATGGCATTAGATCCAAACTTCTGAAATTATCCGCTAAAAATCATCATACCTATTGAAACTAATATTTCAGCAGTCACTGAACACAAGTTGTGTCCCAGATGATTGGAAGTTAGCATTAGTGGTACCTATAATCAAATCTGGGTTAAAATCATGTGCTAATAATTACCAGCCAATGTCTGTTACTTCTATTCCGTGCAAAATACTCGAGCATATTCTGTTTACGCACATCGTATCTCACCTCAATAAAATTAACTTGCTAATAGACAACCAACATGGCTTCCGCAATAACCGCTCGTGCGAAACTCAGCTGTTCGAATCGGTAACTGATCTTAATGATTCTCTGAATAACTCCCGCTACACTGACGCAATTTTTATAGATTTTGCTAAAGCATTTGACCACGTGCAACACAAAAGGTTGATGACTAAAATCTGTAATCTACAGTTAGACGATAAAACAACCCAGTGGATAAGCGGTTTTCTTACTAACAGGGTGATCAGTTAAGCTGAACAACGTTATCTCTACTCCCAGACCCGTCAAATCCGGGGTACCACAGGGATCCGTACTAGGCCCTCTGTTGTTTCTAGTCTATCTTGATGATATCGGATCTAATATTAACTCTTTACTGCGCCTCTTTGCAGACGATTGCGTAATTTATAAGGAAATCACCTAACCAAACGACGTAAACATCTTGCAGTCCGACTTAACAAAATTATCAGAATGGTGCCGTTTACGACAAATGGAAATAAATGTAAACAAAACCAAACATGTACGCTTTTCATCCGTTGCACATCCTTCGTCCAATGAGTATGTCATAAACAACTTGGTAATTCAGACAGTTCGATCTATGAAATATCTAGGTATTTTATTCCACGTTGATATAACCTGGACTAGCCACGTAGAATACATTACTGCGAAAGCACTACGGAAACTTGGTTTTCTTAAGCGCCGCCTGAAACTTGCAAACAAGGACACCAAACTTCACGCGCACAATACTGTTATCCGGCCAACCCTAGAATATGCTTCCATAGTTTGGCACCCCCACACAGCAACCCTTACTGATACTCTCAAAACTGTCCAAAACAAAGCCGCGCGATTTATTTTGTCATGTTATTTCCGCTACGAAAGTGTATCATTCATTAAGAAAAAATTAAATCTCCCCCCTCTTGTCATGCGCAGGAAATATTTCCGCCTATCTTTCTTCCACAAATTATATCACAGTGATTCGCCGTTCCGCCATACGTTCATTCACCCTGCTTTGTACATTTCCGCATGCTTTGACCATGATCATAAAATTGAACCTATATTTTCTCGCACAAAAAACACCAATACTCACCCCTTGTCTTAGCGATAACCGAGTGGAACGCTCTGCCTGCCAGCATTGTAACGCATACACAGCAATCATCCTTTCAATCTGCGTTATCTGCGTTCCTTAAATGTGTTGGACAAGTTTAGGCTTTGCTGTATAACGTATCGTGCAGCTTTTTCAATGTGCTCGCTTGTGAAAGCCTTGCTGTGTTATTTCTTGCTTATCTTGGTTGACGGACTGTGTAGCCTGTGCATGTTTTCTAGTTTTTTGCCTTCTTTTCTTGTTAAAAATTGCTGTTGTCACTGATTACTGTATGAAACCCCCCTTATGTAATGTCCTAGAGGCCCTTAAGGTATATAAATAAAAAAAAAGTATTCGGCAGTTTCCTCTTCCTCTCCACACGCATTGCATACCATGTCTACCTCTTCGTATTTGGCCCGATATGTCTTGGTTCGCAATACTCCCATCCTGGCCTCAAACAGTCGAGAACTACCCCGAGTATTATCATAGATCCTTTCCTTGCCAATTTTCCGCTTAAAAAATTGATAGATCTCTAGTGCGGACTTCTTAATCATGCCAATTCTCCACATATCGGTCTCAGCTTCCTTCACCTTCTTCTTAACCGATAATTCTTTTTGGTTTGGCTCCCTGCAGTTTTCTAAGTATTTACCAGTCAATTTTCTGGTTCGCTTCCTCCATTTTGTATCGACATTCTTCATATACAAGTAGCTGAATATTTTCCTAGCCCAACGCTCTCTCCTCATTTCTCTCAATCGCTTCTCAAATTTTATCTTGCTGCTAGCTTCCCTGCCCTCAAATGATGTCCATCCCCTATCACCTTGTACTCCCTGATTCGGTGTATTCCCGCGAGCTTTTAAGGAAAGCTTACCTATTCCACGTTGCTTAATTGCTAATCTTGCTTGAACTTCTGATCTCGTGCACAAGACCGCATTGCCGAACGTCAGACCAGGAACCATGACCCCTTTCCATATTCTCTCACAACATAATACCTATTGTAATTTCACAATGCCCTGTTTTTCATCACCTCTGCATTCCTGTTACCTTTAGTCGTCATGTATATTTCGTGTTCCCTTAGGTACTCGGTCCCATTGCTTATCTATACGCCCAGATATTTGTATTTACCTGTTATCTCTAGCGTGACCTCCTGTATTCTAAGCTCACTACCTTCATTATTATTAAAAATCGTGACTGCTGATTTTTCTCTACTGAATCTGAAATCTAACCTATCTCCCTAATTACCGCAGATGTCCATCAATCTCTGCAAATATTCCTGGTTGTCGGCCATTAGCACTATATCATCTGCGTACATCAATGCTGGTAGTGCCTGTTCAATGAGTTTTTTTTTGTTTGACGAAAGAGAGGTTGAAGCCCAGTCCATTTCTCTATAATTTGGCCTCTAATCCTTGTAGGTACATCATGAATAACAAGGGTGACAGAGGACACCCCTGTCTAAGCCCCCGTTTTACCACTGCTGGCTTGGATACCTGTTTTTCCCACTTCATAGCTGTTTTTCTCACTTCATAGCTGTAAATAAACCCATCACATTCGTAACCATGTCTTTACCAACACTTCATATGCAAACTATCCTACCCTCCCATATTAATTTTGGTCCACGCCAAGTTAATGGTGTGATCACGAGAGCACCCAGACGTAAGCGGCTAGATAGGTAGATAAATGGACACGCCGATAGACGCCGAATATGCTTGCCGTTCGCAAATAAATTCTTCTATTTAATAAAAAAATACAAACGAGGGTACGTTGGATGCATGGCAGTTTCTGGTAGATGTTGTCTCGGCAGGTGTTATGTAGTTGTGTGATGAATACTGCGGTGAATTGAAGAAAGTATGAAAAAATTTCTGAGACTCGATGTGGCATCTTTTAGAGAGTGGAGTTGAACCAAAGTGCGTTAGATGTCATGACGGCGAGAAATTAGTCATAGCATCTGTAAATGAAACGAAAGGCTTTTAGGTGTGAAGCTCCTTAGGTTGTTGGTCGTTTCCTCCTCATTCGTAGTTGTATTATGTAACCACCTCTAGTTCATGAATTGCTCACTAGATGGCGTTGTGTGTATCTCCTTGGAAATAATATCACTAGCTGACGTTAGTGGTTTTCTTATAGTTGACACTTTCGTATAGTGGACGAGCGGACAGACATATAGACGGACGGATAGATCGATAGACGCTTGGAGGGACGCATGGACGGACGGAACCATGGACGCACGCACGCATGCCCGAAAGGGCAGATTGACGCACACACGTAAGCACCCATGCACGCACGGACGGATGCACATTGCACGCTTCACCACACTCATCATTCACTCCATGGATATCCTGTGAATATTTTCTCTGGATAGATTCATTGCGTTTTATATCACCACCGATTTTAAAGGGGAACCATACAATGGCGCCATACTCAAAAATTAGTCTTTCATTTTTTTTGTTTGTTAGCAGTCTCGCTTCCTTTTGGGCTAAACGTGATGAATGGCTAAGATATCCGAATTTTTCAGAGTGTTGTTGCAAGTATGTCGATGTGATCAGACCATGATACGTTAGCGGAGAAAAAGAAGGCATATTGTGGCACCCGCTCTAGTACATAATTGTCGAACGAATAATAAACTATTAATTAGGGTGATTGATTTATATGTGAGGTTTAACGTCCCAAAACCGCCATTAGATTATGGGAGACGCTGTAGTGTAGGGCTCCGAAAATTTCGACCACCTGGGGTTCTTTAACGTGCACCCAAATCTGAGCACACGGGCCTACAACATTTCCGCCTCCATCGGAAATGCAGCCGCCGCAACCGGGATTCGAGCCCGCGCCCTGCGGTTCAGCAGCCGAGTACCTTAGCCACTAGACCACCACGGCGGGGCTATTTATGGGGCTTTACGCCTACTATGAGACATGGCAGCTGTCTTTTGAAAATTAATATTTATATTCCAATTTTCACACCGCCTACAAAAACCGAAGAAGAAGCACTGACTGTGAGATGATTCTAAGGTGAAATAATTACGAGATACAGAACACAACCATCCGTGTAAAGATAACTTTTAGTGGAAACCACGCCTGGTAGCTCGTTAATGTATACAACCGGAAAAGTAAGGGCCCTGGCACGGATCCCTGGGGCACTGCGGAAGATATGTTTGTTTCGGACGAATACAAAGTGTTCAAAGATACAAATTGTTGACGATTTTAAAGGAAACTGCTGATCCAATAAACAAGCAGCTGAATAGTTAGCAAAACATTGAGCTTATACAGTAGTTTTGAATGAATGAGAGAGTCAAATGCTTTGGAAAATTCAGGGAATAATGCGTCCGCATGATTGACTAAGTCAAGAGCTCAATATATTTCATGTTCGAATTCTGCCAGCTGAGTCCCGGTACTGAATGCGCCGGAAACCATGTTGTGTACTGGAGAGGATGCTGTTAGAATCCAGAAAATAGATGTGTTTAAAATATGTTTTTGTACTTTGCAGGAGTGAGGGGTTAGTGATACAGGCTAAATGTAAAGGTTTCCGCCCTCTGAAACAGAATTTTTTTGTCAGGATGCAGTATATATAGCATGTAAAAAAATGCAAAGGTTTCCGCTCAGGCGTGTAGGCAGAATTTTTTGCTGGGGAAAGATACTTCCGTGACTTGAAGGAGGGGGGGGGGGGTATACCTCCTTGAAATGGTACTTTTTCGCTTTCTATGCCACGGCGAAAAAAATTGAGGGGAGGGGGGGCACGGGGCTGGTGTGCCATCCCCTAGCTGCCCGCCCTCTTGAACAGCATTTTTACGACAACAGTACACACACTACATGTGTGTAAGACAATGCACGTACCAATGCGTGTGCACTTTGTAATGGGCGGCTTGCTTTAGACTTGCAGCAGTTACACGCTTGATACTCTATCGAAGTTGCGATACATCCACTACGTGCCCATAACAGAACATGCGCAGTAATGTTATGTGTGTGCATCTTTGGTGGCCGGCTTTAAACCACCAATTCATTACAAGATTCACGCGATCTGACGCCCGATGACAGTGTATACGCTTGTACCACTGTTCAGCCTACCGTGATATTACATCTCGTTCTTTGACGCGTGTTCACAGGACGTGTATGTTTGGAAAGCCTAATCTTCAGTGCAGTTACAACCGTTGGCAAGGCTCTGTAGTGGAACACCTGGTTGCCACAGCGATGATCTGGGTTATATTGCACCTAGAATGCACTGTTTCTTAATAATTGTGCCAATGAAGATCTTTATGTCACGAACAATGGTCTTTTTTTTTGTTCACAGCAAACGATGTCGACACCAACACCGGAATTTCCAAGGCATGGTCTCTTCAACTCTATTGCGTCATCATTGCGCTTCGACACTTGCCAGGATCAGTCAGTCGGTCAGTGAAATTATGTGAAATTAACTGAACAGAACTGTATTCTGGTCGGCTTTCACCAGTATCACTTGGATGTTGATCAGGGTGCCATACTTCTGTTGTCAACGAAGGGTAATATAGAACTACACTAGCTAGTGTGGTCCGAAGAGAATTAGTTTTTAAAAAAGGAATAGCGGCTGTGCGTGGGCTTATAAGTTATTTTATATATGCCGCAAAACTTATCGTGGTTACTTTTAACGCGATAGCGTTAAAAAATTTGTTTAGCAGAAATCTGGTACCGGCGTCAGCGTTGTTCGTTGTGAGCAAAAAAATTATGTCCGTGATCAATAAACCGAGAAAGATGCAACCTAAATAGTTTAAAAAATATGCAGGTCTGAGTCACGATAGAACTTGGGCTGTCTGCGTGGGAAGCTGCAAGTGTTGTACCACAGCGCCATGCTATTTCGTGGCACTTCTTAAAAAAAAACTATATCAATGCTGTACAGTCGACGGAGTCTCCTTAATGCAAGCAATATGGAAGCACAGGACCGCGTCATGCGTCAAACCATTTGTATTTCTTGACGAGTGGGTGTCTTAAAGGCCGGTTGATTGCAAATTATTCGACATATTCAATGATCATCAGCAAACGCATCATCAAAGTGTAGGGCTCTCTAGGTTCGCTTGTTGCCTTACGGACGCATGTAGGCACTCATTGATTCGCCAAAGAAACAATCATAGGGTAGTGGACCCTTAATAATTGTACTTGCAGTTTGGATTCTAGGAATGCTCTAAAAGGCAAATGTCACGTGCAAAGACGTTCGATTACTTGTGGCATGGTTGAGGCATGCATCAACAACCAAAACCAGGCTAGCAATTGAGAAGGCGATGTGCACGAGGTCCGATAACGCTGTCGCGTTCCACTCTTGAAGACGAAGAAGAAGTGGGAGGCTCGCAGCGAGTTTGTGGTTTTTTGGCTGTGACGTTTCACCAGCAATAGGGGAAATATTTAGAAATTTTATTCTGATAATTAAGCGTTACATTTTTTTCTCTTGGGGATTCTTTGAGCCACAACAACAGGAACGTCTGCATAGCAGTCTGCGAATTCCTTAGAGACACGAGATTTTTTTGTTAGGTTATCCCTACTAAAACTCTAGTTGTTTGAAATTCAGTTATTAAATTTATTACAGTTCTGCATTTACCTTACGTGACTTTAGGATTCTTAAATTTTATATTTCCTAGATATCTGTTTTATTTGTTTTCCTCAGTCAAATTTGAAATGATTTGATCCTCAATATAATAACTGCCGGTTTAATGGACAATCCCCTTTACTGGGTACGAGCCAAACAGTAACAAGCAAGCAAGCAAGTGTTGCTATAGAAGCAATGCGTAAAATATTGAGAAAATTCACCTTATACTAAGACAATCCCATCTATATGGTACAAGCCATGTTCAGAGGAAAACAACAACTTCTCTTGCTCCCTCATTTGGTCACTAAGGTATTAATAACAGAGTTTAGCAGAGTTCAAATGTATAGTCTTAACTTGGACGTATAATGAACAAAACACCTATATATAAAAGAAAGTGACTACGTCAGCGGTATATATGAAAAAAGTATCAGTTGGATTGTTTGTAAAACTGAAAAATTGAAGTTAAGGTTTGCAATGCCGACTGTTAAACCGAGCTCCTTGTCGTAAAGCTTCACAGAATGATATCTGACGCATGTCTCTCAGCTTTTGATAACTCGATTTGCGTCTCCTATTTCCCGGGTTAGCTGGATCATACAACTAACAAGACTTTCCTTTTTGTATAACAGGGAATGCCACTTACTGTGTACAATGCGCGGCCACCTGCGGCACGCAATATAATTTTAATAGAGGCTGTTCTCTTGAGTTCATATTATGGAGTGGCCTGAGTTGCCAACATTGCCACTGCTAAGTAGAATAATGTAAATGGTGACGTAAGTCCATTCGACAAACTTTGTGCCACAATTTTAGGTGTAATAAGAGTGTTTGCTTCTAATGCGTGATAAGATACGATCACGCCTATTTTGCTCTTCACCACTTTTTTGTTGTGGGTGGTCGCCACTGTACAGGTATCATCGTGATCATGAATAAGCAGCGGTGATGTCGGACGAGACGGATTCGTTCAAGCCCCGTCTCGGCAAAATGAGCGACGACCAGAGAGATGAGTACATAGCCTTAACTAGCTATCTGCATCCAGGCGACTTGCTGTACGATGACAGCTCATTGGTAAGCTGGGTGAGTGATGAAACGACCCCGCAGACATCGCAGTACAGTGACGCGACTGACACGGACGATGACGAAGGACAGTGCGAGATGCTAGATTCCACGGGCACGGCCGCGGAGACCACGATTGACAGATTAGTAGAATGTGTAGATTCGTTCCTCGCGTCCGAAGATGAAGAATCCGAAGAGGATGACGCGCTGGAAGAAAAAGTCGTTGAGGATCGCCCCCAGGAAACGAGAAACGTTGCGAAAGGGTTGCCGCGTTATCTTCGGGGACTAATGGGTGAGGCGAACATGTGCTTCGCTCGAGGCCGTTACGAGGACGCTGTCAAGATGTGCCTCGAGATTGTCCGGCTTGCGCCCACTTCGCCGCTTCCCTTCCAGACGCTCGCCATGATCTACGAGGAGCTACGAGATCCGAATCGATCGTTGCAGTTCGGCTTGATCGCGGCCTACTTGGGTACGCAGGACGCCTGCGAGTGGGGCCGGTTGGCGCAGCTTTGCCTGGAGCAGGGTCTCGTCCGTGAAGCGGCTTTGTGTCTGATTAGGGCTCTTAGGGTTGATCCGCACGACTTGGAAATGCGGCGCTTACTGTGTGCGCTGTACGAGCAGCTGGGTGACAAACATCAAGCGCTGGTTTCATGTGCAGCCCTAGCACGTCGAATAGAGGAACCTGACGAGTGCCTGCTGCTGTCTCGACGCCTTGTGGATGTCTTCCGCAGTCGTCAAAACCTGCCTTCGGCTGTGCGAGTTCTCCTGGATGCCGCCACTAAGTTTCCCGTGCACATCACAGCTGAAGACATCCACACGCTGCTGGAGATGCAACTGACGCTGAAAATGCACTCGGCTGCCCTGCTAGTGCTTCACGATCATTGCGGAGTTCAGCTGCTGCCGCTGCCGGAGGGGCACAAAACAATTACTGCAGAACTACTTGAAGACTCTCTCGACGCCTTTGAGAGATGCCTGGTGCCTGGTGAGCTTTGCATTGACATAAAGACGAAGCTTGTGGTTTGTCTAATACACCTGGGGGCCCGGCATCTCGTAATGGATCTTGTGAGAGAAATGAAGCGTGAGTTGGACCCCGAAAAGTCTGGCGATTTTTTGCTGAATGTGGCTGAAGCCTTCATGGAAGCGGAATTCGAGAACGATGCACTACCGCTGCTGCGCATGCTTGTGCGCACTTGCAACTATGAGACGGCGGCCATTTGGCTCCTATACCCGGAATGTCTGAAGTGACTCGGCCGCCACCAAGAGGCGACAAAGGCGTACGAACGCACGTGCGAGCTGGCACCACGCTACGCACCGTCCCGCCTCTCCCTGGGCCAGCTGTTGGACGCGCAGGGGCTTCGGGACCAGGCAATCGACTGTCTCGCCACCGATTCCCGACAGCTGCATGACACCAAGGACAGCACGCCAGAGCAGCAGCAGGATTCGGCGTCCGTGCTGCTTTGTCAGGTGTGGCTATTGTGGGATTCTGGACAGCGCGAGGCTTTTATTGAGTCGGCCATGACGTTAGTGCGGGCACACTGCTTGTCTGTCTGTTCAGCAGAAGAATACGATGCGGTGTACTCAAATACGTATCACTTGAGTCGCATGAAGGTATTACGTGAACTGCATGAGAAACGCGGCTTCACACCGGGCTGGCTCACAATGGAGAGTAGTGTATCTGTCGACGAACTGCAGGCATGCTTCCTCGAGCTCTACCGAGCACTGCAAGAGACCGGCCGCATGGACGACCTGAGGCAAGTCACGACGGAAGTTCTCGTCGCGCCCATGTTCAATAAAGATGCAACGAGCACCGAGGAGCTGGAGTTCTTGAGCTTTCTAGCCCATTACCAGGACCCGGGCCACGTAGAGCACAGCTTTGCCATCATCCGTGCCATGGTGCTCAAGTATCCGAACCAAGTACGTGCATGGAATTTGCTGTGTCTCGTGGCCAACCAAATACCCGCGTGGCGTAAGAAGGGAATCTACCTCCGGCTGTTATACAAGCACGAGAATAGCCTGCCACTCGGTGTGCTCGTCGCTCACAACGCTTTTCTCTGTGCGAACTACAAGCACGCTCTGGCAGAGTACACGCAACTTCTTCGCCATGTCGGAAAGGAAGAGCCAATGCTGCTGCTGTGCTCAGGCATAAGCCTAATGCGTTTGGCGGGACAACAGTTGACACTAAACCAAAATTGTCCAGGGAGCCAAAAGTCTGCAGGGGTTCAGAAGTCTCCAAGGAAGTTTTACTGGCTGGCCACACAAGGGATGACCTTCTTGTGCCGCTATTTGCGTGCTCGAGGCAGTGATTGTCAGGAGGCCCTTTTTAACGTAGGCCGCGCTCTTCACGAGCTGGGCTACCCGCACATGGCTGTCAACATGTATCAACGGGCACTCGCCGCACCACCGGCTGTGCAGGAGATGCCAGAGGTGTTTGACCTGCGACGGGAGATAGCTTTCAACTCCAGCCTGTTGTACCAGCGCGGAGGCAACAACGAATTGTCCGATTGGTGCATCAACCACTACTGCGTCATTTGAATAGGAGATCGTTGTAATTGGTCTGATTTTCAAATTTTGTGCAGTCTCCGCGTATTCACATTCCGTAATCGTTATCAAAGTGCACTATTACCGTTGGTCATGGTTTGAGTCTGCCAACTCACGCAGAAGCAGGACAGGCGAACTCTCAGTCGCTGTTGAGAGTACGCCTTTCGCAGCTTCGGTTCGGAAGCTTTAGCCGAAGCGCTCATTCTCAAAATGAGCTTCGGCCAACTTTCAGTGCGTAGGTTTCAGTTTCGTGGCTCAAGCAATTTGTTCAATTTGGAGATACGTATATTCACGTCAAATTAGACTAATCACTTTCGCGTTCAGTAAACCACTAAATATGCACGGATGACTTGCTTATGCTTCCAAAACTTCATTTTACGTATCTTGGTCTCAAGCTTTGACGCTAAATGCGTTGTGTCTTCCTTCGAGTGGTGAAGCTTGACAAATGTGTTATGCCTCTGACGTGATCCTATTGGCGTCTCTTTATAAGGAATAAGTTATAATTCATATTGTTTATTACACCAATCGCGCATGAGGTGCAATTTTACGTCGTGAGAACAGAGCTAAATGTCCGATTTTGTCAGTGCCTTCGAATTATGTAGAATAATAATGATAGTGATATGGTGTTTTTTTGTTTGGCCTGTATTCTTCACTTGAGATGCGAAATCCCATGAACGGGACAATAGCAGGGGGGGGGGGAGGGGTGGATGAATTGAAGGCAGAATTAGAGACGTCATTATTGCCGCAAGCTGTTATCGCTTTTTTTTCATCTTCAGTTGTTTTCAAACACATGTACGCGTGCTCACGTAAAGAAGGCGTGCTCATTTAAGATTCTGCAGCTTGCGTTTGTTGTCCATCTCTGAACGCGTGGAATTGAAATGCTATAGAAATGAGAGTGAAATGTCTCATGATATCCCAGACAGCCTACGCCAAGCGGCTGGATGTGATTTCTGGCCGTCCTTTTTAGATTCGTGTGGAAACGTCTCGCGCACAATCGAGTTCGCTTCAAACAGCTTATGATAACTTAAAAAAAGCGAAAGCGTTGACTTTTCGGGTAAAACCTCTTGAATATCTTCAATTGTTACCTTTGTAACCCTATAGATGTTATGTAAAATTTTGTGAGTATGTATCACAATGTTTTTATTCTTTGTAAATTTACTCCTGTGAAAATCCCTGACGGGATTGATGGTATCCTTAAATAAATAAATTAAAATAAATATTTGGTATACTTCTTACTGGTTTCACTGGAACTAAGAGAACAAAACGAACGCTGTCGATTGCTTCTTTACGTTAAACGAGTGCTGGAATGGGATTGCCCTGGCCTACAGATGATCTTCACGCACCTGCCAAAGCGGTAGGTGTGTTAGTACATTCTTTGTGCATGCTCGGAACAGGATGTGTGTGATCCACTGATGGTGGATCACACACATCCTGTTCCGCTGATAGTGGGTCACACCCTTCGGGATTCTATCCTTGGGGGAGGGAAAAGGTTGGATCCCCCACAATCCATGTACCACCAAGGGTGGGTGGTATGTTTTAAAAACGAAGCTTCTAAGGGTGTGGGTTGTTCTCTCGCAGTATGTTGTAGCAGTCTAGTCAGTTTCAAGAATTGCTCATTAGATGGCGTTGTGTATGCGTCTTTGGAAATATTATCGCTTGATGACTAACGCCATCAAGCGATATCAAGCGAAGAGGACAGATAGTGCGATTATAACAGACAGACAGACATACAGACGTTAAAACATGCGAGTGGCGCCAAGAGTGGTTCGTTTAAATGTCCACCGCTCACAGTGTGCACAGGCATAATTAATGATCATTATCTGCAACAGCATCAATAAGCTGTGTAGCGGAGCAGGTGCAGATGTTGCTTTGCGTAATGGGTGCTTCGTATATTGGCAAAAGGTAGAATTATGTCACAGTGAGCACTTCGCTATTGTACTTGCCGTAGGAGGAAGACGAAGAAGTGTGTTTTGAATAGGAGCTACTTCTGCTAACTCCGGCGTATTTCAGTTGTAATTTAAGTCTGTTGATCAGTTTTCGCTGCTCCCTTGGAGGGGATGGATGTAGACCACCCCGGGCGCCTGGCGGCACCAGCGGCGTCAGCGGCGGCCGCCTCCAGGAAGCGGATGGGACAAGCGAGTGACAGCGACAGCGAAGATACTCATGCTTTTTATCTCAGCAGTGAGGACTTATCAGATGACGGCTTCCAACCTGTGCTGAGCCGCAAAGCGAAGAGGAGGAATATGAGGACATCCTCATCCTCAACTATTCAAACTGTAAGTGAAGCGCCAAAATCGAACACTTATACCATCTTGTTTCTGCCTGCACTTCCTACCGTCAGCATGAAACGCCTTAACAGACAGTCTGTGTCGAGGTCTCTGGAAACGCTCGTGCCAAATGAGATCACGGACATAAGAGTGAACGCCAGAAAGAATATACTGGCTGTAGAAGTTTTGCACGTAAGTGCGTTGGGCGTTCTACGCAGTGTAACTGACTTGGACGGCAACCAGGTGCGCTCTCATGTTCCCTTGGGATGTGATGTAGTCACCGGCGTGATCTACGACATAGATGTGGCTATTTCCAACAATGACTTACAATTTCTTGTCAAGTCAACAACTGATACTCCAGTTGTTGATGTCACCCGGCTAGGCAAGTCTCGCTGTGTGAAGATTGCGTTTAAGAGCACGTCACTCCCCTCTCATGTGAAGGTGGGGTACTTCAGACATGCTGTGCGGCCTTTCATTCCAAAGCCTCTCCAGTGCCGTAAATGCATGAAACTTGGACATGTGAGCAGCGTCTGTGAAAATTCGGTGGTATGCCACCGCTGCGCCGAGCCCCACGAAGCGGATAAGTGCGTCGCAACTGTCAAGAAATGCTCTAATTGCAATGGATCCCATGAAGCCACATCGAAGGACTGCCCGCGGATTCAGAAGGAAATTGCCATCTTGAAGGAGATGGTGCGCGATCACTCATCTCATTGAGAAGCCGCAGCTAAAGTCAGAAGGCGTCGTTCACGTCGACGTCGGTCTTCGAGGACGCCCGCTACCTCCTCGACACGTTTGCGTGATCCCTCATCAGTACCACCTCCTTTGCCTGCCAGACCACATGCCGTGGGAAAGGCTGTAAAGGACAAAGCCAGTAAGCATACCCTAACTGCGACAGAGTGGCCTGCACTTCAAAGGAAAGCAGCATCAAGCGAACCGAAGTAGTTTCATGACGGCCAGTCCGCGATCCCGGTTCGAGATCTTTCCAACCAAGACAGGCAAGTGACTGCAATCGTGCAATCATTAATTGCCACGATTCGCACGCTACTGAGCAGCATACAATCTCCGTCTGCTAAGAGTGCACTGCAAATACTGGATGCACTGAATCCAGTTCTTGCTAACTTCGTATAAGCACAATGGCTCAACAAAATCTCATCTTCCGCACTGAAGTGAAAAGTGCGTCGATTTTTCAGTGGAATGCCAGAGGCATGAAGTCCCGTATCTCGGACTTTCGCCAATTTGTCCGGGCCAATCAATTCCCTATACTTGTCATATGTGAACCAAACGTATCAACGCCTTATAGATTGTCCGGTTATGAAGCTTTTTGTTCAGCCGCTTGCGAAGAACAAAGCAAAGTAATTGTTTACATTCGCACAGACATGACTTATCTTTCGCACCCAATTAGTTAATGACGACAATCAGTACGTGTGTCTTCGTGTAAAGAAGAATGCAGTTTTGTTCACGTTTATTGGTGGATATATATCCCCGTCATCGCGATTTGACTGCGACAGATTAAAAGACATCCTAATGAGGACCGATGGGCATTGGATCATCACCGGTGACTTCAACGCCCATCACATGCTTTGGGGGAGCACTAGGATGAATGCCAGGGGCCGGAACATTGCTACATTCGCTTCCGATTACGACCTTTCCATCATGAACGATGGTACCCCCACGTATCTGCGGGGTCTCACGTATGGCAGTTGCCTTGACCTGACATTGGTGTCACGGTGCTTCTCTCATAAAGTTAAATGGTTTTGCGATATTGAGACTCATGGGAGTGATCACTTACCCACCTACGTGACGATCGATGGTATCATAAAAAAATTTCTCTTCCAGTGTTGTAATTGGCACTGACTGGTCAATGTTTACATCGCGTGTTGAGGACGCTTGCCAAGAAGGCCTCGCCGGCAGCCTGGAAAATACCATAGCGGAAACTATGCAAGCGTCCAAATGTAAATTGCCATTTTCGTCTAAAATAACACAGTTTGACATCGAACTGGAAAGATTACGAGCTATACGAAGGCGTGCTGAACGACGATACAGACGCACAAGATCAATTTACGATCTGAGGGAAGCAAGGCGGCTCCAGAAAAAGATTCAACGACGCATTTACAAGCTGGAGAGCGAACGCTGGAAAACATTCTGCGAATCTCTAGACCCTCATAAACCGCTGTCATATACCTGGAGAACAGTTCGTGGTCTTCGCTCCTCTCCGCAACAACGGCACCCTTTTAAAGCTTTGGCACTCCATCATGGAAAAACAGAACTCGAGGTGGCTGAAGAATTTTGCACGAGAGTTGCCGGGAATATTGTGAACGAGAGCATCGACGCCGTGATCGTTCCTGAGACGCGATTACCAGAAATGGAGATTCCATTCACCATGGAAGAACTGGAAGGTGCTTTAGTCGCTTCTAAGCGCATGTCATCGCCAGGTCCTGATGGTATTACTTATAGTGCGTTGGGACACCTTGGACAAAAAGCTAGAAAAGAACTTTTAATATGCTTCAACAACTCCTGGCTCAGCGGCAGTGTTCCCCGAGAATGGAAAATAAGTCGAATAATACCACTTTTGAAATCGGGAAAATCACCATTGGACTTGACAGCGTATCGCCCTATTGCCCTCGGAAGCTGCCTCGGAAAAGTGATGGAAAGAATGGTTCTATTTCGTCTCGAGTGGTACTAGGAACGATATACCAAATACCCTTCTTGCATGGCAGGCTTTCGTCGGGGCCGCTCCTCCATCGACTGTGTGCTTGACTTATCGACATTTGTTCAACAAGAAAAAAGTCGCAAGTGTATATCAGTGGCACTCTTTGTTGACGTGAAGGGTGCATATGATAATGTAGCTCACGATGCCATCCTCACTTCTCTCGCAGCAATGGGCATTGGTGGACGAATGTTTCATTGGATAAAAGATTATATAACTGGCAGGTGTTTTTTGTGCAAACATATGAGGGGACAACTGCTGAACATTACACCTACTGCGGAGTACCTCAGGGAGGTGTTTTAAGCCCCACATTGTTCAATGTTGCCCTCATTGGTCTGGGGAAGGTTCTGCCAAAGTCGGTGTGCCTATCCATATACGCCGATGATATTTGCCTCTGGAGTGCTGCAGTTACTCGCCCTCAGGTGCGTGCACGAATACAGCGGGCAGCAACCCTCACAACAGCCTACCTTCAGAAACAAGGCCTAACTACATCAATTGTGAAGTGCGCGTTGATGGCGTTTACACGCAAACCAATGACGCCATACCCTGTTTACATCAATGGACAGAGTGTCAAATATGCACGGACGCATCGTTTCCTGGGCATAATAATCGACAGAAGTCTTTCGTGGAGCCCACATTGTGCGTACTTGAAGAAGAGACTGCTATCTATTGTGCATATAATGAAATTCATGTGCGGGAAAGCATGGGGAACTTCTGTGGCCTCCATGCTACAGCTGTACAGGGCCCTATTTCTGGGTCTATTGCGCTACAGCTTGCCGGTACTGACTAACACTTGCAAATCCAATACTCAGTGATTGGAGAGTTTGCAGGGTCAGGCACTGCGTATCTGCCTAGGACTCCCCGATGCGCTTCTACTTATGCCACAATCATGCTTGCGAAAGACCATCCGGTCAGGACATATAGAGTTGTGGATTGCCTCAGAGCGCACATTGGACATGCTAGCCGTGTCCCCGACCACCACTTGGCCCTTCTACCCTCCAGAAGACCACGTGCTACGTTTTCAGACGTCATAGCCAAGCACCTCAACAGCATTCCATCAGGATATACGCCAGCTGTGAGAACGGCTTGTCCTTTGTGGTGCCTCGACCAGCCGCAAGTATGTCTAGAAATTCCGGGAATCAAAAAGAAAAGCAGTCACTCCAGAGTAGCATTGAAGCAAGCAACACTGCTATTATTACATGAGTTGTACTTAGACTGAACGCAGATATACACTGATGGGTCCGTCTCGTCCAGCAGCTCATCAGGTGCCACTGTAATTCCGGCTCCAGCAATGACAATCAAGTTTAAGTTGTCGCATATGACTACATCTACGGCATCAGAGCTTGCTGCTATAAGGGCTGCTTTACAATATCTCGTTCAAGAACGTCCAGGAAAATGGGTCATATTCTGTGATGCGAAGGCAGCGCTTCAGAGTTTGCAGTGTGCCATGCGTAGGAGGAGTCATGACCAATTGGTACAAGAAATAAGACATTGCCATCATGAAGCTCTAGCACAAGGGCATGATATTATATATCAATGGCTGCCTGGACATATCGGTATTACCGGAAATCAATTAGCCGATGATGCAGCCCGCTCAGCCCATGAAGGAACTCGTGTTGTCCCGATTCCTCTATCAAGGAATGATGCAGCAAGACAACTTTACCTGCTGGCTCGAGATCTCACACGCACGTTCTGGTCGTCTACCAGCTTCCAAAGGTGTCAATTTTATGAACTGGATCCTTCGCTCAAGCTAAAGCTACCATCACAACTTTCCCGCTCCGATGCGACACTGTTATGCCGCCTTTGGTTGGGTGTTGCATTTACAAAGGTGTACTCCTTTCGCATTGGTATGGCCGACACTCCTACATGCGACTACTGCGGAGCTGAAGAGACCATCGAACACGTCCTGTGCAGCTGCGCTTGCTACGACACACAGCGATGCCAGCTCCGGATGGTTTTGAATCAACTTGACCCCGGAACATTTTGTGTGCAGAAGATACTAGGACCTTGGGCATCTGCCTCAGTTGCGCAGAAAGCAACTAAAGCACTGCTAATTTACCTAAAGTCAACAAACCTGAGCGACCGCCTGTAGACTGTGTGTGCTCCCCGAGTGTGCTCGTGATTGTGTGTACGTTCTAATCTCTCTGCAACCTCTTTTCTCCCCTTTATCCCTTCCCCAGTGCAGGGTAGCAAACCGGATGTGCGTCTGGTTAACCTCCCTGCCTTTCCTTGCATCTTTATCTCTCTCTCTCTCTCTTGCCGTAGGAATTTAGGGTTCGTATGAAACAGCCACTTTGCACGCTCACAGATGTTTTTTTTTGCTTGAAGTAAGGTTGAGGTGTCTACTAAAAAGGCTATGCAAATAAGCCTCGATTACGCTGTCGCATTGTATACTCTGGAAGGCGAAGCGTAGTCTTCCATAGACCGTACTTTTGAGAACTTATGAGCTGATTGCCCAGATGCCTCGTTTTAATTGCCGTGATAACGGCACTAGCGTTTGACTCGGGGACACCTGAAACCACCGAGAACGGAAGCTCATGACTTTTCGCACTGAAAAAAGAAAATACAGCTGAACCAGACAAATAAAATAACCAAATGACAGGTGGCTTTAATATTTATTTAATTAATTATTTTGCTGGCTCGGCTGTTCTTTTCTCAAGGTCTGATGTATACTTATACCACTTCATGATGGCTTGACGTAAAGGAAATGCCACCGAGGCGTGAAAGATTGAATGCGTTACAGAACATGAGCTGCATCTAATATCGTCCTGCTTTCTCGAAGCTTCCCAATGTGTAAGTTATCAGCATAGCATGAACGTGAGGACATCAATGAAGTTGGCATGCAGTAGTTGTATACAGCGGTCCTGGATTGGACCCGTTCGGGCAAGAGCGCCACCTTGCGGCACTCAAGCGCACTTATGCGTAGCATCTTCCAGAGCCGCAGCGTGCCGACGACCCAGACGTTGAGGACTTGGAAAACGACCAGGAAAGACAGGCCGAGGTACATGCCGATGAAGCCGCCCAGGTTTCCTAGCACGGTGGTTTCCTGCACGCAGTTGGAAAAACACTCGTGAAGCTCCAAAGCTGGTGTTAAGGTGGACACTATAAAGTTTGACGCCCTCGATAAAATCACACCAGGTGGCTTATCGAAAAAAAAATGGGTAAAGCCGTAGGAAGAACGAGGCACAGACGCGACTTAAAATAAGTCATGGTGCCACACAACCCTCGCAGTTTACGCAGTTTCGGACAGGCTAATGGTCTACGATGAGACAAATGAGGCTTTCTGTCTGGCCTGATGGAGTTTCACGGTGCCCAATAACAATTTATGAGAACCCAAGCCGTCACTTGGTGGCAGCTAATGACCGATACTTATCTAAATCCGCTCGTATATTGTCAGGGGGTCGTGACGTGGACTGAAAGAGCTGAACTAGTGGTCAAGTAAAAGGAAAGTCAGATTACAGCAAGACACATATCAGTGCCAGTGTCTTGATGTAATCTGACTTTCCTATAGCGGCGAGCAGAGCGTCGGCCGTTACAAGCGGCGCTATTTAGACACGTGCCGTCGAATATTCTAGCGTTATCGCCAGCAGCCACGTAGATTTCAAAATAATCTCAAATGTTCGCGAAGTGGGCGTAATCCAGAAAAAAAAAACCAAAAACGATCTACTACAGCCTCGAAGCTCCTCGAAGATCGTTGGCGCGGTTTGCGCTGAACATAGTGTAACGGGGCGATAACAAAAGTTGAGGAAATGAACGTGGCAATATCATGAATTGTACCCTAAGATCTATCTTGGCAGATTCAGCAAAGTCTCCGGTATGAAATCTGCTATGCCTAAACACATTTCTTAGAAAGGTGCTCATACTACAACCAATAATTCCAATTAGCTCACGGCGAGATGCGCCAATGACCAGCACAGATAAGAGCTATAGCTGACTAAATCTGGGCCCATGAAGTGCTCTGCAGACAAGTTCCGGACGTTCCTACGTGGGAGCCCAAGCCCCGAAACGGCAAGTCAGTCATGAAATGTTTTTTTTACCGAGAAAAACAGTACGTGCTCTTCAGTATTTGGTTTTTTCTGTACGTTATCCCAACTATATAGAATCAATGCTATTTAGCCTTAGCATGACTCGAGTTCTCAGGTTTAGCTTTGAGGCGGCAGAGCACGGTTGGTGCCCGTATCCTGTTTACACCTTTCCAAAGACTGTATGTAGCATTAAAATGTTGAATTGTTTGTGGTACTCACATCGTACTTCGGCACCGACCGCATGTGACCGTATACGTCAGCGACTTGAAATACACGACCAGTTGGACCGGTGGCCTTGGACAACAAAAAGTAAAAAAAACAGTAAGGAATACACTTTGTTTTATTGTAGAAGTACTGCTGAGCTTAGAATTTGCACGCTCTTTCTGTTATTCGGTGTTCAGAAATTCTGAGAACTGCCGATTCGGCCTGCCACGGTGTTACTTAACCCCAGTAACTGTCACGTAAATGTGCCTGACATAACGTGAACTCCGATAATCTTATAAATACGCTTTAGGTATCGCAAACATTCAAAAATTTTGACGCACAGAATAATTGCCTTAGTGCTGATAGTTGAAACGTCGTCTACTTGCTGAAAGTCGTCAACAGCTGCGTTGCTTGGTTGCGCAGCCGTAAGAATATACTTTTAGTATGATACCATACTAAAAACACCAGTATAGTTACCTGCCACAACTGTTTTAACTACCAAGAAATTCTAGTGACGAGCAGAAATGTCAAAATAACGCCGAGTGTTGTGCATGCACATGAGTGTGTACGCAGACGCGATTCTAAGAAAAATAGCAATTTAAAAACGCTTCCGCAGTTCATCGGTGTCATGAGACAGTTATAATTTACCGTTAGCGTGATAGCGTGGCTTCATGAAATAGCATTACCGTGCCGCAAACGTTCGTTGCAGACAGCGCCTTATAGTTTAGTGGAATAGTGTTTAAATGGTTTACGTGCCCCAGCTGGGACTGTGGTGCCACCTAGCAGTGGGTGAAATAGTTAAAGAACAGAGCAAAAGAACAGAAAATGAGAATGTGTTGCCTGTGTCACAGCGCGAATGAATGTTGCGAGTTATTTTCAGTAATAATGAAAGTAAATAAATATGAACCGCCCACAAACCGGAAAAATATTTACATTGCCGATCTGTTTAGATCGATCTCCTAAATAGGCCTAGGGACGTTCGAAATGGGAAGCTATCTCAAGAGCTACGCCAACTTATCCGTCATACTTGGTCATCGAAGCTAACTGAACGCAAGTGAATTTATTTTTAAACAGTCGCTTCCTGCAACGAAATGAGTCTTTTAACAACTATGACAAAATAACTTCGAAGCGGGCGTGCAAAACCCCGGCCATGTTTCACGTACACTACGTACAACACGCCAACAATGTATCGTCAAATCTGAAAAATAGCGTGCGTGCGGGGAGCATTACGGGTCATACTGTACTGCGCATTCGCACTTCGATCCCACTACTACGCCATGCCAGCTATCCTGCTAAACTATCACTCTTTATTAATTATTGTACTGATCTTGATACGTACCCGCTTTTATTTGTTGGTCCAATAAGAACCTGGAATGAGAAAGATTAGGCGAGGCATAATACTAGTAGATGGTACATGAAACGAGTCTTAAAGAAGTCATGCTGCGTGTACCATACAGAAATGGTTAATAAGGCATATTTGTAGGCGTTTTAGTACATTCTAAAACTGAAGGTAGTGAACACAATGATAAAGTTAATTCTGAGTATTCTTTGAGGTGTTAAGAAAGTAGGAAAGCCTGTATAGTCGGAGAAGCCCACAAGCCCTAATTTTTGACTATATGATACATCTCCCAGTTATCTCGAGCGTTAGAAATATTATCATTGTTTTATAATCTGGCATTATACGGTGTTTCACGTGCGTAAACATTGCATTTGTTCCTTGCTTTTGATGTCCTTTATTGTATTTATGAATAGAACCTTTGATTGATTGATATGTGGGGTCTAACGTCCAAAAACCGCCATATTGTTATGAGAGACGCCGTAGCGGAAGTCTCCGGAAATGTCGACCATCTGGGGTTTTTTAACGTGCATCCAAATCTCAGCCCGCGGGCCTACAGCATTTTTTGCCTATGATTAGAGCCTTTCCGGTGAAAGCAAATATGCGGGACCGTTAGGCGCATTTATTATCGTCACCGTGAGGTTCCGTATAATGATGCAATTGATAACGCTGTTCCACACTTCGTATTTTATATGTGTGATTGAAATAAAGTGCGTGATGGCTGCAGACGATCGCGGATCAACCGGAGAAGGAACGCACCTGTCATCTCCGTCGCGCGAAAGGCGTATCTTTGCGCCGGTGAGGCTGCGACAGAAGCTGCGTAATTTCATCGATAGCACGTTGGCTGCGCACGCCCTGTTCAGCAGTGATCAGCAGACGGCTTGTATTGTTTGCAAGTGCTGTGTTCGCGTCGCGATGCTTGTGCTGAAGTCATTGACAGCACGAAAGTCGTTTTCTCGCTGCAGTGGCCGCGTTTGCCCACGCCAGCGTTTTGATCAGTGGTACCAGACTCAGTGCTAAAGGAGTGAAACATCTGTATAATATTGTAACTGAGTAAGGCGCTAGGGAGGAGCCCTTAGTCAGGTGTCCCTAGAATGATTCCGGATGTCCGTTGCATTGTAGCTAGGAGGACCTCGGGAGGTCTGTAATGGAGGCCATCGTCCCACAGCTCATATTGCATAGGGGCTTGAGCAGAGATGGCAAGGGAGGAAAAAGGTTTGCGGTACGCTCAATTATGACATGGAAAACTGAAGGTGACCTGCCACAGCCTGGGCTTTGGCCTGCTTAAAAGTGTTTAAAATTTCTTACAGAGAGACAAAAGTAAAAAAAAAACGTGTTTTTCTGCAAAATTACATAGTCTTGTTTTTATTTGATTTAACAAGTTTGTTTTTTCTACTTCACGACAAAAAAAAACTCAAGAGTGTAATAGCACAAAGCAGTTATTAAAAACTAAAAAGGGCTCATTGTGTACAATCCGCTGGAAATTGTCATCTGGCTGCTAGCCATTGCATGTCGCAGGAAGAATTCACTAAAATGACATGCTGAAAATAACCTTGATGCCAAGCTTTCATAATGGGAGAGATCACCTTAAAAACAGATATTTTACGTTTGAACGGCTGATTTGAACATGGCGCGCTTGATCGTTACCAAGATCGCTGCGGGAGGCCGTGACTTGTCCAAGCATGCGCAAGCGATCACACTAAAAAAGCCGCGCATTCGAAGTAAACAAAGTGCTCAAGGTCACGAGGTGCACGTGACTTATATTCTTTGCTCCCGAGATCCTTCCCTGCTTAGCTTCAGTGCTTTCGTCCGGCATGCCACAAATCTTTTAACTCCACTCGCACTGGACGCATTCTTGAAATGTTCGCGGCGTTGAATTCGTGATGAAATAAGCTCTTCCAGTGAAAAAAAGTGATGGTTACTTGAAGAAGATTTCCAAGGGCCTTGTAATAGTTTAGAACCATAAATGTTTAGTGGAATGAATTGTTTGTCCAAAATGAACCATACTGTACACATTGTCATGCTATAAAACGAAAACCATGGAGCTTGTCGAGCCGATGAGCTCTTATCTGCAGCACGCACGTTGGAAGGAGGGTGGGGAGAACTCACGCGCACTGTCCATGCGCGTGACGAGCGTCAGCATCGCAAAAGCCATGGAGGGTGAAAATGGCCAGCCGATAAGAAGGAGGGAGATGGGATGCGAGGACGGCCGCACAAGGCGCGATGGTCATCTACTTCATCCGCGAGTGCTGCAAAGCAGAAGTCACGGTGGTTTGGGGCGTCCCCTAAGGAGAGTGGATGGCTCGTATTCTACTGCGAGTTGCGTGTGAGTTTGATTTCCTGCCGTTGTTTCGCGCCGTATGTTCCGTTGACCGCCAGTCTGCGAAATTCTTCGTTCCGGATTTCGGTCCTCCTGTGTGCGTCAGTGCCGTGTCATGCCGATCCGGCAGGCAGGTTGGGATCCTTTTGAATCGTGAATAAAAAACGGTTCTTGTTCACAGCGTTACTGGCACGTGTCCTACGAATTCCGGCTCACTGATCCCCCATAGGGTTAGGCGGTTCCTTCGAACTTACTATAAAATGAATTACATATTTGAAATCAGCATACCAGCCTATATACAGAGCCAAAATTTTGTTGCCCCAGGCTACAAATTAGTCCACCTTTTTTGTTATTGAATCGCTCGTCCCCTTAAGAGCGACCAGATTTAGAAAATATTTGGTTCATAAGTTACGTCTATAATGCTACTTCTTCCCCTGGGTAGAAGGATGGCAGTGAGCACTAGCCTCACTTGTACATCATTGCGTTTCGATGCGACTACAATCATTCATTCGCCCATACGACCTTTCGTATATTCTGCTATTATATTGAATTCGGGATCTTTTTACGGTGTGTGTGATGGGTGGACTGTCTACATAGTGGCAGCTACACATCGGGGAGTCAAAGTTTCACTACGTACCAAGTTCAAAATTGCCCCTTAGTGGGCCCGTGCCACATACCTGGCAAAGCCCGGGCATGAGGGACAACGAGATGCCGCTAGCGTCAAGCGGAGCACTACTTATTCATCCCACTCGACTTAATGTTGCTGCAGGCACAGCAACGATAGCGACGTCCCATACAGAAAACAGCGAGGCCTCGCATAGTAAGAAGAGGCGTACAGAGGAGGGAGAAGAGGTTGACAACCATGAGGCTGCATCGACATACTCCATTAATAACATGGCACATATGGATACAGAATCACCAAAGGAAAACGAGGGAGCTTACACGGTGGTCACCCATCACAAGAACCGAGCTACGGGGATACCGGCGGTGTACAGACTAATTGCAACCGAGGACTCCTCCTCGAAAGTGCAGCCGAATCGCATGGCATCTGAGATAATCTCTGCTATCAATGAGAAAGTGATATCATCAAGAATGAACAGATACGAAAGTTTTGTGTTGGAGTACGGCCTTTGTACTCGGCCAAAAAGTAGCTGCTGATCAAGATCAAGAGTCTGGCTGGCTTGCCTGTACATGTGATGATACCCCAGTCTTACATGAAGAACCTAGCCAAGATTAGAGATGTTCCACCTAAATGCAGTGATTATGACATACTGGCGTATCCTAAGAAGCTTCGCCCCTAAAAACGCCCGGCCTGCACGGAACGCAGCACAGTCACAGCAGAAGCTAGAAAAGCAACCTTTCCGAGCCATTAGTCTAAACATTCTTTGGGTAAATGCTAGAAGCACACTTGCTTGGTACCTACTCCGCCATAAATAATTATAATTTCTTTGTACTAGCTACCAAGGTGTGGCAGGTGATTCGGGTTATGATCTTATAAAAGCTTTCGCTGTAATTAGCCACGTTGGAAATAGCAACAATGAGAAATGAAGCACCATTTCGTCGCGGCATGGTTTAAAATGAGTGGTATTATATTTGTGGACCCATTTACTATCATTTGTTCATAGCTAATTATTACTTCTTTCCACAACGAAATATAACTCTTCTGGTACACGTCGGTCATTCAGTTCTTTGAAACCAGACGTGGCAGCCATGCAAGTTTTCTTGATGCATGGGACTGCTGCAAAAGCAGGACCTAACTTTCAATTCAATTCAATTCAATTTTATTTCATCCCAAGGATGAGGGCAAGCTCGGGAAAAAAAAGACGTTTTGTCACATGAGGAGAACCCGAGCCTCCCTAATACATTGCAAGCAACGTGGACATGGGTAAAGAAACATAGGCCATGAACATATAGGCAATGAATTGAACATATAGGCAATGAATATAGGCAATGAATTTTCTTCAAGGAAGAACGATGGCTTCCTTGTCTTACGCACGAACAAATGATTGCAAGTGCATCCATGATCGAAGTGTTGCACTTGACAATAAAAACATATTTTCTAAAAAAAATATGTGAATAGCTCCTGAACATAGCTCTTGAATATTACTGCTCAACCTTTCCACTTAACAAACAGGAAATGTAAGTAAGTTGTGTTTATTTAGATGTTGCCAATGTATGCTAATGCTTTGTACTTGGAATTCATTCCTATCTAAGAACTGGCTAACCTCCTTGTCTTTCCGCTTAAACTTTCTTCCTCCTTCCTTTTCCTTCCTGCAAATACCCTATACACTGCGTCTTGCAGCCTCTTTTGAGAAATTCAGTTATATGTGGACGCTTCTTGCAAATGTCAATATGGTGATGTGCTGGCTCAGCATGGTGCAACATATTGTAAAGCTATACGCAGAAACATAGCAGGAATGGTAAAAAAAAGACGAGCTATAGACGCTCATGGTACAACTGCTGTAAGCTAAATATCTAGCATGTTATCTCTTTTCCGTTCCTAGTATTTCTTCGTTTATGCAATTACATCTCCCAAATACTGCCGTGTGTATGTTTTTTTTCCCGCTGTATCTACCTTCTTCAACATCCACGGTGATATAACTTCGACGGCTGCCTACTTCTACAGCATAATAACCCTATGAACAAATTACAGTTCATGCATTTCGGATGCACCAAACTAAACCAGTGGTTCAAGACATCAGCGGAAGCCAATATGGCTTCCACGCTTGCGCCATATTGGGAAGCTGGCTGAAGCTCTCTTTCTGGACGAAGTGATTGCAGGCCAGCGAACAATATTCTGCCCAGGCGCTGGTGACCGCGACGCAACCCATTGATGCATGGCCATGCCGTCGAACCTTGTAATACCGGCCCTAGTCACGTTCTTTAGGAGCGCGTGAATGAAAGGTCGGAGTCGCATTAATCAAGGAGTCCTTCACTACTGTCGTTGCCTGTGGAAGTGTCGAGGAGGAGCGGAAAACAATCGCTGATTAGCGGTTGCGGTAGAGAATAACGAACAAGAAGTTGAAGGACGCACGCATAGTGTACCTCCATCCCAATCTTGATCACCGTATATATTTAAGTTTATGTCATTGCGCTATGATGTCCCCGAAAGATGGCGTCCGTTAGTAGCCCCTGAACATTTTCAAAAGCGAATTCGGTCCGGCGTTTTGTCAAAGATCAAATAGCTCGAATGCCAGAGAACGTGGCACTGAGTGAGCGTCAGAAAGCACAGTTATACGACGAGTCACTGCGTTATGACCTTTCTGGCAGTAAGCAGTACACTGTAAAAAAAAGAGCGAGTTAAAAGGGTGTTTTTTTTGTCCCACAACAATAATCGTCCTCTATATTGTGTTCCATCCTTGCGCTATTGCCCCGCGCCCGGTACATTTCGGTCACGATCGACACTCGCATTATCAGGGTTACATTGCATTCTCGATAGGAAAGTGGCCAGCGCCGAGTTTTCAAGAAAGGAAGCGCACGCAAGCCTGATGACGATTATTGTTGTGGGACAAAAACACACCCTTATTACTCGATCTTTTTAGAGTGTAGAGGAATAAAATCAGGTCACAATTATAGACGTTGGCTACTTTTGTTGGGGCTGAAATATTATTTCTTTGAACAACCTATATGACAGCGATAATTTTTGGTTGTTTTTTCCTTGGGAATAAAGTATTTTTGTGGATTACACAATTTTTTCATATTCAGCTTAAAATTTCGCACATATTCATCTAATTAGCTGTCGTGCGAAAGCGCGCACTCCCAAAGATGTTTGAAGTTAACAAAGAACTTAGCTATATTAAAATGACGGTAATGAATACCCTCCACAAATGTCATCCGCGCTTCCTATAAGGGCTCCCTTTCAGTGTTTGCTTCCAGTTTATTAGTTGCGTCTTTAGTTTCATAGCGTCTGCTCCAATATGATCTAGCCCATGATCATTCTTTTATTGTTTCGACCACTGTGTGTGCTCATTTCATCAAGATGAAACGAACGATAGAACAAAAATACATAGATGACCTTTACAGCAAACGCTGTTATGAGATCACTTTTCGGGTCACGCGCAGTTGTCCGCCACCGTCGCCGCCCGTAACCAGATCGCGCAAAATGAGAAAAATAAGCTTGCACCAATGACACAGTGGGACTTGAACCTAGGTCCGCTGGGTGCCAGCTCATAATTCTACCACTGAGTTATGCTGGTGCTTGTAACTTGTTGTCAAACTTGCTTTAGGCAGGCATGACTTAGCACCAATGACACAGTGGGGCTCGAACCCGGACCCGCTGGGTGACAGCCGAGTATTCTACCACAGAGCTACACTGGTGCTTGGGACTACTTGTGAAACTTGCATTAGGCAGGCTAGATGTCGGGAAAGCAATCGCGTTAATATGTCTTACAAAGTGTTTTACAGCAGTGGAATAACAACCAGTCGTCGCACAATGCAAATAGCGTAACGAGTGGGCCGTCCAATGCTCAAAACCATCGCAAAAGCTTGTTCTTGTTCCCCTATTAACTGCGGCGCATACCCACTTCAGCCACAATTCTTCATCGTCGTCAACCACTACATGGACAATCGACACAAAATTCCTTGCAAATGTTTAGCGAAAGCTCGTCATGCTTTTCACATACCGCTCGCTGCAACCGGACGCTTTTGATAAGAGATAACACTACTGAAGTTATGCAGGGTACAATCTAAGCTCGCCCCTACGACCACGGGTGAAATATTGGTTCAATAAAAAAGTGGAAGGTCGAGTTGATATCAGTTGACTTGCCGTGCGAAATAAAAAAGTGTGAAGTGTCATGGCTCGTTAACACACGCCGACTGCATGGGCATAAAAATAGCAGACGATGCGCAGCACGCACCAGCTTGATGAACGAATGCGCATGCGCAGCATTTTGAAATCTCCCCTGCCGTTAGGACTCCGCAGACCGCCGGCCACGCAATCACGTGTTCCCGTTAACAGTGGACGATACTGTACGTATATATGAACACGAATTCATTCCACTGGAATTTTTTACTTGATATTTCTTTTAACTGTCGGGCTTCTAAATCTGGACCTAATGCTGAGTTGCAGGATGGTACTTTTTCGGAGCCACTGCGGCAGGTAGTCTTTTTTTTTTTTGATCGCGCTTTACAGTAGGCGCACTTACACATTAGACGTTTCTCTCTTTTTGAACTCTTCTTAGACGTCTTCATGATTACAACACGAATGAGCGCCTTTAAAACGCTACATTGCTGAAAGGTCACACTGCCGAAGCGTATCTCAGAGGCCATGAAGACGGAAGCACGGGATTTACGTCTGCTCCGCCAGGTGTCGACACAATCCCAGAGGCTCACAAGGAAACCGTCAATCTGTCTTCTCTGTCAGTGGAGGGAGGTTAACCAGAAAGACATCCGGTTGGCTATCCTACACTGGGGGATTAGGGAAGGGGACAAGAAAGACGAGAAAGAGGGAAGAGAGGGAAAAAAAGGTGGGGGAGAGTTTTACAGGTTCAAGTTGAGATTGCTTGGTAAACCTTCCTGCCTTCTCTCTTGTTCTTGTCCTTGAATCAGAACCACCTGTTTCATACTAGTTTTATTAATTAGAAGGTGCGCTGGTTATTTAGAAAAGTGGGGTAACTGCTCAAGTGGAAGTGCTTCGAAGAGAGACAAGGGTGCGACTAAATATAATCCCCTGGTAAATTATGTAATTCCTATTCTTGTATATATATATATATATATATATATATATATATATATATATCCATAGCTGAAGTGCAAACAAGAAACGCGAACTGGTGATCAAGCTTTGGGAGTATAATCTGACCTGCGAATAATGGAACTTGATAAGCTTACGGTGGCACACTTGTGGAGTATCCCGGGGATCAATTTTTGTGGCAGCGCGCGAGTCGTTGCACGTACATACCCTTCCTTACCTGAGCGGCACTTGACGTAAGCACCGTTCGTGTGCTTACGGCTTCAAATTTACGGCAAACATTAAGCTATTCTGAACCGAGAGAGGCATCAGCTAAGAGGATTAAGCGTCGCTTAATCCCGCTCTCCAATAATCGGGCACGCTTTCTCTTCGAGCACCGGCGCTCTTTCAATCATGATACATTTTGTGCAGTTTTCCCGTTCTCGCGTAAATGGTAGTGTCGCTTCAAGCAAACAGAATGACTGCTCGTTGAGCGTGTGCTTGGTATTTGGTTTAATTTGCGATTAAGCACGTATTAAAGATCCCCAGAGGCTATGTATGCTGCATTCTGTCTAAAACTGTTGATATTACTCATGATCAGCCTATGACTCTATATATATATATATGTGACGAACCACACGAGAATGGTGTGTTGGAATGGTAGACAAGGAGGAAGACGAAGACAAATAAATGGTTCATTTTTCAGCCATCACGTCTCCTGCGTCACACTGGTCGACAGGATCTACCGTGCCCTTCATCTTGGCCACATCCAAGAAAGTCATCAACATCCCGAAGTACTCGGGAAGTACTGGCGTCCCCTTTGACAAGTGGCTCCGGCTCTTTGAGGTGAGGACTGCGGCCGCAGCATGGACGGAGCGAGACAAGCTGTGCTACTTCTCCGATTACCTTGAAGGTGAGGCTTTCCGATGGTTTCTCACCGAGGTTTTCGACACAGACGCGTCTTGGGAGAGCTTATGTGAACGCATGAAGGAACACTTGACGAGCGGCGTCGCGGATCCTTTTCGCCAATTCATTTATTGCCGGTTGCGAACAGGCCTGAGCTTGAAGGAATACTACAATGAAAAAAAATGTCTCTTGGATGCCTCGCCGACCTAAAGGACACGCACCTTATATCAGGGCTCATCGACGGCCTTCCTGCGCATATGAAGATGGCACTTGCTGGGCTTACCTCGTCTACACCAGAGGCATGGCTTACAGCTGCACTTCGTGTAGAGTCAAACCATGCAGAGAGTGAAGTAACATCGCTTTCCACCAGCTTGGAATATACAGATTAACGTAACAAGTGACAGAACTAGTCAGCGTCCACGTAATTACCCGGTACGAACACCCGTGCGTGAGTGGCAAACACTGCGCGATGGATGGCTTACCCCGACAGATGCACTGGCGTAATGAATTCCCACGACACGCAAGCATTTCTGCCCTCTCCACCAACGAGGGAAACGAGGAGGGCGTCCCAGAGTTCATGTAATTCAGTTTGATGCCCTCATTAACGGGTACCCTGATGCCCTCATTAACGGGTACACTTGGTACCAGGCGCTACGATTAGCTGTATCAGCGAAGCAGTGCTGAAGGCACTCCACCTGCAAATAATGAGGAATTATTGCATCTCAGTTCAACAGTCAATCATCTAACAAAACTTTGGGTCGCGTTTAACTAAAGGTACAGATAGGAAAAGTGACAAGAGAAATTCAGCTCATGTTCTACAAGGCATGAAGAGCAACTTACTCTCGGCTTGGAAAGTGCTTGCCTCTTTAACTTGTCGCTGGACCTTGACACTACGACTCTACGCCAAGGGAAAGACATCCTCCATTCTCGTACACAAAACTACACCAAGGCTAACACGGGCGCGTCTTTGCAAGGTGTTGAAGTTTGAGATGTACTACATCTAAATAAAACTCAACAATTGGCATTGAAGCAGCTTATCCACAAGTACGATGACATTTTTTTCAGTCACAGACAGACATTGGGTGCATCAACAGCGAAATGCATCGCATTCATCTCACCAACAATGTTCCCATTCGTAGAGCTCCCCTATCGATGCTCAGAAACTGACAGCGTTGAAATGGACAGACAGATCAACGAGCTTCTCAAGCAAGGTGCCATACGACTATCTACCTCCCCATACGCTGCGCCAGCACTTCTGGCAGAGAAAAGAAGGGGAAGGACGGACGCGCTTCTGCATCGACTACCGCAAGTTGAACGAATTGACGGTGCTTGATTATCAGCCCATCCCTCGCATCGATGACATTCTCGATTCTCTGGGGAAATCTACGTACCTTCTCGACATTAGACATAACGTCAGGTTAGTGGCACGTGAAGATTCACCCTGATGACATTCCGAAAACGGTGTTTGTCACAGTACCGGTCACTACGAGTGGCTCGTCATGCCTTTTTTTCTACGGAATGCTCCAGCCACCTTCGAAGGGGCGGTCAAATTCATATTGGCAAAACACCGTCTGCAGAACGGCAACGAATACTTCGACGACATTGTTGTCTACTCTAAACACGTTTTCAGACCATGTGAGGCATCTGGAGGGCGTTTTGAAAGCTTTCAAAAGCGAAGGCGTCAAGCTGAAATTAAAAAAATGTCAATTCGCTTCGACCCTCCATTGAGTACCTGAGACACAAGGTTTCGCATGGCACCGTCACTCCAAAGCAAAGCAACGTGGACGCCAATCCTACGGTTTCCGACACCATCCCGCCCTAAAGAGTTGCAGCGTTTTCTCGGCACTGTCATTGTTTACCGGCGATACATTGACCACTTCAGTCAAATCACTCACCCCACTGACGCGCCTGCTCAGCAAAGATGCACCTGGGAACTGGGATGCAGAGTGTGAACTGGCTTTCACTCAGCTCAAGAAATGCGTGACGAAGAGCCAATCTAAACACCTCGATGCCACTAAGCCTTGTGTGCTATACTGCGATGCATCCAACAGAGGTATCGGTTGCCGTCTTGAAGCAGGCTGATGATGAAGGTAGAGAACGCCCATTGCGCACCATTCACGGAAGTTACTAAAACACGAAATTAATTACGCCATCACAGAAACTCGAATGTTTGGCAATTATTGACGCCCATCGGTAAATTGCACTGCTATCTACACGGGAACCTTTCACTGTGATCACAGATCACGCAGCATTGCAATGGCTTAAAAGCATCAAGAATCCTCGAGGCCGACTTTTCCGGTGGTCTCCTTGAAACTCTCCATGTACGACGTGAACATCAAACACCAAAAAGGCAACATTGAAGCTAATGCACTATCTCGAAAGCCCGGGTATAGTTCAACTCCTATCTGCTGAGCAACTGCGAGAGCATCACAACGACAAACCACACGAAAGCATACCATTGAGAAACGAACTGAGTATAGTGACACGCAGAGGAATACGAAAAGTCTATGTGCCTTTTCCCCTCCGGTCTTCTCTCTCCCAAAAGCTCATGACGCTTTCGGTCATATCGAGGTAAAGAAGACGGTGAGGCTTTTCTCTCCACAGTACTATTGGCCCGACATCATCACCGACGGTAAGCGAGTACATACGCCACTGCGATTACCTGCGCAGCGCTGAGAGAAACCGAAGAACAAACGATTGGTTCCTTGGAGTCTTGCCACCAGCGGAAACAACCATTTGATCTTCTGGCCATGGACACTTCCGGACGGTTTTGGCAAACTACGGCTCATCCAAAAGATTCATTCACTTAGCCGTTGATCATGCCACCCGTTATGTCTGGGCTTTCGCACACAGAATAAGACTTGCGAACGCGTACATCTCTTGTCTGAAGTGTAGATGAAGAGTACATCTCTTGCTGAAGAGGCTGCTGAAAGCCGCGAAGTTCCTTTCCGACCCGCGGCACAGGATTCACTGCCGGCAAATTTAACCAGTTTCCTCAAGCACAACATATTCATCAGCTTTTAACAAGCTCACAACGCCCGCAGTGTAATGGCCTAAACGAGCATACTAATCAGACTATCGTTACTCGCCTCCGATGCCAGATCAACGGACGAAACCCCGAAACCCGTGGCCCGCGTCTCCTCCTCTCGGACGTTGTCGACGAGTACAATAGAACACCTCACAAAGTCACAGGCTACCCACCCTGCTTTCTATGTATGGCACACCATCGTATCCCTGTCTTCTTTCAGGCGTTACCGAAAATCTGCAGGAAGCTCGTGCAAACGCAGTCCGCAATTCCAGTAGCATATCACGAGGAAAAACAAGATCATATATGACAAAGTTCCATGACATATAGGAACCATATATGACAAGACTTTGTTCTATATGAAACACCTGGCACCCGAACAGTGGCAAACTCAGCGCAATCATGGAAGGACCCTATACGATCATACGCAAGATTTCGGCAGTTTAACTACGACACACGAGAATGATTGTGTGGAATGGTAGAAAAGGAGGAAGACAATTAAATGGTTCATCGTACAGCCATCACGTCTCCTGCGTCATATATATATATATATATATGACCATAGCATTTGCCCCAATGTGCTGTCTCGACAAGGCCGCAACGGTGGTGGTGGCTTCCGATGAACACTTTTGCTATCGGCCACAAGAACGATAACCGCTGTGACTGCTTATCGCTGTCATAAACCGGTGTGGAGGGGAGCGTGTCGTTCGTAGGCGAAACGAACCTCATAAGCGCGAAAATGCACGCGACAGCGACGAGCGACGCCATGAGCGACGAAACAGGGCGTTCGCGCGCCATGCCGCGTGCTCGTTTTCGCGCGGATCGCTCGGTTCTCGAGATTTAGAAACCATCGCTCATCGCCCGGAAGTGCTGAGCTCAAGCAGCCAATAGCGAAATACCGGAAAAGACAAAGACTACATAGGTGCACGTGACCCTGCCCGAGTCACGTATGCGCAACAAGAAATAACGCATTGTTTACGCATGTGCATATAAAAAGTGCTGCGAGGCATTCATAACACTTTTCCGTTTCCATTACGCAACAGTATATCTTATTTTAAATTTGCATACGGCTCGCTACGCGGTTTTCTTGGTGCGAAGTCGACGGCCTCATGTCAGCACAGTGGAATTCGCGTCGCCGAAGCCGTCGCGTGAATGAGGTTTGCCTGCGCTAGCGACTGATCGCGCGAAGGACGATCTACGTCGCGTCGCTCGTCGCTGTCGGGAGCATTTTCGCGCTTATGAGGTTTAGCCTTTAGGGAGCACTTGAATCATACGCGCACTCTGACGCGCTGAGTGGGTTTTTCACGTGGTATATTTTTGCATTTCGCGGGCATTTGTAATTAACAGAAGAACACTAATACTTAACAGATATAAAGTTTAAAAAACTATCCATTTGAATGTTTTGCAAACCGATCTACAACTTTCTCATTGAACAGAAAACAATCGTATCGGGCCAGTTGGTAAGGATCAATCTTGCTAGAAAGCGCAGTCACTATTACAAAGAACACACATGTGTTCTTTGTAATAGTGGCTGCGCTTCCTAGCAAGATGTTTCTCATTGAATTTTTATCCGTCCTCGTTCCTACAAAAGTTTGTTAATTAAACAGATTGAATAAACAATATTTGAGAACACAAAAATAGTTTGACTAACTCCAGGCAACAGAGAGCAACATGCATTTGGTCGCATTGTAATTACGTGTTCCGGAATATTTTCAAAAACTCTTGCTAAAGTTACTCTCCAGGCAAGGGTTTTTTTTGCGTTCAGTCATAATTTAAGTGCCCCAAAGAGTCGTATGTGAGTGATGCGAGCTCAGCACAAAACTTTTAGAGAAACTGTCGGCTCAGCGTTGCCTATTCCCATGGAAAAGTAGCAGCTTCAGAGCTTTCGCAGTTTCTACACATCGCCTCTATCCCAAGCCTCCTAATTTCGTTATTTCCTCGCTTTTTTTTTTCTTTTCGGAGTTGGAATTCCTCTCACGACTCGCCTTAGAAGCGTGAGGAAGCGAACGAAGGGGAACGCCGTGCCTTACCTAGTTCTTTTTTTTTCGTTTCTTTGCAAGCCTCACTCAGGACAACACTTCCGCTTTGTTGTGTACATCGATTTGCTGTTTCTGCTTGTTACGAACTGGTAGAAGTAAATGAGGAACACGCCGGCTCTCTTTGATCTACGGTGTGAAAGCACCGAAAAGCCTGAACTTTGACAAAAGAAAGTAAAACGACAACACAGCGAGAGAATTTCGCTGATTTTGCAAGCGCCGGCACTAACTCATGGTGTATAGCCTCGTCGCTAATTCCAACTCGTGTTAGCAGTTTTCTTTTACGTGCCTCGGTAAAATGGATTGTGACAGACTGGTTCCATTCTGTCTTCGGTATTATCGATTGTGCGTGGGGCGTTTCTGCACTTTTGTGACGGTCTAACGGCCAACAAAGCTTGCTGAAAGGTTCTCATTTCAAACAAGCTAGAATTCATGTCTGGTGAACACACTGCGAAATATAACAATTTCGAAAAGCAGTGCAATTAAATTCTCTCTAAATTACGCTTCTTTTCCTTTTGGCCTGCGCATGCTCGCACGAGAAAGAAAAAAATAGAGAGAGAGAGCACACTTCGTCAAAATGTTTGTTTACAAGAAGGTTACGTCTTAATTTTTGTATACATGTTCAGTTTTCAGCTATTTTTTTTCATATTTCAGAAAGAGTGATCAATTCGTAATTGCAAAAATTGAAGGGAGGACATTTGTTACCGCCATAGGAGAACAACGTTTGCGACAATATCAGAAATTGTTCCTATATTCGCTTGTATTGCTATCGCTGTCATTGTATTTGTGTGGCAGTAAACATGTCGTACAGTAAATGCCAACTGTGCCAAGGTAATGGTTTCCTGAGTAATCATAAATAAGAGGAACTTGAAGTGCTCTATCATTATCTGTTTCAAAAAAAAAAGGACGCGTAGCTACGTATGCTTTTGTGCAATGCTCAGGTAGTCTCTGGACTGTGGTTCATTTATGTTAACAGTTAATGATCTCTGAGCCCATAAATTGTGCTAGTTCTTATATTATTGATGGCGAGATACAAGGAGATCTTGTTGCACAAATAAGACAAGGGCTACTTCTTATTCTTGAAAGCACAGCAGCTGACGGAGCACCCCGACGTGCACATCCCAAAGAGGCTATGGCTTCCGTCCCAACTTTGAAAAGTGAATTGTGTGATATCTTATTGGCAAGATCTTCAACACGTGTGGAAATGTTGTAGTTTCGTCAAAAACCTAAAAGTTCATGCGCCTTCCAGTTTGGCGAGTATAACTCTTGATATACCGGGAATTTAATGCAAACATT